>JARVGW010000506.1:20175159-20199818 GCA_031762495.1 Anablepsoides rubrolineatus | reverse complement strand
CAAGTTTACATTGACATTTTGGACAGTTTTCTCATCCCTTCAATTGAACAGATGTTTGGAGGTGATGAAATAATTTTACAAGATGACAATGCATCGTGCCGTGAGGCAAAAACAGTGAAGGCATTCCTTGGAGAAAGACTGATTCAGTCGATGTCATGGCCTGCAAATAGTCCAGATCTCAACCCAGTTAAAAACCTGTGGTGGAAATAGAAAAAAATGGTCCACAAGAAGCTCCGACCTGCAAAACTGATCTGGCAACTGCTATCAAAGAGAGTTGGTACCAAATTGATGAAGAATACTGTTTGTCACTCAAGTCCATGCCTCGGAGACTGCAAGCCATTATAAAATGTTACAACTAATCATGGATCCCCTTAAAATTGCAAAACATTTACTAAAAAACAGATTGGTTAGCATTAAAGTTAGAAAAGCAATGTACACAGTAACTATAAAGGGTTAAGGTTTGACAAATTAAAGTACAGGTGCAACATACCAGTCCAATGATCAAACATATAGCACAGACAAATGCAGAGTTAGAAAGCAACCATTCGTCTGTGCTATATGTTTGATCATTAGGCTGATATGAAGGCATAGAAAGCAACAATCTGCAGTGGGATCTAGCATTTCCCTACAAGCTGGAGCGCCAACTCATGGGTCTCCGAAGGTTGGGCTGTGTAATCATTGTTTCAACTCAGACTGGAGCCACGGGAGAGCAAGGAACTCATAAAGATTAATGACATAACATCAACAGTAGTGGAGACAGATGACTGCTCTGTGTGTGTGGATAAGTCACCATCATCAGCATTAGAAACACCAGCCATATCTCTAAATCCCCATCAGCAACTTCACAAAGAATAACATAACTGAGCAATCAGCAAGCCAAAGAACAGACATTTTTATGAAAGAAGACAGGGGGAAAAAAAAGTCGCCGGAAATGTTAGTTTCATCTGAGCCACATGGGGACTCTTTTTTTTTTTCTTTCTTTTTTTTAAAAATCTTTTTCACAAGAAGAGTTCTCATTCAGATGCTGATGCTGATGCGAGGGAACATACATCTGAGGTGAGGATGGTGAGGGCATGAAGGAATCAGACAGCAGAGAGTTTAGGAGCCCAGGAGGAGAGGCAGTGTCAGGATAAATCTGAGGAAAAAGGAGTTAGATGGAGATTAGATGCCACAGGGATAAGAAGGATAAGAAAGGGAAGTTATTTAAGGCGTGGGATTAAACCAGATTTTGTGTGAATGTGTGTGTGTGTGAGTGTAGTTGCTTAGTGAAAAGTAACAGTTGAGGTTT
Organism: Anablepsoides rubrolineatus; assembly: GCA_031762495.1. Taxonomy (NCBI): domain Eukaryota; kingdom Metazoa; phylum Chordata; class Actinopteri; order Cyprinodontiformes; family Rivulidae; genus Anablepsoides; species Anablepsoides rubrolineatus. The sequence continues at coordinate 20,198,530 of JARVGW010000506.1, read as the reverse complement.
TGGGGACATTTTCTCACATCTTCACATCGCTTTCGGTGACTTTTTGGGACTTGAGAAAATGTCAGGTAAGGGTCATGCTAAGGGGCCTTTTTTTCTTTTTTCTTTTCAGAATTTTTAGAGAATGTCTTCATACAACTAAAAAATGTTTACCAAATGTTAGATGTGTGCATGCATAGGTAGGAGGCAGTGGCTGCAGCTCATATGTGATGCTGAGCGATGTTAGCTGAAAAAGGGATAGAGAAAGGAGGGGGATGGGGGGGCTGCACATAGGCTCCGAGGGGAGATGGATACGGATGTGCAGAGAGGCAGTGGGAGTCGCAGAAACAGTAAAACAACCAGCTGCAGATCATACACAGACACACTCACACCAGGATTGCATGTCGGACGTGTCTGTAGTTTATTGGAGTGACACTGGGATACAGCCAGAGAAAAAGAAACAGAACGGGGACCAATCTAGGACAATTTTAACATGTGGGATTTAAAGAAAAACTGAAGAGTGAAGAACCAAAAATAAGAAGAGGGCTGCAAAAAGAGGAGTGGGGGCAGAAAGGAAAACTAAAAGGACAAGAGAGGCAACACCAAAGCAGGTATGCAAGAAAAAAAAAACTTTTGCGATAAGAAGTGATGACTGCATGAGGACATTTCAGGGCAAGAAGATGAAACGCAAAGATGGGTGTTGATTTAGCTGAGCAAGCAGTTGAATCTGTCAGCAGCCACAGGGGCAGGGAAAAAAAAGATTGGCACTGATAAGTATGCACCTCTGTAGTTCAACATGTCTTCAGGGAAAGAGGTGAGTGCAAAGAGATAATTAAAAAAAAAAGCTTCAGAGCATCAAACAAGAGAAGAAGTTAAAACAAAACTAACTTGACTGACGTGAAATAAAGATAAAAGGTCCTAATAAAATATCGCTCCGTAACCTGCAATCTTGCCTATTAGCATCAGAAATCAATTGCAAAATCATTTAGCTGCTTTTATGGTAGCACCATGTCTAATGTTTGCTTTAGAAAACCTGTGTGACAGATTTGCATATTTTTTAAATGACAGTAAGACACAAGCGTGCTGAATTTTATTAGCAGGGAAAGAGATTAATCGGCAGGAGAGGTGGTGAGCATGAACAAAGACTCCTTGGTGAGTTAGTGGCATGATTGGTTTTTCAGGGAGCTCGTGTGAATAAACCATGAGGGTGGTGGCCACATAAATCAGCAGACCCCCATAACAGTCTGTCATGCAAGAGAAGCATACAAAACAATGGACTTTTGCAGCTGGGCTCCTGCCCTTATCTACGCCTTATTTGGAACTGAGTTGTTTGTGTATAAATGACTTGTGTGAAAGCCGAATGGAGCACCTGCTTTTGTATTAATGGCAGACCGTGGGGAAGAGATCAATACAAGATTCCAGAGAAAGTATCGGGGGCAGAGAGGAAGCTTTTGTGTTTTTCAGCTCTGAGAACAAGACCAACTCTGGTTTCTGCAGATTTCCCCCTGAGGTCTGGTGGTCGCATTCAGTGAGGTGCTGCCACCCTTTGGTGAAGCGAGCTATCCCATAACGTGAATGTGGAAGACAAAGGACTAGGTTTGTTTTAGTGACATGGACTTTTCTTGCTTTCATCCAAGCAGAGCTGCTGACCTCTGCCTGCCGAGTCACACAATGAGTCTCCAGCTGCAGGAGCTTCTCATCTTCTGCCTGACCGTCATACAAGGGTGAGGTACCTGAGGTGGAAAACACACAACAACAAAAGATGTATTTTTTTAAAGTAGTATTATGTACCAAGATTTATGGTCTATTTATCTTTTTTCGTCTCATTTATTTGGATTTTTTTTCTACTTTTATCAGAGGCTGCATGTTCCCCAGCAACCACTGGGGCGAATGGAACGACTCCCAGCTTCTGCCCACCATTCAAAGACTCATGAAAGGATACAACCGCTACCTTAGGCCGAACTTCAATGGTACTCCATATTTTGGGAAGTCATTTTTTGCACTTAAGCCTTTATCTCACAAGACTGCAACTGTTGGTATTAATGTCTGTTGGTCATAATGTCTCAAAACACTGGAGAGGATTTCAGTTGCCTTGTACAGTATTAGTTGCAAGACATCCATTCACCCATATTTCTTCTGCCTTTGTCTGTGGTCAGGTTGTGGAGGCAACAGGTTTAGGAGGGAGACCCAGACATCCTTTTTTCCAGCTCCTCCTGGGGTATCCCAAAGTGTTTCCAAGCCAGAGAGGCAAATTCTGAATCTCAAGTGGGACAGGCCTGGAAAACCTCCAAACTATCTTAACTGACCCTTTAATGCAATGACGCTGTAGCCGTGTTTCCATCAAGGTTTCTTGATGCGCATTTTGAGGTATGGCATCAGAAAAGGTGAATGGAAACGGCTTGATTCGAAGAAACTTCCTCTAATTTGCATAAAAGTTGATACGCTCGCTTGAGGTGGTTTTAGGTTTTTCAAGAAAGAGTTAATGATCAGCTGTTCCCCGGTACCAGTTTCGGTTCGGCTGCAGCCGCGAGTGGCAGCAGGACCCTCCTCCCGTTGTTTGCGTCTTCTCAGTATTCCCAAAACGTGAAGAGAATTGCAGTAAATCACAGTCTCAGCCCTTTCTCCACCATAACAGACGGGATCAACACCCTCAATGCTGCATATGAGGAACTGATCTGTTGATCCATCACCTGCTCCCTCACCATCCTATAATCACACATGAACAAAACTTCCCAGATACTTGAACTCCTCAGCCTGATGTAGAACTTCCCAAGGGATCACTTGCTGGTTGAGTCTCAGGACATGTTCAAAGAATTGTCCAACAGCTTTTGAAAGCAGACTTTTTGCATCTGGAACTCAACTTAAACCCTTCTTAATTCAATAAGTCAGATAGTAGTTTTTTTATTATTATTAAACTTTATTCATTTCATTAAAATATAAACAAAACACATTTCATACAACAAAACAATACAATTAAAATAAAATGAAAGGCAACAGAAGAAGAAAAAAAATTCTTATGATATCTGCTCCTTAATACAAGGAGTAAAGGACAACTTTAGGAAATCTGAAATTGCATTGTGAATGATTGAAAGCAAAAAAAGAGAAATTATTGAGATAAAAAAAAAATGAGACAATACAATGTTGCAGTTACATACACATGTAAATATGTACCAGTTCAGTGTAATATTATTAACAACTACATTTTTTTTTACAATTTTGTGTCCAACTGGTCGCCAACAGTGGGAGTGAGGTATGTTTTAAACCAGGATCCCACTATGCTGCACTAAATTGCATGAAGCACACAAGGTAGTTTCCAAAATGTCTAAAAACCATCTGCAGTGGTTCTCAGACTTCTAGTGCAAGGTTCAGTGCTGAGCATCTGTGGGTGCTTTAGGCATGTGAGACTGGGAGGAGACCCCAGGGAAGACCCAAGACACTCTAGAGGAACCATGTTTCTCTGCTGACCAGGGAACACATTGGAATCCTCCCAGAAGTGTTAGAGGAGGAGACTAGGAAGAGGGATGTCTGGGCCTCCCTGCTCAAGGTGCTGCCCTTGCAACCCAACTTTGGAATAAGCAGAAGAAAATGGACGAACGGTTAGATGAATGAACTTGCTGAGTTACTATGAGCGTCTACGACCTCTCTTGATCCCTTTTGTTTCCAAATTAATTTCCTCAAGTCAAAAGTGCGAGCAATGTACAAAAACTATATGACAGGGTTGCGACTACATTGTCAGCAGCTGAAGAAATGAGAATCTCTTGTCATATTTTAAATGAGATCTGGCCGTATAGAAGATATCTGGAAGTGCCTTGTGTTTATATGCCATGCGTAACTATTTCCCCGTCATTGCACGACATTTGTGCTATGGTTGTCAGAAAAAGATCTATATACTTTTATTGCATGACTTTTGCTGGACGTTCTTAAGACAATTGCAGGATTTTATTGAGACATTCAAATCTTGATCCCAATAAAGCTGGGAATTTGTGAGGTAATTGTGCAGTGTTCATGCAAAATCCACAAACATGTTGTAAGTCCAAACTCAGTGAGACTGTAACTAAAAATGAGCATATTTTCTTCACAGTTTCTAACTAAAACAATCCTACAATACGTACTCTCCAACTACTTGCCAACATTTGCAGCCAAGTGAAATACAGGCTTTCATTCTCCTTGTCAAAGAGAATCACACTTTGTATTTCTGGTTAACACAGAGGGCCCTGTGGAAATCGGAATGAGTCTTGATATCGCTAGCATTGATGCCATCTCTGAAATTAATATGGTAAATCGTGTGTACTTTTAATAATACATATTTAGTCAGTGAATAAATAAATAACGATTTAAAAAAAAAGAACAAATGTGATCTTTTCAGGACTACACCGCCACTATCTTCCTCCGCCAGCGCTGGCGTGACTCCAGGTTGGTGTTTCCTGGAAATGAGAGCGTGAGCGTGGACGGACGCCTGGTCTCCCTGCTGTGGATCCCCGACACCTTCATCCCAGACTCCAAGCGTTCATTCCTTCACGATGTCACGGTGGAAAACCGCCTCATTCGCATCTTCAGCAATGGGACGGTTCTCTACGCCCTTCGGTACTTTTTTGTGTTTTTCTTGCGGATTTTGTTGCAATCAACCATAAAAAGGCCTCAGGTTTTAACAAAAAAAAAAAAAGAAAGAAAATGTAGAATAAAAGAAGAGGAGGAGGAAATATAACCAATGCATCATCACTCAGTCATATGACTTCAGGGAATGGTACTAGATTTCGGCATGTCCTGTTCCCCTTAAACCTTTTTGATTTGTCACTTTGCAGCTTCAGTGAAAATGTGTCTTGACATCTAGTCTATCCTGTCACCCTGCCCCACCACTTTATTTTGACTCAAAAGCCTAATTGAATACAGAAAGGGCAGTTTTTTGCTGTGTAGCCAGGCCTAGTTTCATTCTGCTTGAATAAAACAGACATGTTGATTCATGACATTAATGGTGGCAGCTCAGTCATGAATGAGTCAGGGAACTGCCCTCGTTTTTTCACTGTTTACAATGTTCTCGTGCAATCTTGAATTCCAACAAACCGTTTTATTATTTGTTTCTTCACAAAATAGAATGTCATTTCTTCATTGAGCTTCATCTAAGTTTTTAATCCATTTCTGATGCTCTTATTTTGAAAACCCCACAGCATCACCGCTACAATTGCGTGCAACATGGACCTGACCAAATACCCCATGGACAAACAGGTGTGCACCCTGCAGCTGGAGAGCTGTGAGTACATCCTGTCAGCTCCATTATGTGTTTAAATGGGCAAAACCCATCTTTGTCTCATTCTTTATGTCACCATTATGATCATCATCAACTGTTGTGACTATCAAAGTGGACAGGTCATGTGTTGCTGAACTGCTAGGAGTTTATAAATCTTAATAAATGTACTGTATGTTTGTCAGGGGGTTATAACATCCAGGATGTGGTGTTCTACTGGACCAGAGGCAATGACTCAGTCAAAGGGTTAGACACACTGCGGCTGGCTCAGTACAGTGTGGAGAGCTACTATACATCAGTGTCAGAGGCTGTGTACGAAACAGGTAACATGTGGTGTGAGCTGATGAAAAAGAAAGAAAGAAAAAAAAAAGCCTTTGTAGCTCTGTAATACATCTTTTTTTTTATCTGTATAGAAAGCGGTGTCATTTTTATGTCCCTTCACAGGACATTACCCCAAGCTGGTGCTGCATTTTTCCCTGCGCCGGAACGTCTTGTTCTTTATCTTGGAGACTTATGTTCCTTCCATTTTACTTGTGGTTCTCTCCTGGGTTTCTTTCTGGATCAGTCAGTCCTCTGTCCCAGCTCGAACCTGCATTGGTAAGTATTTTGCACTTGTAAAATGGAGCACCCGTCTCAACTTTGAACACACCATTTGGCTGCAGTTTGAAAAATCAGATCATATGTTTAGAAGTGGGTTTCTGTGGGAGAGTTATGACAAATTATCATGTGTTGTAAGTAGCTTCTTGAACCTATCAGTTTTGAATTAACAAAATGTTGTTCTGATCAGATTGATGTGTCAGAAAAGGGGCAGCACTAGTGGAGCGCAGCCTTTTAAAAACATTTCCAACCTCAAAATGTTCATAGTGGTGTATGCTAAAGCTACTTTATAAACCTTCACACCGTCATCAGTTTGGCAGTACATGGTGATTTATATAAAATTCTGTACTTATTAGCAAGTATGGTTAGCAACAGCAGCTGCTTTAACACTTTTGACAGTCTAGGGGACTTCCACATGCAACTTGATACTATGTTTTTTCTATAACCTGTAATATGAAGTTGACCAAAATGTAAAGGTTTATGAGATGTCACACGCAAGAAAGACTCAGAAATTTGTGACTGGAGTTGTTTTAATCCAATTTAGTATTTGCACTGCTCTGATTAGCTGTTAGCTGGTCAGTCCAGAAGTAAACCTTTTGTTCTCCAAATGAATATTGTTCAAATACTTTTTTTAAACAGGTAAGATAATAACTGTTTATAACCTTTCCTAAGAACCCCAATGTTCATTTTGCTTGACCACTGTACCATCTTCCACCTTTTTGCTGAGTATCAGTTTCCTTTTGTTGAACTCCAAGTGCATATTTTCTTTGTTTGCTCTTTCAAGAACATATTTTCTGGTCAATCGTCCAAATATCTCAGATTTCTTGATGGAAAAACCCTCTGATCTCTGTTGTGGAGCTTTTTTGTTGTTGTTGTTGTTGTTATCCCCTCTTATTGTTATATCCCTGCCTTTCATGCCTTGTTTTCCTGTCAAAGATCATTGAGAAGGTAGTTTATGAACAACTGATGGTCTTTTTGAAAGAGCAAAAGATTTTAGAGGTTTTACAGTCTGGTTTTAAATCACTACACAGCACAGAATCAAGTCTTTTAAAAAAATGTAACAATATATATTTGGCCACTGACTCTGGAGATTGTTATTCTTGTGCTTTTAGACTTAACTGCTGCCTTTGACACTGTGGACCATCAGATTTTTTTTCTCATTTGGAGCAGTGGGTGGGCATTAGAGGCACAGCAGTGGAGTGGTTCAGATCTTATCTGGGTGAGAGAACATTCTGTGTTGGCCTTGGAGATCATGTGTCCTCCTCTGCTCCTGTCTCACGTGGAGTCCCACAGGGTTCAGTCTTAGGACCCCTCTTTTTTTGTCTTTATTTGCTTCCACTTGGGTCCATTTTTAGAAAGTATGGGATTTCATTTCACTTTTATGCAGATGATTGTCAGGTTTATGTCTCCCTCAAGAAAAAAGACTTTGACAAGAAAACTACTGTGACTGTTGGTGACAAAAAGGGAATGACAATTTCCAAAAGTGTTTCCAAAATTTGTAGAAACATTTGCCATTGATTTCCTTATCCGAGTCATGTGGCTTTGTTTTTGTGCACCAGGATTTTTGAACAAGTTCCTTTCTTTTTTTTCTCAAAACTAAATATCTCATAAGAATCAGGTAATCAGAGTTGTGTGAAAAATGTGAGGTAACTTTGGAAGGATTTGGCAAATTATGACACAAAATATAGTTAAATGGAAACAACAACAAAAGCAAAAATCAAATGGAGTCAGGACACTTGATGACAAAATTAAACAAATCAACACAAACAAATGCGATTAACTTTGCATGTGAATCACAGGGACAGAGCTCTAATGTTTAGCAACAGCAATGTTAATGTCTAACTATTTACTATGACAAGTGTAACAAAAATGTCATGAAGTGTGAAGTCAAGTAAACATTTGCACACGCATTTGAGCCTCCCAACTAGTTGGCAACAGTCTGAGCCATTAGTTGTTTCTCTGCTCCAACACACCTGAATCAAATGACTGAACTGTCACATCAGCAGTTCACCAAGTATCAAGAAATATGTGTAAAATCTTACAACCAAAATAAAAAAATACAATGTTAAAAAGTTCATCTTAGAGGTAAGAAAGAAAAGAAAGTGTTGCAGAGGGATTTTATCCACTCCAAATATAAATATTTTACTTTCTGACTGCAGACATATGCAGTTATGTGATATTGAATATAAAAACTGAGGGAATCCATCATTCAGTATCTCCTGTTTCATCAGTTGATGCTTGACTGGAGTCATCAGCTATAGGAATTTTAGAACATTACTGGCATATAAATTACAGTATAAACATAGTAGTGTTTTAGTTCACTCCAAAACATTGTCAGTTTTGTTTGCAGCTTTTGTTCAGTAAGATGGTTTCTAAAGCAAACCAACATAATTTGACCATCATTCAATTTTATTTATATTTTGAGCCTAATAAAAGTAAAGCATTACTCTCCACAAACACTGATCTGTTCTGCAGGAGTGACCACGGTCCTGACGATGACCACTCTGATGATGGGTGCTCGCACTTCTCTGCCCAATGCAAACTGCTTCATCAAAGCCATAGATGTTTACTTGGGCATCTGTTTCACCTTCATTTTTGGTGCACTGCTGGAATACGCCTGTGCTCATTTTTACAGCATGCAGCACCAAACCATAGAGGATTTACACAGAGTGAGTACAAGCAAATGCACTTGTCTAAAAGAAGTGTCACTTTTATGTTAAATAATAAAAACACTGCAATTATTTATCCATTTTGTGTGTGGGTGCGTGTGTGTTATCAGGAGCTACTGAGGGAGTTCTGCGAGTCTAACGGAAACGGCTCCATCCCGATTGTCAGCTCCAGCCAACCGAAACAGTCAGTGGAGGTCGGCTCCACTGCAGAGGAGCCTGCAGAGGAGCCCGTGAACAGTGACATTAAGGACCATGCCACAGCGAAAGAGAAAGTGCCGAGTCAGGGCTGCGGTTTATCAACTGTGAAAGATGCTTCCCGCAGAGCAGCGTCTGTCTTTATCGTGGAGAATCCACACAACATCGATCGCCATGCCCGTACAGCTTTCCCCACAGCTTTTCTCTTCGTAAATATTCTGTACTGGCTTTATTATCTCTTTCTCTAAGTGCTGAATCTAAGCCTGCAGAGATAGTTCATTTCACCACCCTGAAACTGCTCTACCTCCTCATTTTTTTGCTTCAGACTCAGTCACCACTGGCTGGAACTCATCTCATCCGATCCGACCTTTTGTAAAAGAGATTAAAATAATTTTAGGGCTACAAATGGATGAGAAGCTGTCAGTCTGGACTTTAGTCTCTGTTGAAAGGTGGTATTGATTTGATAGGAAGGATGGCTCTTGACATACACTCACTGACAAAAAAAATGTTAAGCACCCAGAAAGAATGGTCCAGTTTTGAACTAAATTGTAGATATGTTTTTGTCCCTCGTCGCCGAGGTGGGGAACTTAGAAATGCTCTTCGTCCATCCATCACATTTTCAGAAAGCTATAGCTTGCACATAGAAAGGCTAAAATACACAAAACCTGGTATGAGTCATCCATGTTTCATGCCTGACCAGACCATGTGGTCATATGACATCATCAAAGCCCCGCCCTGACAACAGGTCACCTTTTTTGCCTTAGAAAGCTCTTGACCTAATCAGCAACAAATTGTGTCAGAACACATAAGAACTTCATCTCACTTTCTTTCAAGCACAAAGACTTTTTGATTAAACGTGTGCTCATGGCGGTGCAGCGAAGTCAGACATCATGTCATTGACATACGTTTAGCTCTAAATTCCACACATTTCCCCGAATTTACTATGGTCTATCCTAATTCACCCCACTACAGGAATGCAGTATATTTTTGGGTGCTGTGACCTATTTCCTCCACAGCACCCACTACAATTATTACAAAAATGAGTCCCAACCCATGCTTGGACCTGCATGAAATTTGGTACCCGTGTGTAATGTCTCAGGACATAATCCATCCTGCTTACCTTGTGAGAGTTTGATGATTCCAACAAAACCACTAACTGAATGGCGACGGGGGACATCAGCGACGGTTGGCATCGAGTTCCATCTTGTTAGTATAAAAATGATCTGTTTTGCAAGGAGCTGCCATGTCTAGAACAAGAATGGCCAATTGGAGCAGCAGTGTTATCAGGCAGTTGCTAGAGCATTTTGCAGTCAGTCAAAACAGTGAGTGAAGGTCAGCAGACACAGGGCATCAGAGATCAGCATTTCATTGAGTTTATATGAGGTGGGGTATGAAGACCAAGAGGATAAGTTTCGCACACCCAGTGGCTACGTCCTTTTAGCATGAGGCTATATCTATTCCACAGCCAGCTACTGATCTGATTATTGAATGGCTGGTGCTGGCAATAGAGGAGGAGACTACGCATGTGTTTTAGCATTGGAGAGGCTAGTGACTAGCATTCCTAGTCTGGCCACCCACTTTATTAGATGCACACTTAAAAAAAAGAAAACTTTATCAAAAACACAAAAGTATCCATATTTTTTAAATTGCAAAAATGAAGAAGCAAGAGTGAAGTCATAATATTATAAGAACTACACGAACAATTCTTACTGCTTTAAAATGAAAAATGATGCTGAGCTTCTTGGAATGGTTTCTGAATTAAGAAAATACTTGTACCATCAAAATATTAGTAGAATTTTGAAATGATTGTAAAAATTGTAAAATCCCATTAACGGACCCAGACTATGGGTTTGTTGCTGTGTGTGAGCTGCTTTTAACACCAGAGCATTTGAAGTAGTGCCATCATCACAAATTAGAAACTGCTGATAAAAGATGTCATACTCTGTTTAGAGAGAAATCTTGGTTTTACAAACCCACAGGTGACCTTCTTGTGGTCGTTTGCCAGTGCTGAGAGGAGAGGACCAATTTTGCCCATGTTGTACAGAAGCAGATGCAGTGAGGAGTCATGATTTCAGGTCATCTCTGGTAGTGATTCAAGGAGCCTTAATGGCAAAGTGCTCTGTCAGAGACTTAGAGCCAGTCTTATCCCTCTGGTTCAATCTTTCAACAAAACAACACCTGTCCACTTACGACCACATTAGACTACCTGCATCATCTTGACGTCCTCTTGTAGCCAAACAGGCCCTCCAGTTCTGACATTAAGTGCCAGTCTGTTGAATCTTCAGTGTCACTGCTGTCTGACTGTTGCAGGAGAGGATAACCAGGTCTGAAGGGATGCCACGCCCCTACTGACATGGCTCTAATAGTGTGCCAACTCCACCAGCCATTTCATATAATGTTGTAATTGTTAATCTTTCAATACATGTAGTTGTATTTCATTTCCACCACTCCAACAGGGTGCTTTGTGTTTGTTTGTTTTTTTTGTCAGTGATTGTATCAGCATGCGGCATTAGTGATAAGGCCTCCAAGAAAATAGTTTTTAAACCCAACAAAGATGAGCAAACACATTCTTGATAGGCTGCCTGAGCTTCAATATAATCTACTGTGCTGCATAAAAATGCCTTTAAGTGACTCATATAGATGTGCTTTTTTTCTTGCTTTGGCTGTATAATACTGTTTGTATGAAATAATATACTGTATATTTACTTCAGTGCAGACTATGTGCAATTAAATTATTATAGCCTCAGAAAACAATGTTTTTTTTGTGGAAAATGTCAGCTTTTGCATGGCTTCAAATGACTCAAGATGGACTGTTTTGGACAATAAGATGCAAATTTATTGGTTCCTCGTCCAGGTAAAGTGCAAAAGTCGACCAGAGAAGGTTTTAAAATGACAAATAAAGATTTCCCTAAATGGAAAATATCGATTAGTATCACTGAAAAGCACCACTATGTTAGTAATTCAATTATCTGCAACAGGAAGATACAATTCTGTTTGACTTTCTGTCAAAGGGAGTCAAGTAAATATTGGATTATAAACCAGAGATTTCAGCATGTTTTCAATTAGTAGTACAGCTTCGACCTTAATGGAGAAGCTAATAAGTACAGTATGTAACAATGAGACAGCATCCTCTGTCATTTCAATATACGCATCTGAAAGAGTAACGTGCAAAAGTTTTAGATCCTTAGAATGTTTAAATAGCTAATCGTCAGGGAGTTTCTGATTGATCTCAAACACAAATAAAGTCATTAAAATATAAAAATATAAGAAAAAAAGTTGGAAAGAAAATTCTGGAATACGTGCTCCGAAATGTCAACCAAGTACCTTTTAAAGAAGTTAGTTGTGAAGTTAGTGGTCTGAAGATAAAATCAAATATGATAAACCTATTATGTAAGTTTAAGGATCTGAAAATTTTGCTGTGTTTTATAATAATATCAAATAAAATACTATAAAAGTATAAACAGAAAGTAGTAGTCAAAGCTCACTATATACAAAAGAAATGAAAACTATTACATAAAATACGCCCACCAACAAATCCCATCTTTTTTCTTTCTTTTTTTTTTTCTGATAGCATGTTAATTTTTTTTTTTCCATTTCTGGTTCCAAACACAACAAATCTGCACTTTTCCACCATCTCTGTTATGCTCTTGCTCTTCTTTCACTTTCACTAACACTTTTCTTGTGCCCTTTTTGTTTTTCTGCTCCATATTTTTAAACCGTGTCACTCAACACAACAAAGCACAGAGAGTAAACAGTCTCTGTAATCTGTGGTTTTTACAGGAGGCTGAGGGATACATATTCAGTATGACTGTACCTCCATCTAGTGGCTGATTTCTTTTGATACAGTTTGTCCTCAGTACTCAAACACAAAGGTCTGAGCTTCAGAGTATAAAAATAGATTATCTTTAAAGAGAAACGAGGTGGAAAAATCACACCCTGATATCCATTCACTTCAGTCTTTTCCAGTAATCTTCTCCTAGGTTCCTTTCTTTGATTCCCATTCCTGTAGAAACACAAGATGAAGAAGAGATCAAATAGGAAATTCAATGTATTGTGCAGAAATGTGTTCACAAAGAGTTTTCTGTGTGAATGGGTATTTTTTTCAGCGCATTAATACAACTGAAATGGGTAAACAACATTTTTTAGGATTAGACAAAAAAAATCTATTTGTGCGAACACGTTTTGACCAAAAAAAAAATCGACATTCAAATAAAATGGCTTTATGTGACAAAATCTGTGTCAATAGTAAATATTTAGTCAAAATATAGACACAAAGATAACAAAAGAATAGTTCCAAATGTTTGAAGCAGAGTTTTGTAGTAATTTTACCTAATTTCCCTCTGGGATAAATAAAGTAATTTTGAATTGAATTGAATTTAGGAGGAATTATGACCCTACCTGTTGTAGATAGCTCTTTATAAGACCTGACCTGATGAGCTAATGGCTAGTCAGAATCTCGACCAAGACCAAACAACTAAATTCTCCATGTTTATAGCAGTTCACGTAAATGCCATTTTGTAAAACATTACATCAACTGATCATCTCATTTTCACATGCTATAACTCTATGGTAACTAGCAAAAGCAAATAGCGACAGTAGCAGCTAGCTGTAGCAGCCTGGAGAAGTAGTCGACTGCAGGCACACCACTCAGATCCTGTTGATGAGTGTGCAGAAATATCAGCACCCACACTATTGTGTGCTATTTCTTCTTTCCAGTTCACATGTGCAGAAGACCGTTCTATGCTCAAAAAACAGCACAATTCTGTTACCGCTATGCTAAAACTATGTGTAAATGTTTTTTTTTTAATTAAGCCTGAATCATCTTGATCAATGTTATAAATGGCCAGAATGTTTCAAATTTTTGTAGTGGTTAATAAATATATAGGTTTGATAGGAAATTATATAAAATTAACTTTAACTAAAAATGTTACTTATTCTTATTTGTATAAAACAATGCAAAGAATAAAAGCCAGGCACATTTCTGATAGTAATATCAAAATATGTCTGCAGCATAAAAGTTTTTAAAGTAGCATTTACACGAGCTGTTTTAGCATTTTTGTGTATGTAGTTGTCTTACAGCAGCTTTGGTCCTAGTTTCAATCAAGCTATTTCATCCGTCTAAGTCTGAAGTCTATTCCTCTGAACTGAGGTCATTCAAAGAGCTACATCTACAACATGTAAGATGTTCATTGTTCATATTGTTTCCACAGAAGCCACATGAAAAGACTGGAATATTTACTTCAATGCCTAAAATGACAACATCAAAACACAAACAGAGTTTTTTACTATATGTGTGAAGTTTGGACACTCAGGAAGAGTACAGTAAATCTGATCAACTTCACCTTGGCTTTCTGCATGACAGTTCCTGTACAAGACGCGTAAACAGAAGGTGGTCTCCTCCGCAGCTCTGCAGCACAATTTACTGGTAAAGACTCACTGTAGATGTTCTGGATCTTTTTGCTAGACGTCTTCAGAGAATAGAAAGTATAAATAATAATTTTTTGAAGTGCATGCTAACAAAGTAATGTTTTTTTCACAGGATGCAACAGTTGTAGCTACCTTAACGGGTGGCTTGGCCTCATTTGGTGTGTTGAGTGCTGAACCTGCCTGACTCTTCTTCAGGTTTTCTTTGACCTCAGTGAGCCGGAGCTCCAGGTCCACCCTCTCTGCCTCCTTAGCTCGACAGGTTTCCTCCAGCTCGAACACGCGCTTGTTGAGGAAGGCTTTCCTCCTTTCTGCTCCATAAAGACATGAAGAATCAGCACAATGACAAATACAACAGCTGTGCATTGAATTGAATTGAATTGAATGTTGTTGGCTACAAAAATTTCATACTTCTAGAGGTACTTCTAATGATTATTATGTTAAAGTTGACTTTTTTTTGTCTTATTTGCTTTATTTCCAACATGTTAACTATACAATCTATTTAAGAAATGAAGAGATGAACAAAAGAAAAAGGAAAACCTATATAAATAAAAAAGTGCTACACATTTTGTATAGCTCACATGTCAAAAAAGAAGGAGCCCTGTATCATTAGTTATCAAGTTTTACTAATCTAACTCCATATTATTACAATCACTAATGGAAATAATATATTATTTACAATATATCATGTTTTATATGGCTTTATGAAAATAATTTCTTTATACTTTCTTTTAAACGGCGATAGGACGGCTCAGTGGTTAGCACTGACGCCTCACAGCAAGAAGGTCTTGGGTTTGATCCCCGGTTCGGACCTGGGGTCTTTCTGTGCAGAGTTAGTATATTCTCCTCGTGCTTGCGTGGGTTTTCTCCGGGTACTCCGGTTTCCCCTACCCCTAAAAACATGTACAATAGGTTGCCTTCAGGCCCAGGCCTCCCTTGAAAAAGCGATCCGAGATCTCAATGGGACTTGCCTGGTTAAATAATGGTAAATAAAAATAAATAAATAAACAGATTTATGTTTGAAGATTGCTTCAACTCCACTCTTAAAATCTATACAGTGGTTCATCAGATATTTTGCTATCGGACAAAGTTGAGTCCACAGATTTTAAGCAAACATTTTGCACAATCTGTTTGAGCTCAGAATATGTGTTGAGTATCAGCCGCAGCTACAACCATCTTGCCTTAAGTTGACTCCAAAGCTTAATCCATAGATGTGAATCTAACAATTACTTTCTGCAAGTCTAATTCAAATTCATGCAATAGTTCAATTCAATTCAGTTTATTTATATAGCGCCAAGTCACAACAACTGTTGTCTCAGGGCACTGTACACAAAAAAGACAATACATCTAAAGAAGCCAGCAGACTGCGCCAAATTTTTGCTTCGCTACCTCTCACGTAGTTTATGAGATACTTTGCTTAAGGACACACAAAAACACACCGGCACACCCCAGACATGGCAGGAACATTATCAACCACGTCTGCCTTCAAAAGCAGGTAATTAAAAGAAATAAAAGACTTTCTAAAGCCAAACCTCTGATGGCAGCATGTTATGTGAAGCTTCAGGAAACTCATTAGTAAGATTTTGTAGACGTTTTTATAACTGTGTTGTTGGTTGTAATAATAGATCTTGAGGAGGGAATTTCCTTTCACATGGCCTTTAAATAATACAGGTCAGAAAGCAGGATCATAAAAAGAAAATTGCTATAGTTTTACATGTTGTCTGCATATCCCCCCCATTTTATTTTGTGTTTTCGGGATTTACTCCTGCCATTCTTAGTTTACCCAGAAACACAGATGTTCAGTAAAGCTGTGTTGTTCACTCAAATTTTAATCCAAATTTTGCTGATTTATGTACTGTTTTTTAACAATTACCAAAATGGTTTCTACAGCATCTGCTTTCTGTTTTTACCCCCCCCCCCCCCCTTTATTTCTCTCTGCTTACCCGAGGCCATCTTTAGCTCCTCCTTCAGCTCTCTCTTCTCCTGTCGCAGAGTCACCAGTGTGTTTCGGATCCCATCCCTCTCCTTTTCCAGGCCCTCTTTTTCCTTGAGGTAACGTTTCGCGTCTTCCTCTGCTCGTGTTTTCCCATACTTTCCGTACTGGTTGGCATCTGGGTGGGAGCAAATGTGAAGGGGGTCAGATGTGCAGAGGTTGTGGGAAGAAGACGAAAAAAAAAAAAGAAAACGTGCACCGTGATCCTCCTCCTAGTCTGATTCATGTTCTGTCTGAGAAGCATAATGAAGGCATGTGTAAGTACATCCCACTGGTTTGGATTTTTCTTTGTTAGTCAAACAAAAACATTTGATTTTAAAGGGGGAGAACGATTATGTGATGAACACACACTTAAGAGCAAGAGGTCAAAGGTGTGACAGTGTGTGTCCAATAAATCTCTGGTTCCATCCTAAAGCCTTCAGTTGGGAAACAAGCCGGGCTCTTTGATGTTCTGGAACGTGACCACAGTGATGAAACCCTAAACTGATACAACTTTCTACAAAGCAGAACTCTAATCTCCTCGACTTGGAGGGGGAAAAAGGGCTGAGATTATAGATGAAAAATGAAATGAGGATCAGCAGAAAAAAAAGTGAAACCCTGTGACAGATGGAGGCCCTGAATGAATCGGACTGTCTGTGAACTGGCTCACCACTAAAAGGAGTGTTCGAAGAGTGTATGCTGTAACGCACAGCAACAGTGGAGTCTATGAGTCCTCTGTGAGATGCAGTTATATTAAATGTAAAAAATTGTATTACTTCAGGTTTTCCCTTATGTCTCATTCTTCTTATATTCTCTGAGATGACACAGATGGAAAGTTTGGGTGGGTGTAAAGCTGACAAAACAAGGTCCAACAAAAATGAAACAAGAGCAAAGGAGTTCCACAGGGATTATCATTAGGTCTTGTCTACTTTCAGCTGAAACCCATCATTTCTTCCCACTCTTTTGGGGCTGATCTAGTCTGTCTGATTATGGAGGGTAAGTATGCAAATCAAGAGGGTTCTTTTTTGTCACCACATGTATGTTAGCACCGTTCATTCATCTGCTAATGCCCAGTGACAACACCAGGCGAGAAACCACCCAACACCCTGTTCAAGCTGACAGGCTTATAATGCATTGGTGCTAAGGGACATTTCAAACTCACAAACAGACAAATCAGAATTCCAAATAAACAGACATGCAGGATTTTGAACTGTTTGAAAGAACTGGATCAGCTAAATAAAAGCACAGTAAGAACACAATATCTAGACAGAAAAGGGCAAAGACATTAAAAAGGTATCTGATTCCTGTACAACAAAAGCAGGAGCTCTGTACGCAGTCTGTGCATAGAATCAAGCTCATTCGCAGTGCAGGTTGGACTCCATCAGGGATGTCCAATCCTATTTGTGGTGTTCATGGACAAGATCTTCAGTTGTTACAGTTTGGTAACTTCAACGTCTCAACTCAGCTTTTTGTAGGCAAGGGTTGAAACATGAACAAACCAGCCAATCAATAGCTTTTCTATTTGACTCGGCCCTATTTTTTTGCCTTAAGACCTGGAGCTATGCTCTTTTTACTGCAGACAAGGCTCTGATCTGTTGATCTATTTTCTGCTCTGTCCTACCATCACTAATGAACAAGACACACTTAAACTGAGGCAGAGAATCATCCTCAACCTGGAAGGACCATTCCACCCTCTTCTGGTTGAGAACCTCAACTTTATATGGGTTGATGGTCATCTCAGCCACTTTACACTTGGTTGCAAACCTCCCCAGTGTACATTGGAGGTTATGGTCTGAAGATGTCAACAGAGCAACATTATCTACAACACATGGCTCATGACTGAAAAAAACAAGATCTGTGCTCCATAGGGTAACCGAGCGAAGAAATTAGGATGAAAAGCTCATCTAGGAAGAGCTCAACATAGAGGCAATTCTCCTTCACATGTTTTTTTAGGGCATGCCTCACTGACAAGAGAGCACATGGCAGATCCAGTACTTATCTGGCTCAGGAATGCCTCAATTGTCTTTAATACAATTTATACCCTACACCGAAACAGAACGTAACTAATTTAAACAGTACAAACAGGTTTCCCACTGTTGGTACATGCACCCACTCAGAAACTAAATGAAGTCCCTATATCTCAAACCATGAAAAGATGCCATTAGGATCGCCTGATTTACTGTACGTCCATACACAACATAAAAGTGAGAACCATGTACTCAGATTTTGACCTTATCTTGATCTGAGCTTCTGTCAGTCTCCACATCAAACCTTCTCTAGCTGTTAGGCATCACCAAAACCCCAAACCCCAGAAACAGACACAGAAATACTCGAGTACACAATGGTAAGCACATGCATAGTGGCATGAGTTGTTATTGAAACAAGACCCTCCAAGTCCAAAGCACGGTGCAAGGAGTTGAAAACACAAGTTAGTTTTGAGTACCTCTGACTGGTTAAGCTGTGATTGCATTCCTAAATAAGCCTTTTGAAATCTGCTGTTTAAGCAGTTTCGTTGTTTTACTTTTTTTTTTTTTTGCATCAGCTGATGAAATGACATATTTCCAACACCACGTCACTGTTACTGAAACTGCCACATGTTTAAAGTCACAAACCTGCCCCTTAACTATTAGTTAAAACCACATGAAAGAATGACTTCCTGCTGTATAAACAAAAGGTCTCACCCCATCTGTTAATGGAACAAAAGCGACCGAATGCACTCACTTGAGCCGGTTCTTTTCAGGGACACTAAGGACTTGGTGTTTCTGTCGACGTCACCGTTTGAGAAACCGGAGTGTCGCTTCTCTTGATTCCCAGACTGCTGCTTGTGGTTTTCCCTTGACTGGGTGGAGTGGTGGAGATGAGATATGGAGGGGAAGTGTGTGTGTGTGGCGGGGGGTGGGGGGGGGGGGGGTTGCACATGTGGGAGAATGAGGGAAAAAAATGTAAGAATATATTATTAGGGTTAGAAATAATCTTGTAATTAGATTAACTGAGAACTGTCGTAATCTTCTACCTTCCTGTTCTATGTGCTTTTCTATTTATTTTTTTGTCTTCTGCGTCAGATCATGCTTGATTTTTTCGAGTGTCACTCACTAAACCTCTAATTGGACGACACAGTTAAGCATCACACATAGAGTTAAGCTAAACTTCAAAAAATACACATGTACGCGTTTTTATCCACGAGCATGTGTGTCCCACCTGCAAGTCCTCATTAGGAACCTCGTCATACGTTCTGGAATCCGTAGATGTACTGCTGGAGGAGGTGGCCCACCTAGGATCAGAGAGATGGAGGGGAAAAGAAACAAGCATCACCGGCTGCCTCTGACCTCATCCTCAGATCCCAAACCTAAACCCCCCCCCCCTACCCCCGCCCCACCCGTTCCACTCACAGGAAGGAATTTCGTGCCGCGTCACGAATGTTCGCTATGGTTTCCACGTCCACGTAGTCGTAATGCAGAGACTCCGGGTCTGTAAACGAGCCTGTCTCTGCCAGAAGGACGCCGACCCACCGTCCAAGTTCATCAGAGCTGCTCGCCTAACAAAAAGAACGGGATAAAAGTTCTTACTAAATGAGTTTAATGTGATTATCTTATCGTTATTCTTTCAGGAGAATAAGGCCGAGCAGTTTTCTCCCCACGCCGGCCCATTTTTTGCTTTTTTTTTTTTTTTTTTTTTTTTTTAGTTTGGCTTGGTCCCCACCTTAGAAAAACATTTTGCTCACGGGCTGATTATTGTTCTACGAGTTTATTTGAGTTCTTTGGAGCTTTTTAAGTGACACCATCTGTCTGGTGTTGGGCGAGACGACAACAATGAGCAAAATGGGCCTCAGTCAAAGGTCAACAAACATTACATTTGTGGAAAAAGATCTCGAAAAGGCTCTTCTCAGGAAGTCAACTCACATTTGAACTATTTTTATTTGATCGTGTTTTATTGCTCTAATAATGTCCAATCAGGTTTGAGTGCAGTTTTGTTTTCTTAAGAATAAAAGAAATAAAAGTTAGCATACCTCAAGAGCAACCATCTCGGTGCTGTTTTGGAGAATGCGGAAAGCAAAGGGGTGCTTGGGTCCAAGTCCAGGAACCACCTCACAGCCGTGTAGAGGAAGAGAGGCCAGAGAAGCCCTGGGTTCTCCTCTGTCTTGGTAAAAGTGCATAAAACCTCTGGAGACACGACACCACTGCTCCTGCCACACCTGGTTCACCAGCACTGACAGGAAGCCTGCATGGGACACAGGAGAGGGAAGAAAGAAAAAAAAAGCAGTGAGTAGAAGAAGAAAAACCTGATGTATAAACGTAAAGCAGGGTCTGACCTTGTCGAGGGTCTATGCAGGCTGGCTTGGGGGTCTTCTTCTTGGAAAAACTGATGATACGTGTGATCTTGCGGCCTGCAGCAAAAGCTCCTCGTTTTGTCTTAACTAAAGAAAAAGTACAGGATTAATCTGCTGCTTTTGGCAGAGCTTTATCTGCGGTGGGACCTGAAATATGCACGTACATCTACAGTCATGGGAAAAAGAACTTACTCTCCTTGTTTCGTATTTTACTAATGAGCGTATTTTACTTGTCTTTATAAAAAGTCTAAAAGGATTCTAGGCAGACCTTTAAAACACAAACACACACAAGATTCCATCAAACAAACAAAAACAAAGCTAAAAAGGAGAAGCTGTGTGTAAAAAAAACTAAATATATCCAATGATTTATTACAATGTTTGTAATGTTGTCATTTACTATATGACTTTATGGATGTATTGAATGGCTGTTGAGGCATTTGGCCCACTCTACTTTACAATACTGCTTCGGTTCATTGAGGCTTGCAAACATTTTATTTCTGCACAGTTCTGTTAGGGTAATGTTCCTTTTAGAGAGAAAAGGCTTTCTAGTAGCAACCATTCCAAAAACGCCATACTTATTCAGTCTTTTGTTCTAATTGTTCTGACCCTTTAACCTGCTAACTGAAGCTTGTCGAGTCTGAGAAACATTTTTGTCTTTTATTCATTTCTCTGAGCATCGCATGTTCTTTGGAGTGACTTTGCTGGGATAATGACTCCAGGACAAATTGGCAGCTGTCCTATTTTTTTTCACACTTGTGAAACATCTTCTCACTTTAGAAGTTAACTTCAACCCTTCCCGGATTAATGGGCTAGGGTTAAACAGTAGCTTCCCTAAGGTGATGTACTTACCTCTTTGGCATTGTGTTAACACACACCTGTGTGCTCTAGAGCAGCACACAGACAACCCTGCTGCTTTTATAGAGGTGAATATTTTTTGATGATTATCTATGCATCCATTTTCTTTAAATTCTTTTACATTTCCGGATTGCAGGGTAGCTGGTGCCTATTTGAATTACTTATGTAAATTAGCTTTGAGCTAAAAGCCCTGTGTATGCTGCATCTGTTGGGTGATAATGTTTTGTTGTACTGTTCCTGCAAAAATAAATAATAAAATTAAATTAAATCCTTGGTAATGATCTGATGTCCAATATTTGAATGGTACCAGGCTGCTACTTGTGGAAGAAATAAAGATAGGCTTATCTATTTTGGCTTTGATTTGTTAAATACATTATGACATGGTGGACTATCATTTTTATAATGTCCTGGTGTATAAAACCTAAATGTAAAAGATGGGTGGATTTTATTTTTCCTTTCCTATGTCTGGATTTCTGAAACGCAAACCCTTTTTCATCTCCATCATCCCCCTCACTTATCAGTGAATTGTGTCATATTTTGATTTTAAAAAAAATGCAGTTGTAAAGAGAGGCAGATCCGGAGTTGTTATTTTTAATTGTGCGACTTCCTCACCATTTTCTCTGCTGCTCTCCCCCGCTGACACGCCCACGCTGTCTGAGTCTGATGTGTTTCTTTCTGCAGATAACCTCTGTGAAAAGAAAAAAAAAACACAATTAAGGCTTCAGACTTTCACCTGGAAAGTCCAAATCCCACCCTGAATCTGTGTAGACTTGTTTGAAATGAAAGTGAAACCTGTCTACACTTGCACATGATGAAAAAAAAAGCGAATCAATTATATTTAAAGACAGTAGATATTGAGATATTAGGATTCCAACTTTATCTCATCTGTGTTTCTGTAGCAGAAGCATTCAGAGCTTATGTTTGGAAAATGGTCCGTAAGCTTCAGAGGATGTTGAAGTCCTGACTCACAGCCGCTCCTGTCATTGTTGCCTTAACACCTAATTATACAACATATCTCCTCTTCTCTTTGCAAGCCAAACACAGGTATCTCTCTATGCTGCGTTCAGCCAAAAGAATTGTTTGGGAAAATTGATGGTGACAGCGCAATTGCTACTTCGGCCAGACTTTTCCTCACCTCAGCTGTGAAATTATACCTCGGGAATAAAAAATGACAGGGAACGTTTGATGATCCTCTTGTCTACACTTACCTTGTCAAGCTCAATTTTTCTGGGAACAACAGGAGACCTGGCTTCTTCGCACCCCGCGCTTTGACCACTCACCTCTCTAACAACCTGCGGGGACATTTTCACATAAGAGTGAAGTAAATTATTTCTCTGATGAGGAGAGTTATTTGTTTGTATTTGCTATAAAAAGACAGTGTTTACCTTTAGCCACATGTGAGCCTGCTCTTTGCTCTGCATCGCCAGCACCAATGCATCTCCATTGGGTAAGGTGAACCTCAGCTCGTGGCGCTTCCTCTTGCTGTCTTTAGGGACATAGACCACAGTGCACTGGGGCAACAACCAGTCTACATAAGGAGACGAATCCTTGGAACTCTTATAGCACTAAAAAAGAAGGATGAAAAAGTTACGGTAAGAGACAGAACATACAGTTTAAAGATAGTTCACATCTTTTATTCTGAGCAGCATTAAACTGTTTTCCTAAAATTGTTTGGATACAGTTTTTATACAAACCTTTTTACATAACTGTACTTCAAATCATGAGCCTAGAATTCTTTGACAAAATGCATATGGCTCGCTGCCTTTCATGTTAGAGTGGCTTTTTAATCCTATGTCATTTTGGTCAAACCTTGATAATGATATGCAATAATCTCATGCAAAATTGCAAGATCTTGCTATGACGTGATGTCACATTCAGCTGGCTGTTTACGGAATGCTACTTGTTAGCATGTATGGCATGATGGCTCAGTGGTTAGCACCGACGCCTCACAGCAAGAAGGTTCTGGGTTTGATCCCCGGATAAGACCAGGGGTCGGATTTATAAAGCTTGCGTACGCACAAAACGAGCACAGAAACCTGCGTACGCCACTTTTCACGCAAAGGTTGTGATTTATAAAACTCAAACTTGACGTGAAAATGTGCGGTCCCTCACGC
>JARVGW010000506.1:20159993-20174177 GCA_031762495.1 Anablepsoides rubrolineatus | reverse complement strand
CGTATAGAGGGCAGAACCTGAGGCGGGACCTTGTGCACAAACTCTGAGGTGCAGCTGTGATTTATAAAGGAAATTTGCGCAGAAACATACGTACGCACAGTTTTATAAATCTGAATTTTTTGTTGGCGTACGCCATTTTCCCCTTTTGGCCGCACGTTCACTTTTAGTATGATTTCCACGCAATCCTTTATAAATCTGACCCCTGATCTGTGGCTGAAGACGTGTAACTACCAAACTAAATTGTAGTTTTTTATATGCAGAAATGACAGAGATATATCCTTTTTGGTGTTTGCATATTGACTTTGATTGACTTTCTGAAAGTTGCATCAAAATCTGTCATGTGTTCAATAAATATTTCGATAACAGACAGTCAGGAATGACTCCTATAGTTATTATGAAAAAAAATGACCTCACATGACTAATTAGAACTCAGAGTACAAGTTGGAGAACATTCTCAATATCTATAGAAATTAACTGAGTTGTAGCCATTTTGTGTTTGCCAGGTGGATCTACTCTAAAGGTTAGTCTGTACTGTATATTTTTTATAAGTTTCATTAAAAATGTCAAAGGGATCATAAGATGTTTTGCAACAACTGCAGGAAAATCAAAACAGAAAACTTTATCACCTTTTAATTGAAAATAACTAACACCATATGTGAGTGGATAACGTCTCACCTGGAGTCTGTTCTCCCGTATCACTGTGAACTGTTTGTCCCACTGGCCAAAGCGTTTCTTCCGATGCAGGAAGGCACAGATGCGACAGTCTCTGGCAGGAGACATGGAGCTCTCATCTGAGGGCCACTGGTGAGTGAGTCGGACTCCAGGACTCCTCTCCTCTTCATCCTCCTCATAGGACTCGTAGGAGCTGCTCAGGGCATCAGAGTCATTGTCTGACAGAGCAACAATACAGACAATAAGATACATTTATTAGTTGCAAAAGAAGCAGCTTTGGAATACTGTAACACACTGTGGCTCACAGGAGTTCTTGCGATGAGAGTTCATGCAGGTGGTCGGGTAGGGGTTTTCAGTCTCCTCATAGCCATCTTCAATAGAGTTGGGAGGGCTGGGCCTGTCTGGAAATAGAAGCAATGCAAACGTTACCCCATGCTCCTTCATGCACTAAAGCCCGCTTTGTAATTATGTTTGCAACAAATTTCTCTGTGGCTATATTCAGATCATTTAAAGTACTGCTTTAGAGGTTTACAGAAAACTGACAGTAAGGTCACAGAGTTGAGCTGAGGTGGGGGAGCGTGCTGACCTCGTGCAGTGATTATGTACTCGGGCATCTTGCCAGGACCTAGGGGCACGGCCTCCTCGTAGTACTCCTCAGGAGGAGGCGTTGTGGGCAGCGGGGGAGGGGAGTCTGCGCAGCTCTGCGAAGGAGGGAGATGCATGAACACAAATAAACTTTTAGGTTTTCCCAAGAGGTTTTTTTTTTCTTTTAAATCCTTGTTCAAAGCCAAAGACTTACAGAATATAAACCTCTAGAGTAAATGATTTCCATAAATTAAACACATGGGCGGACCCCTGAATGCTCGGTTTTCCGACCAAACGCAGAGCGATGAGCATGTGAACATGGGAAAACCCCACATCTATGGAACACGATCTGTATGTTTTTTACTGCCCTGTCTCCATAAGTCATTGTAAAGAGGTGTAATAGTCATTTGTCATGTTGGAACTGGAGACTGAGAGCTGAGGGGGAAAAAACCCTCTCATAGCATTCATTGTACGCACACATCGTCATTTTACCTCAGAGATTTAAGCTAATAAACCTAGAAATAATCAGAGCAGATCATAAATATAATTCTTTTTACTCCACTTGCCTTCTTTAAAGAAACACTTTTTGTGATTTTGTCGTCTTTGAGCTCATCCGTAACGTCTTTCAGGCCTTTAAGCTCACAGTCTAGAAAAAGAGCAAAAACCTACGTTTAGATGCCAACTTTCCACACATGAAGAACATCTCAGATATGCAGAACACACCAAATGACTCGAACAGGGACTCCACAAAACTCGTCCCATTTCTGTACACTGATGAGTTCATGTAGATGAAGTCTGCTCTTGATTCTGGAGGAGGCAATAAAGAAAACATTGAAATTAGTTGTAGCAATTTATGTACAAAAAAAAGAACTTTATGTATACCTTATGTCAGACCATCTGAAACATTAAATAAGATGCAGAGTAATCTAAAGTAGAATTCCTTGAAGTAAAGTCAAATAGATTTAGGAATGACTGTAAAAACAATTGCGCCGAAGCTATTTTTGTTTTGGCTCTGGCAGCCATCTTGAATTAAGTTGTCTCCAACGATTAATTGGTTGTAGACGTACTATCAATGATTTCTTTTTGAGAGTCTCATTAAAACCTGTCTAGCTATTTGTGAGATATTCTGCTAACAGACAGACTGTACTGACTAACATTTAAAGCCAAAGTTTTAAACAAAGATTTTGTGTTATCTGCTCAAATTATGTTTTTGATAAATCTCATTTACTACCACACCAAATGTAAAATATCTGTGAAAGTTGACTGAGTTGAAGCCAATTTTGCATTTTGCTGAGGTTAATCAGCTGTGGCAGCCATCTTAAATTGTGGTGAATTGAGTATTCAGTTGTTGTTGTGCATTCAATGGTTAATTTCTGAGCGTTTTAGTAAAATCCATCCTCTAGTTTATGAGATGTTTTGCTAACAGACAAATGAGCACGCATACATGTATGATTACCTGTTCAAGGTAACAGGCTCAATGAAAGACTCAATGTTTATGTAAAACAAAATTTAAAAAGGTACAATATAATATGCAAATAGGTTAAATTTTTTTTAACAAATCCGTGGTTGGGGTGGTCACCGGGGAACAAAGATTTTTCTATGGTGGCCATGTCCACCCCTGGCTCCACCTCTGCTGTGAGTCAGTTTAAATTCAAATTAATTTTCAGTAATTAAATAGTAAAAACAAAAACACAAGTCCACATACTCGTTTTGAACTTAGGGTGTATTCACACCAGAAACGTCCTTTGGTTTGCTTGTTTGGTCCGGACCAAAAGTGGAACTTATTTTTTTTGTTTGATGCAGTTTGCATTCACATTGTGCTTTTTTGCAAACAAACTATAACTTGTAAACAAAGCCATGAGGGTGACGATCATTGCTCCCATTGAACAGAAAGGTCAGGTGTGGGACTGAGCGCACAGACCCACAACAAAACAAGGAAGTACGCTGCGGTTCTGATGTGCACATTTATGCTGTTAGTACAACTGCAATAACATTTAAAATGTCAAAAACAGATAATTTAATGGTGGTTTCGCGATGATATTCTAATTTTGGAGCTGCGTCGGTAAACTTGTGCCATAACCCAAAGCAGACGAGGTGCTCTTCATGTTCTGACCCACTACATGCTGACAGCAGGGCTGCTAAGCAGGAGACGACGAATCAGGTATGATTTCAGTTTATTTAGCTCAGCAACGGTGGCTCGTGAAGTCCAAAAAGGCACATGTTTTATGCAGTTTGTTCTGTTCAAGTCTGGTCTGTATTCACACCTGAAACGAACTGAAGTGAACCGCACCAGAGTTCGTTTGGAAGTGAACCGGGACCACCTCAAAAAGCGGGTCTCGATCCGGTTGTTTGATCCGCACCAGGAGTTCACATAAGTGTGTTCAAACCTGCACAAAAAGTCTGAACCAACGCTGGAAATGAACTCTGGTTCGATTAAATCGAACCAAATGTGTCAGGTGTGAATACACCCTAATTCTGCAATTTTAGTAATAAAATTCTGATTTCAAAACCATGCAGGTTTGACTTTCCCACAAAACACAGATTTATCATGTTCTCCGTTTAAAACTTTGACAAGTGTTTAAACATCTGACAGATCTTTCAGCTCAGTTCTGACCTGGAGATGGCTGGATCTGCTGCAGGAGGTTCCTCACAGAGGTCTTCTTCTCCTGGGCAGTGGAGCTGAGGTTCTCCTGATCCAGCATCTTCAGCAGCACGCCCAGCTCACTAACCAGCACCTCCATGGCTGCATAGAGAGAGAAGGAGGGAGGAAGGGAGGAGGGTGACAAAAGGTCAGGATGGGCTTTAGTTTTATAAACGGAAAGGTCAAAAGTCAGACGGACAAGTCTAAACAAACCTTCAATGTAAGTCTGAGAGCTCTTAAGCGCTTTGCTCCTCTTTCATTTTGTCATTTTACACCACAGACTGTCAATAACCATCTCATTACAAAGTCCCTCCACCCCCCGGTCAAACCAGACTAAACAAGAAAAGGAAGCTTTAGCAACAGGAAAACAACATGCTAACTGCTAATTAACTCAAGATGATTTTTTTGACATCAGTAGCTTTCAAATGCTAAAAAGAATGTGACAATAAGGGAAAAAGTTAATTATTTTTAGTCAAATGTTTTCTAAAAGCTATGGCAGTCTCACAAAGATTTGTTGTTTTGTGTGATCAAAGTATGTGTTGTGAATTAGGCTCAGCCACTCTCACTCTAAACTTTAGTTTAATATCTATGAAATTAACTGAGTTACAGGTATTTTCATCTGGTGGAGACAATCTTGAATTGAATCCAAAAGTTGATCAGTATGTATGTGTGCAGTGATGATTTTCTGAGTTATTAAAATATGCCCAGTGGTTCATGAAATATTTTACTAACACGAGAGGATGCATTGACAATAGTTAATAGCAAGGTTTTGTGAATGGATCTCACTTCAGTGAATTTTCAGAATACAAGTCATAAATGATCCTCAGTTATTACCACACCAAGTTCTAGATCTGTAAAATTGAAAGAGTTGTTTTTTTTTTAATGTTTGCTAAGTTGTGGCAGCCGTTTTAGTACCAGATTGTCTCCCAAAGTTAACCAGATGTAGATGTATTTCTAATAAATACTTTTTGTGACTTTAAACACATCAAGGGGTTCAATTAGATAATATTTTAATGAGACAGACTAACAAACATACAGTCTAAAACATCACTGCTCTTTCATCTTTGCTAATATAAAAAAATGGCATGGGAAAAATACCTGAAGGACCACTACAACAAAGCCCAGAGCGAATTGGCAAAGTAAATATTTCTTCCTGGGAACCTGATCTCTAACAGTTGGAGGGTTTAAAGGCCACGGATTCACAAAATATCTGGCTCCGACTGGATTTCATGGAACACCATTGGTTCTACTTCTGAAAGCTCAGCTGATAGGAAGATCTGATTCACATCATGTGTTGACGTGAGAGATACTGGTCCACTTGCAACTTTTTAAGAGTTAAACTTAAACAAACCACTCCTTTGCCCCCCTGGCTGCATATGTTTGGGAAAGCATTGTAACCTGCTGGATGTGGTGGTCCAGATTCTCTCTTTAATTCATGTTCAACTACCAAGAGCCAGGTGAAAACTTTTCCTTTGTTTGTGCCAAATCACTGCCTTCCCACATGCCTGCCTCTTTAATCCAACACAATCCTTTATAAGACTTTGCTCACACCACCCTCCCTAACCTTTCACTCCTCACATCTCTTTCTCTAAATCACTCCTCAAATCACTCCATTTTTCACAGACCGGGAGAATTAGAGTCGCTGAACCGTGCATCTTGCTAGGGTCAGACATGGGACAGCCGCTGAGCCAGAACACTATTTTTTGTTCACCGAGCGGTCATTTGGCAACAAGAACTGTTACACAAATCACACACACATACACACACACACACACACACACAATGAGGCTCATACTGTGTATTTAGTAAGGAGTGTCAACAGCTTTGGGCCATGACTTTAGGAAAGGCATTCCAGAGACCAAATATACGTATCCTTGTATGCAGGTTTTAAGAACAAATATGTTTGGGCAGAAATTTAGGACTTGTTAAGCAAAAATGATCTTGCAGGATACATCAAACTTAAGCTCCAAAGATGTATTATTGTCTTAGAATAAGCCTATGCTGCTTTAAAATCAGCACTGACTGTAAAAACTACATCACCCATAATGCACATTGGTTATTTTACCAGCAAAATGAAGGTGCACAGGGTTCGAAAGTAGGCAGCAGCTGAGAAAAATTGCCATGTAAAATCTTCTTTTCGCTCCATTATTCACGGTTGCTCCCGCTGTGGCGCAGTTGTACTAGGAAGTGGGAATTTCCCACTTACACATCTTAAATTTAAAATGGAACAATCCCTAAAGTGGGAATTTTTTGTCAGAAAGTGAGAGAGTTCAGAATTCAAGACAGCAGCTACTCACTAGGGCTTAGCGAGTAGAACTCTCTTACCTTTACCTTTAGTAGTAGTTCTGAATTTATGTCACATATACTTAGTCGTACACATAGTATTATTCAGTGTTTAAAAGAAGACAGATTAAAACGCTGTTTCTATGCAGAAAATACCACATAGAGCTCAGTTATTGTTTGTTAGCAGTGCTCAGCCATGAGACAAAGAATGCTACATTTTGTGTTTAGTTGAAGCGAAATATTCAAATTTATTACACCAAAATTCTCATGTAGCTCTTGGTGAAAATGAGTCTGACACCCATGTTGTAGGCAATCATCACTAATAAGTATGCAGTCTCAGTCCACAACACTCTGGATTTTCTATTTATTTTTATTTTTATTTTTTTTGCTAATTATAATTATTCCCCAGGAATAATCACATACTTTAAATCTGTTGGCAAAGTAAATGTTTATATAATAGTCTTTCTATAAACTGTCAACACTTTTGGGAACAGAGAGGTTTTAAGATGGCAGCCACACCTTGATCTTCCACTTAGATTATTCAAAAAATCTGCAGCAGGTAAGATGCTAATTAGTTGTCTTTAACTCAAAACTCTTCTTAAAAGCAAAGACGGTTACTTCAGGTGGGCTTTCCTAGGTTTCAAATGGCTTGCCATGACAACAGTCAAACAACATCTATACAGCCAGTCTGTGTCTATTTAAAAACACTGTTTTCTACATTAGATTCATTTCCTGCCATTGTTAATGATAGCACGCCAACACTCCAAGAAACCGGTATCAGGAATTAATTCATGCAGGAACTTGGAATGTCTCCTCATTAGATTTCCATTCACCCAGAGGAAATAAGGGAAATGAAGTTCATGGGGGGGCAGGAAGCGCACAAGAGTGGGCCGCCTTGGCCTGGTAAAGTGTTGTCTCTCTGCCAGCTGCTCCAGCTGTTTAGATTCTGGCTTGAGCGTAGCACTGGACTTCCCCTACCCAAGTGAAAGACAAAACCTTTTCCACAGCATGACTCATTGGCTGCAGAGAGAAATTGAAATTTACACCAGTCAGCACTAAATCAAACACATCAGAAGAATCAAAGCAGCACTCTCAAGGAGTTGGAATGAAACTCAACGCCCAGCTTGTAAAGTTATTTCACTATTTCATTTGGACCTGCGCTTTAAAGAGCTGATTATTCGACTGGAGGATTATAGCATACCTGGGCCAATTGACACATTACATCATTAAGCCCCACTATCGGTGGAGCGCTCCTGTATTTTGGAGGGGCTGAGATGGCAACCCTATTAGCTGTTGTAGCAATGCTTTGCTTACATGTTGGCAATAGTCTTTGTGGTCACTTCCTGTTAGTGTATAAGCAACTCACCAACAGTTCATGTCAAAGACATGATTTTTTTAATTTTGTTTTTTTGTAGCACATTATTATCTTTACAAAAATCCATTTGCATTTATCACAAAAGTTTGATGTCACAAGTACTTTAAGCAAATTATCTGTTAAACTGACATAATTTGAGACAATTTTGTTTTCTAAAGCCGCTTAGCTGTGGTGGCCATCTTGAATTGGACGGACTCCAAATGTTAATAAGATGTAAGTGAACACTTAATGAACATTAAATGTTTTCTGATAGTTTAAAAAAAAAAGCTAGTGGTTCATTTTACTAACAAGAACACACGCCACAGACAATAACATGAGTAAAAACATCATTGAAGGTGATAGATGATGCAGGAATGTGTTAAGACACTCAAAGCTTTGAACATTCACCAGGTCACACTTGTCTGAGAATCGCCAACCACATTCCTCACTCTGTTAACAGGGCTAGACTCTGCAAAGTGCATTTGTGTTTCTCTCTGTGTGTGTGTATGTGTGTGTGTGCACTGTTGTAAAGCAGAGAGAAGTTTGTTTAGCACTGCAGACTCAGGTCTTTATAAGGAGCTACCATTGAAGTCCTTTTGTTCTGACTCTGTTGGGGATGAAGCACAGGATGGGGTTTAGTAATGTTAGGGAGATGAGCACCTGTGCTAACATGTTTAACAAACTCTCATTTCAGGAATAATGGGACCTCAAATGGGCACACGTAGGTGTTTTTTCCTCCCTAACTCCCATCTTACACCAAAATACTTCCTTCCCCACAATGCTGAGTTTACAGCCTCTGCGCTGAACACACACACCCTCCCACACACACACACACACACACAAACTTCACAGTGTGTCAAAAGTCACAAATTTCACTGATCTGGGATCTGATCTGTTTCACAACATCCTCGCCTGCATCCAATCCAAAAATGACACAGTTCAACCCACAAAGTCTTTGGTGGATTCAAACCCCAAATGTTTCACCACAATGAGGTTTGCTGCCAAAATGGTTGCATTCTCAACAAATCAACAACATTCCCCTTTTCTTGGCATTTCAGTGAGCTCCAACGATTCTGTAGGCATGGAGTAAACATCATCACCTGATTTGCTGAGTAAGACAAAGTAGGACAACTTTACAAAGCATGCTCTACCAGGTCTTTCCTTCCCTCAAACAATCCTGACATATGTTACCAATAGATACCTGCCCTGAAAGGACAGCATTTACTAAACTTACCCTCGACAGCAACGGAAGAGAGTCCCACCATCCTGCAAGGTTAGAAAGCAGCTGCTTCATACAGAAAAGTAGATGCTGCAGGGAATATTTTCCACACAGCTCAAGCCTTTGTGGTGGTGGTTTGCTGAATTCACACTCCCCTTTACCTCTCCCTTCCTCCATCTGATCTCTTATCTCCCTCCACCTCCCTCTGTCTCCCCTCCTCTTTTTCCTTTTGGGGGGTAGGGAGACTGTGGCACTCTGTGTGTCAGAGGGAGAGGGAGAGGGAGAGAAAGAGAGAGAGAGAGAGAGAGAGAGAGAGAGAGAGAGAGAGGGAGAGAGAGAGAGAGAATGCTAGATCTCCCTCCACTGTAATCCTGGGGATTGTAGAGCACCTGGGAGAGTCCCACTGTGTAAACACACATGCCACCTTACAGCTAACCCACATTCTTTAATGTTTCACGTTCTTTCCTTGGAAATGATTAACCTTTAACTGTGGCTACACAATGTTGAGCATCTAAGAGAGACCAGTACCAACAATATATTCTATTAACAGCCCAACATTAACACTAGCACATGTCCATGTCTTTGAAAAAAACGCATATTGCCCTTAAAAACATTGTGAAACAAATTTTGAATATATTACGTGCTAAGAGAATATGTTAAATAAGACTATTAGCTACTACCACATCAAATTTTAGTTCAGTAACTGAAAACTTAACCGAGTTGGAGACATTTTTGTCTCAGATTGGATCGACAACTTGTGGCGGCCAATGATTACTTTCTGAAAGTTTCACTAAAACTAGTGGTTCATGAAATATTTTGCTAACAGACAAACAAGGTTAACTCCATAGTTAAGTTTAAAGATTCTAGCAAAAATGTTGTTTTTTTTTGTTTTTGTTATTTAAAGATGATTATTTTTCAAATTATTTTTTGAAAATAGGGGCACATATTATAAGATCATTTGTTTTTCCTGCTACCTTTCATTTTATTTGTGATTTGTATTTCTTAGAATGAGAATTTAGAAACTGATTTTTTTAAAGAAATAAACTTTATAAATAAGTAAAAAAATAAAAATAAATGTGTAATGTGTAGTGCTTAGCGTAGGTGCTTTTGTGGACAATGCTAAGCTATTACCAGACTAAATTTTAGCTCATCTGTAAAACTAGCTGAATCAAAGCAATTGTTTTCTATTTTTTTAAGGTGAGTTGTTGTCGCAGATATTGAATTGAGTTGACTCCAGAAGTCTAAAAATAAACTGTCTAAACACTTTTTTCAGTAGTTCCTATAATTTGCAAAATAGGGAAAAAACAGCTCTCAATCTGGCCAAGTTTTAAACACAGTTCTTGCCTGATCATTTAGCTCTTTGAATATAAGTTGGGGATCAGTTTTACCTCTTACGACACCAAATTTTAAGTTTGCTTTGCTGAGGTAATCTAATTCAATGGGAATGTAGA
Organism: Anablepsoides rubrolineatus; assembly: GCA_031762495.1. Taxonomy (NCBI): domain Eukaryota; kingdom Metazoa; phylum Chordata; class Actinopteri; order Cyprinodontiformes; family Rivulidae; genus Anablepsoides; species Anablepsoides rubrolineatus. The sequence continues at coordinate 20,163,972 of JARVGW010000506.1, read as the reverse complement.
TCAGTTGTAGATGTACATTGTACATACACGACTATACATATAATTGCAAATGTCCCTGCTCTCAGTGAAACTGAACTCTTGTCTGATAGCTCTACTAGTTTATTATTTCAAAGTAGAAGATAACAGGGATCAGAAAACACTGCAGATTACAGATGAAGGCAAGTTGAGACCTTTAACTGTTGCACGTGGATAGCTTGTTGCCTTCAGGCAGGTTCAAGTGTCCTGACATGATGCAACATGCCGCCCTTCATCAAACAGGCACTAAAACTGTACACAACAACCCCCTTCAAACTCGCAGTTCAATACACCACTTTTAGCAAGATCCGACATTACACTTCTTTAGGTGGCTGGGTTTTAAGGGTACATCTTAACCATAACACCAGATGATCATCGGTAAGTTTCAAATATAGTCATTTATGACCCATTGGTTTTCATTTGTGACACAGGGGTGCAGTTGGAGTTGTCACCTCACAGCAAGAAGATCACATGATTGCCTCTCTTCTTTTTTGGGCAGAGTTTGTTCTTCTTGTGCACAAGTGGATTTTCTCTGGGTATTACTGTTTCTTTCCACACACCAAACAAGAGTACCACATCTAGTACATTATACAGCCCTTGACAAACAATTATACAGCAATATATAGCAATGGCAAGGAAAAGGAAAGGCCTCATATAACCTTTCACCATAAGTTGTAAACTTGACCTTGAAGCCTGTGTGATGAACTGTGTGCAAAACTCTTTCTAGTGACATACTGTATCTATGTTTTTTTTTTTTTCCAATTATCTTGAGCGGATTTAGAAGTTATGGGCCGGACAAGACAAAGTTTATGGAAAACTGAGACTATACCATTATACATCTGCCTTAGACAGGGGTATAATAATTAAAATATGCATTCTAGGTGAACTAGTAACTCTAAATTGTCCCTAGGTGTGAGTTTAAGTGTGAATGTCTAGAAAAAAAATAAGTAGGTCCTCTGGACAGGTTCTTCTTTAATGAAACATTTCGTTGTTCCTCCAAGAGACTTCTTCAGTCTGAGGAGTTTCAGGTGAACTCAGCCTTATAAGCCTCCACATGGTGGACAAACAGGTTGGTCACATTCAAAATAAGACCATCAGCCACACACTAGGTCGTTAACGCCTTGACTGGCTCTATTGTTTATAGAGGGTCATGTGCCCATCACCTGACTATCATTGGGGCCCTGATTCACACCTTTTGCTGTGACTAGGTTATAGCTGTTGTTTGGTTTGCTAAAGATGATTAGCTGTAGCAGCCATCTTGAAATGGGTTGACTCCACAAGTTAATCAGTTGTAGATGTACATCTAAAGGTTGGTTTTTCTGGAAGTTTTATCACAATGAGTCTCCTGGTTTTTGAGATCATTTGCTGACAGACAAACACAACAATTACCGTATTTATTTATGTATAATACAATCTTGATTATAATACAATCATGATTATTTTAGATTAAAAATCATAAAAACTTCAATAACAATCATCAATAACCTGTGTAATACTACCCCCCCCCCCCCACACACACACACTTTTAGGGTTATTTCTAGTATTATACATAAATAAATATACACACGATCACCTACATTACATAGTGGTGAGAATTGATCAACACCAGACAAAACAGAACCACCTTTACTTTATAATGAAGATTCACATTCAGACTTCTATATCTATATGAGCTTTTTATATGTTTTATGCATATAAATCAATTTTTTTCCAAGATGAGATAAAATGCGACCAAAACATTGAGCCAGCTTTTTTTTTTTTTTGATATCAAGCTGCATGAAGAATAAAAGGTCCATGAAGGCCGATAAAAAATTAATTTAGTGAATGAAGAAATTCTACAACTAAAGCCACAGCCACTTGCCAAAGTAACATGCTTTGGTCTGTGGAACAATGCAGCAATTACACAGTTTGAGTGAAACTGGACTGCCTCCAAAAATCCAAACGATACAAAGCCAGAACTTTCCTGAGGCATATAGTGTTTCTGAACTTTTTCAGAATCTGACCCAAGTGTGACGAATGCACCAGGCACACCCTACTTGACTTGGTTATGGCCTGACAGACCTCTCCTAAGTTTGACTAAGCATGAACACTGACCTTCCAAGAGAGGCTTTGTGACCCCATGCAGATCTATGGGGTTGTTTGAGGACTGCATGGCTGTAAATTCTACATCGCTTTACCTCACAATGCAAAGAGAGGTGATCAGGGTTTGTTTGATTTTATAGAAATTAAATTCAGCACTGTGAACTGCTATAGTAGGCCACATTACAGAACAAAACCAGAACCACAAGCTCTGGTAAACAAAACTGCTGTATGAACTTCAAAAGGCCGCGCCATCTGTGACTCAACAAGATATCAGTATCTTGTGAAAACTGTTGGACTTTCCTTGTAACATCCCCCTTCTTTGTTGTGTTTGGAAATGTTGGATACTTGACTACGTTTCAACCTGATCTAACATGAAAGGACTCAGCAGGTTGAAGATCCTGAGGTGGTCAGAAACACAGAGTAGGAGTTCCTTTGTCAGCTCTACAATGTGACCCATGTGTGTGTAAAAGCAACATATATCATGCTAAGTGAGTCACAAAATATTGTTCATTGTAAAAACAGCACAGCTTGAAAACTATGAGTGGTTTAGCCACTTAGTGGGAGAAATAATGATTTCATTCCCTGCTGATGTTTTAAATATGACTAATTAAAAAAATGTCAGTTTCTGATTTTTATGGTAGTTTCATTTTAATGGAGAGAGACAGAATTATTACAATCCAGAAAAAAAATTATTACACAAAAGTTAGAAATTAATTTTCATGTCACTGAGTGTAACACAAATGTAACTGATTCCCAAGCAAAATGTGACTTTGTTCTTTGTGTATAAAACATTTACTTAAAGTTGATCACTAAGTTTGAATGCTAAATCCTCTTTGGAGAAACTTTCTAAGTCATTTATCTTTGCTCACAGAGCAAGTTGAAACTTCATGGTAAATGATAAATGGACTGAACTTATATAGCGCTTTATCAAGTCCCGTCAGACTCCAAAGCACTTTACACTTACAGATATTCACTCATTCATACACACATTCACACACTGATGATGGTAAGCTACACTGTAGCCACAGCTGCCCTGGGGTGCACAAAGCTGTCATGCATGCACCACCAGACCCTGTGACCACCATCAATAGGCAAGGTAGGTGAAGTGACTTGCCCAAGAACACGACTGAGACAGCTGGAATAGGCAATTGAAACAACAACCCTAACCACTCTGCCACAGCCACTGCTTTGTCGGAGTCCTTAACATGCTTCTTATTTAGCCACATATGTATTGTCTAAGTGGTCTTCTTTCATTGTCCTTTACAACTCATCTTCAGAGTACTGATTAAGGGTGGAAGGTTCTCATTCAAGGTTTTATGGTGCATTTGGTCTCTCAAAGCAGTGATGTTGTCTTGTACATTTAGCAGGCAAACAGACCTAACGTATAATGTTTCCACCTCTGTGCTTGACTGTGGAGATGGTGTTTTTTTAAGGCATACTTAACATTTCTCTTATTTCCAACACAGCAAGTCAAGTTGATGCCAATTGAGCTGGATTATGGCCTCATCTGATGACATAACTTTCTGCCTTCTTTGAATTATTTAGATGTTCACTATGGGAACTGAAGATAGGCCTTCTTAATGAGGGGTCACTGCAGTCCATCACAGCGTAATATGCAGTATTAATCCCTCCTTCATCATCAACCTCACCTCTTGAGGTAAAGTCTGGCATAAAGCTCTGTTCAGGCTGAATAATAGTCATTTGAAATTTTGTTCATTTTCAAATTATTACGAAGTTTCCACTTTCTCAGCTACTGGCTCATGATCTTTTCGAACATGTTAAGATTACAATTTTATTGTACACCATAGACATTCACTCATAACATTTTCATTACATTTACATATAGGAACTTGGAGTGGGCCTATGACTATGGGTGGTGGGA
>JARVGW010000506.1:20149213-20159893 GCA_031762495.1 Anablepsoides rubrolineatus | reverse complement strand
AAAAAAAAAACACTGATGATGAAGAAATTAAGAAACTAGTATTTATAATATTTAGTTCTTGTCTACTGAAGTGTTTAGTTTTTTTTTAGAAAAAAAAGAAGAGAATAAAAAAAAAAAAAAAAAAATTACAATTGCTACAAAATATGTATATCTTGCATTCAATATGTTCAAGTATGGCTGTTATTTTAAACTGCTATCATGTTCAAAATAAATTTGATTGGTTTGTTGATTGATTGATTGATTGATCTTAAAGCTAATTCCAACAGTATGCAGATTTATTATGTCCCTGATGTTCTAATGGTTGCTCTAAGATTTATGAGAGGTTGAAAAAAATAGATGTGCTTTATACCAGGTTGTTATGTGAATATATTGGTGGTGTCCTGATGCCAGCATTTTTACAAGTATACAAAATGCCCCAATACTCAGAATTGATACCAATACTAGCATCAATAGTTAGATGCTGGTATCAATATTTCATAGAATGTGTTATAGTTTACATTTTAGGTGAAAGGTTTGCCAGTTCCATGTTTAAGAAATTTGTATAAGTTGAAAGAAAACCTCATTTGTTCTTTTTATTTATTTAAAAATGTTGTATCAGTGTATTTCATGCAGGGTATCTGACTTGATACAGGCAGGGGGGCTGCAGGTCTATGCAGAAGGAGAGTCACATTGTGTTAAATAAAATGTGTTCTTATGGTCATTGTATACTCGATAACGATACTCTGTACCAGTGAGTACCTGAACTGAAGTACTCTTTTGGTTTGAGAAAAACTGATATTGGGACATGTCAAGTGTAAAAGGCAAGTCAACTTTGAAATAAATGAACTAATTAGTTGATTGATAGAGTGATTGGTTGAAATCCATGCACCACAAAGGCCATCTTTGGGACATAAAAGTCTGGCTGTAGGGGATCTAGTACTTATGTGTTTCCCTCAAGGACTCGCAAAGCAGTGTGTAACATTTATATAATGTGTTTTTTTACGTTATTAGTGAAGTACAACCCTTGTTCAAAACCACAGAGTTAACCTCACACTTTTACATTATTAAGGTGCATTTACCTCGCGTGCACACAAAGGTGAGGTAAACCAGATACACTTGCTCTTTTTAATTGCATCAAGATGTGTGCCAGCGTCTTGCCTTCAGAGCCTCTGCCCCATCATGATGAAATGCCCTCCCACTCCAGTCTTTTGGATTCCAAGCATTTCCTAAGGGTGACGGGTCTCTGCACCTCTCTCTGCATTAAACATGCCTGGGCATTCACGGGACTGCTAATCTCCCAAACCCACAACAAGTAAACATAGACGGCGCTGGTTCATTGACAAGATAATACATATCCACCAAATGCCGGCAACTGTGAGCCAACAGCCTCTTTGTTCTACCAAGGTGCGTCATCGGTCGAGGAGAAGCTGATGTACAGATATGGATTTGCATTTGTCATCCATTATTTGAGACATTTTAAACCCAATCCATCATTTTTATTTCAGATGTTGACTATAACAGTTGCTCAAGAAGCGGATCCCATGCTCCTCCTCCTAGAAAAACAAAAGATTTTCAGGAAAACATGACCTAGAATACTTTAAGACTTGCGTTTGACTCAGTCATGTCTGTAAGTTTCCTGTTGCAGAAATCTACAGATTTATATAGTCATCAAGAACAATAGCGCACAGAAAAACACTCCTCACCTATTTGTACTAAGAAATGCTGCTATATGAAAGATGTAATCACATAATCATATTTTGTTAGCTTTCTTTGCATGAATTTTGATCAAATTTTGTTATCTTAAATTTTCTTGAGATATTGTGAAGTGATATCACCCACTTATAGTTTAAACATGAACTAATCAGAAACATGTATATTGCTTCTATCTGACATTGCATGGTCATATAGCCTAAAGAAACTCAAAAATTGAAATCTTCCTTTCACTGTGAAACATTTTAGTGTGTTTTTAAACAATGTTTTTCAGACTATAAACTGGTACTCAGGTACCAATAAGTGAGACTTGTGTTCTTAGATGACAAAGTAACCCCTTCAAAAACATAAACAATGCACGCTTTGATGTGCATTTGTTAAATAGCATTGCTGTATTTGCGTATTGGTTAAACACAAGAAGGTCATAAGAGTTGATTTTCTGAAACAAGGGCCAGGAAAGTAGAGAATATCATAACATAAACAAAACCTTGGCAACATTTAGGTAAATTATAATACATGTACTGTGTTTAAAAATATACAAAATAGATTCAAAGTTCAAGCTTAAAAAAAACCTCCGACAACAAGTCTAATTTTGATCTACCGTCCGCCATCAAAAATTGTTTTGCTCCTCTACATCAGTTCAGTGGCCAAACATATGGGGTTGCCCCGTGTGCCCCACATACAGCTGAACTTCCTCTCTTGGCAAATGACATCACCTATCACCCTCCAGCCTTCTGTTTCCTCTTCCTGTCAGCTGATCCACTGCCACTTTTTCTTCACGATCTCCGGTGACCTCGAGCTCATTGAACTGTCTAGATCCCCAACCAGATAGCATTGAATGTGTTTGCCTGTATAGTTGTGCTTCAAAGAAAAGACAATATAAAGGCACTCAGGTTGTATTTAGCAAATGCAGGTTACCTGTTTAAGGGTGAGAATTCCTTTGAGTTTGAGTTTGTATTGCTCAATGTCTTGGACAAACATAACAAAGGAAATGTAGTCTACAAATCTGAAGCAGTATATTAGGAGGACATGTGGGAAAGCTTATTTAGTCTGGAGGAGTTAGAAAGGTATAAAAGTTATGAGAAAAGGAAAAAAGGACTTGATCTCCCTGCTGGTTTTATTGCACTCAGGAAGATGCTTCAGGTTATTGTAAAATACAGAAGAAATCCCACACTGTGAAACACACAAGTGTACAAACACAATAAATGAGGCCTGTTGATCGAAGACGTCCAAGGTTACAGTTTGTCTTAAAGGGGTAGCTCAGATTTTTTTTAAAGGGAGTTCTGCATAGAGGGCATGAACAGCTTGTTGTCTAAAAATGGCTACATTGCCATTTTTATTTTTGCTCCTTTGAATGTCATGTAGCTTTGAATGTAGCTTTGAATGTCAACAGCAAATAATGTGACATTTGCACAACAAAATGACTTTTTAAGGAAATATGATAATATTGTTACTCAATATGCTCCTATTTGCACTACTGAAAGTGTTGCAGCTACAGTAAAGACAGGCGTGGAACAATTTCTGGTTTGAAGGAATTCTAGTGTTAAAACACTCTGAACGTCAAAAATCACACCCTTTTTAGTCAGAAGCTAACATCGGTGCATTTTGTTTCTCCTCTGGTCGTATGTAGTGCACAACAGTGCTGCAGCTCTCCTACGTGTTGTGTGTTGAGTTCTGTAGTAGTCAAAAGTAAATGTCCCCAAACTTTTATCTTTGTTATAATAATATAATGTTGGTTTGTCTTCCAGCTTGTTCAGTAGCAGAACCAGTCTATCTTTTTAAGGTAACACAGTGTTAAACAAATGTCTAATACAAGAGTTAGGATGTTTATCTGCAGAATAGACAGCCTTCTTCAAGCTCAATATTAAACTTTACATGAAATCAATCACATATTAAATCTAAGTAAAATATCCAAAATGGCCACCATAGCAAAAAATAATATCACAATGTAGCCATTTTTAGACATATTAGGCAAACATTTGGTATGGTGGTACCTGGCAGTGAACTCCAACTCCAAATCTAAAGTTTAAAATGTACGCCATGGCATGCCCCTTCATAGTTATTCAAAACCTACTTTCAAAGAATTTAAACTATTGTTTTAAGATTGCTAAATGTTTGCTTTTACCAGGAGCCAGCTGTGTGACACAGACTTACAAAGTAACAAATCAGCAGATTAGTGACAATTCAAAAATGTCATTCTGCAATTCTGGAATGGTCAAGCAGGAAAAAGCCTACATTCCACAACACACTTGTTACCCTTATCTTGTTTAAATCTCTCAGAAGTAAGCTGCACTTTTGATCAAAGAGTTTACTAAATTGTTTAAACCAGGTGTTTTAGCATCCTGCAGTCAGTAAATGTGGCAAATATTTGTATCAAACATTGATTCTAACTTCTTCTAATTAGGCCATACTAACAAGTTTACCAGGAATCAATTTACTTAAAGTATTTAGTTTTCATGGGTGACTGGAGCATTTTTATAGTGATAGTGTGAAAGGGTTATGGGCACATGCATCCATCTGATTAAGTATTACACATATTTCAAAGACCATCTGGTAAACTCAATAGCTTTTGATGTTAGGATGCAGTTACATACACTCTCTCTGCCTCCAACCTACACACATAAACTGCCAGGCTTGGTCTTATGGTGGCTGTGTGATCCAGGAACCAGAAGTGATTGCTATGGTTTATCTAAAAAAGTCAAGAGCCTCTGTTACAGGTCATGTTAGTAACGCGTTGCTGCTCTTTTTCCAGTCTCTCACATCTAGTATGTTTGTTCAGAAGGTTTTATTTTGAAGGTCTGAATAAAATTAAAATAAAAACAATAAAAAGTAATAATATAACACTCCTAACATATCCAGGGCACCTAAAATAGGATGCAGGACAATAAAAACTCCTGTTTTCTGCAACAGAAGAGTCTTTGCCATCTTCTTCTGCTTCTCTGTTGGGTTGTGGATGCAACAGGATCATGAGAAAAACCCAGACATCCCTCCCCCCAGTGACACTTTCCAGCTCATCCTGGGGGACACCAAGGCATTCCCAGAGAGGATACATAATCCCTCCAGCAAGTCCTGGGTCTTCCCCGGGGAGACGTCCAGGAGGCATCCTGATCAGATGCCTGAACAAACTCAACTGACTCCTTTTGATGTGGAGGAGCAGCGGCTCTACTCCGAGCTCCCTCCGGATGACAGAGCTCCTCACTCTCTAAAGGCTTGGTTATACTTGCGCTTTGGAACACGCGCGACAAGCACGCGCTCTGGGTCGAGCGGCTTCTGCGTTCATAGTTTCGCCACTTTGCGCATGGCAAAGTGCTGATCTTTTACGGTCCAGCTGGTGGCAGTACGCTCTAAAACCTGTGTGTAGATTGTAAGAAACGGGTGTAGAAGAAGAAATTCTGTTTTATTTTTATTACTATATGTTTTGTTTTTAAATGCCTAACATAATTTAGTTTGTTTAATTTAGCATTTCGAACTTTACATTACTGTATAGTTTATCAAGCTGTTTATGTCGTGTGCTATTATGCATCATAATTTTTGTTCTACAGAGCGGGTTTGTTTATTCCATCCCTACTTTTGCTCACCCTCTTCTTTGCTTTAAAAGCGATCAAGCATGTTTTTCCATGTCTTACAACAAACGGACTCATCTTTGTCCACAAATTCTGTGCCATTTGAGTGTCTTTATGGTCTCTCGTGGAGAGATCATATAAATGCTTGATGTCCACGGCGCGTGCGGTCCTTGCGGAGTTTCAAAAATCCGGAGGTGCACGACCTTGCGACAGGACACCGCACGGGGCCAACGCGCAGGGGAGGGGACTCCGCAATTGCGTCACATATGGAACGTGCCCTCGGCAACGCGTTGACAATAAACCAGCCTTAAGGCTGAGTCCAGCCACCCTACAAAAGAAGCTCGTTTTGGCCACTTGTATCCGGGATCTCATTCTTTCGGTCATGATCCACGCCTCATGATCATAGGTGAGGGTTGGAATGAAGACAGACCAGTAAATTGAGAGCTTTGCCTTTCGACTCTGCTTTCTTCACTACAACTGACCAAAACAACGCCCTCATTACTGAGGACAAGGCCCCAATCCTTCGATCCATCTCCTGCACCATCCTACCATCACTCGTGAACAAGACACCCAGATACTTAAACTCCTCCACTTGGAGGTAGAGACTCTTACCCAACCCCGACCATAAAAACTTGTGTTTTTACAAACTTTGTCACCTGTAAAACCGGTACACGTTTATTTGTGTGCTTGATTTGTGACAGTCCTTTCTAATACAATTGATCTAATGCTAAAGGAACTCCAACTTGCACTATTTGAATTACAATTCAAGTCAGTTCAAAAACAAATTAACTGTTATTCATTGCATGGCAAAAGCATTGAAACTCACTATTCAGCAGATCTTTTTCCATTTCTTAAAACAAACTTTAATACTATCCTCCTCCTGCTTTGAAAAAATTAAACAAAAGAACATCAGTGTGGGTCATTTGATTAGGAATATTGTGCTATGGCTTTTGGTAGCTGTGCCTCATAAAGCGTAGATGAATTAAAAGAAAATAATTAACACTTTCCCCCAAAATGACAATGAGATTTCTATGAAACAAGTGATAAAACCCAGCCCTGTTCAGAGCTCTACAGCTCATGACTGAACCAGCAGTTGGATTTATTTTAAAGATTTACACAAGTGCAGCCTAGAGTGTATACGGTAGTTATGTCTTGCACTCTGACTTCTGAGCTGGCCAAAGGTAATGACATTTTTGCAAACAATCTTATTTTTAGTCTCACAAATATTAAACATCTTATACAGTTTATGCATTAAATCATGGACATGTTTGTCTTCTTTAACCCAACGCATTTTCCCCTCCTATAACATTTTGTTTTCTCTCAAGTTTCCCAAGAGAGAAAGGAGAGCACCTCCTACACTCTCTTTGTACGTGAACAAAACTTTTTTTTTTTAAGAGAAACTTGAAATTAGGTAAACAACTTACATTTAAAGTCATACAAAGTTTCTACCACTCACTGGTCAGAGATCTTGTAGGTTCACAAAGACAGTTTTTTTTTAACGAAACAATTTTCAGTTTTCTGATTAAGAGTGCATGGTGCTGAGTGTGCCCTCTATTCCCTCTAATGGAGTGTCCACTGATGATGGATTGACAAAAAAAGTATCACAAAATATATGTATTTAAGCATTACTACAATGACACACTAGTGAAATATCCATGGGATTGTCAAATGCCCCAAAATGGATCAATATGGGTGAATGTCTGCTACAACCCCCTTCAACTCCTCACCCTTTGCTCCCATTTTTCATTTTTGGCTGTGATTTATTCAGGTCTGTGGTGGCACAGAGGGCTTGACTCAGCCTGCTGCCAGACAAAGCCCCTACAGTGCTGCTGGTATTATTCAGATCCCATATCTGCCTCAAATCCTATGAGATCACCACATTGCTATGTCTCCAAGACAGAAACGACTTCACACTTTAAGAAAGATGCTATTTTGCAAATGGAAGCCCCGTTTTAACTGATGTTTTACAGACAAGAGGAATGGAGACAGAGAAGACAAGCCTGCAAATACACACAAGCTGCTGCTTTGTCTTAATTTGGGATTGGCTGGATTAATACGGTTTTGACCGGAGCACCATATTCTCTTATTCAATAAAGTGTTGAGACACATTTCATAATGTATAAATCTATCATATTAGACATCATTAGACCTTACATTGTGTAATTAGTGGTGTAAACACTTTAAATTATGTACCATAATGAGGAAAACTTTGAAACAATTGTAAAAACCAAGCTCAGGTGTTTGACATTTTTTTTTCATGAAAGTCAAAATAGACAATCCATTTACCACCCTTTTTGGCTACCTTCCATTCCAAATCAATAAGCTTTTAAATGCAGACTCTGGATTGGCATGTGACACACTGGTTAAACTTAAAAACAGATTCAGTAAAAACCCTTTTAACAGGTTCAAATATTAAACTTAACTGTTTTCATTAGTATAAAAAAAGGTGATAGTCTGTAATGAGAAATATGGCTAAATGAACATATCAGATACCGTCACCATGATTCAGTATTTGAGTTCTTTGCTGATTTAACGCATGCTGAATCACAGTTTTTATAACACTGTAGGTCAAAAGAGCTATTCAGCAGCATCTGTTTTTAACTGTTTCACCTGAAGGCATATCTGTAATGACAAGAGTAGAAATCTGAGACGATTCTTCTGTTGAGCCATGCTGGTAAAATGAAAAACAGGGCAGATTTACAGCCTTTCCTGCTGCTATAAAGCTAAAGAACCCCACAATGAAGGTAAATTAGCATTTATTGAAAGAGTGAATATTGATCGCCACAATGCGTTAAATAAAGATCTCACATGAAGAATGTATTGAGAAAAATCTCAGTTTCAACCACACTAATATTTAGCTCAATATCTAGAACACTGACTGAGTTGTAACTATTTCTGTATAGCTGTGGCAACCCTTTTGAATCAGGTTAATTCCAGTATTTAGGGCTAAAGTTGGAAAAATATTTGTCAAGTTGTTTTTAGTATTGCTTAAAATAAATAGTTAATCTTTTAGCACATTAGCATCAAATTATCAGTAGCAGGACTTTAATATTGTGCAAACGACTAAACTGAAGCCGTATTGTAATTAATGGATGCATTGACAGATTTATTTGGGTGAAAGCATATTAATCTAACAGTGACACAAAACATCGCGGACTACTTTATAAGCACAGACACATGGCTGTACACAGCAGGTGTGGAGAAAATAAAGAGGAAAAAAAGGAACATAAAATGGACATGTCATGATTATGACTTTAATGTCGTAATATTATGACTTTAATCTCGTAATATTATGACTTTAGTGTTGTAATATTATGACTTTAATGTCGTAATATTACGACTTTATTCTCGTAATATTATGACTTTAATCTCAAAAAATTACGACTTTAATCTCATAGTATTATGACTTTATTCTCATAAAATTACGACTTTAATTTCGTAATAATAATTTAAAAAAAATCTCGTGTGGCCCTAATACTCCGTCGTATTGTACAGAATTTAGTTCCAGAAAATTTTCAAGCAAAACGTGTCTTTTCCTACAGAGCCATGAGGATCAGCCCTCCACCAATATCCCCACTGACTTGTTAACGTCAATCATGCTAAATTATGGCTGCTGTCAGCGAATGTACAGGACAATCCCACAGATAACAGGTTAGGTGAGTCTCACTCTGCCAAGTCTCTTCAATAAATCTGAATTTTCAATGTGTTGTTCGTATTATTGTGCACGCACACCTCAGGCAAAAGTCACTTCATCTGCTGACGAATGCTCGTCAAGAATTGTTTAAACTCTGTAGCTGCCTGCAGCAGTGCTCTGTAGTAACCATATTTAAACAACTTTGCAGAGAATGACCATCGCCCAACTACAACACACATGAACTCCCACGTGTGCAAGAGTCGCTCGAACGTCCTGCACACATCTCTGCCAAATGGATCATGGTGATGACCTAGAGGGGATTTCCATGTCCTATAAGGCTGCTCTACAACGATGCATAACTTGTGCTTGACAGAACATGCACATATATAAAGATGAATGTATTATTATCCAATTATATGTAACAACAGAGGGCTTGAGCAGCTTTTTTATGTCTAAAACCCTTGATAAAAGTTGATAACGCACAGGAAACATGGAACATTTGAACCTTTGAAGTATAAATATAATCTAGAATGGAAGGGAGATCCCCTCACTTTCAACTTCAAGTCCCATCAGTGTGAATGGTGTTTAAATTATAAAGTGACAACACTACAATCATGTGGTGTGTAGTGCTCTGTTGGAGGCATATATTTTCAGTAGGCAATATTTTTTTAAGTTTGTTGTATGGACATTTTTTTTATTTAATTCAAGGTAGATTTTTAATCCTAGTTGCATTTGTTGATCTTTTATGGTTTTATCATTTGCAAAATAATTGAAAACTGAGAGAAAGTTAAATAAAGATAAATTAAATTCCATTTTTTAATAAATCTCCTTAAAAAAGAACAAAGTGCTGCACAATGCAATACAAGTAATTAAAAAAACAGCAATAAAACAATGATCAACATCTAAAATCTATAGAAGGTCAAAGAGTAAAAATGAGTTTTAGGTGACAATGTTAAAGCAGCTAAGTTAGATAAATGCCTGTCTAAAGTACACAGGCTATTCACTTGAAGGTTTTTGTCCCACCAGCCCAAAAGCACGGCCCCCTCAGAGCTTAGATCTTGTTCTTGGTCCTGTCAGCAGCGACTGATCAGACCTGTGTACAAACCTGTCTGCTGATCAGCTGACCAGTAAGGATGTAGGACCTCAGACAGGTAAAACAGGACAAAACCATTTAAAGTTTTAAATAAATAAATAAATAAATTCGTTTTGGAATGGATTATAAACTTAACTGGCAATAAAGAGATATTAAAACAGATGCATTGTGGTTAAATTGTCTTAGGCCAATTAGGTGACATCATGCAAAATTCACTTAATTTAGCTGATAAATACATTTTGTTGTACTTGGAGTCTCTAGGAGCGCAGAACATCTGAATTTAGTCTCTCTTGGTGCTGCAAAGATATTTTTATATTCTTTTGAGGTCATATTTTTCAACTCATTCAGTTGTCTTTATTTTCTGACGTTTTCTGAACTATTACATTATTTTTATTTTGCAACAGAACTGCCAAATAAGGTCTGGACTTACCAAATACAGTTTTGTCATCTTCATTCTCCTCTCGCTCTGGGTCAGATTCTGGCTTCAACATGTACGGTTGGATGGACAAGTCTTCCATTGTTCACATCTTTTGTTTAATTTGTAAAACATTTTTGCGTTGCTAGACAGATGTTACCCCCTCTATAAAGATAGAGTGATACTATGATGAATGATAAATATATGTGTATATACACTCACTGGCCACTTTATTAGGTACAGCTGTCCAACTGCTCGTTAACACTTAATTTCTAATCAGCCAATC
>JARVGW010000506.1:20127572-20138762 GCA_031762495.1 Anablepsoides rubrolineatus | reverse complement strand
CGCTTCTCTATACAGAGAGTCCAGACCCTCGTCCGAAGCAAAGTGAAGGACAAGGGTCTGGTTTTTACCAGGCTAGGACAGAACAATACCCCAGTGGTTATTTATTTATCTGGAGAAGAACTTTTCTATGAGTTTTGTCTAAATGATGGGCTGGACGCAGACCGCTGCCTGTCACATCACAGAGGAGCAGGTGCTGAATGAGACATGCTGCAAACTCCTGAACACTGTGAGGTGGGAGTTTCCAAGGTTTAGTTGTCTTGTGGGCAAAATCAGATATTCCTTTAAAAAAATTTAAAAAGCTTTGTCCGCTGCTTGATAAAGCACTGTAAACATGAGGGTGTCTTCCAAAACAGAAGTAAAAATGAGCTTAGATCTTATTCAATAGGTCAGTGTGGACAAAATGTTGCTGTTTGTAGGTTTAATGTGTCTTTATGATATTTAATGTCAAGTTCAAAACATTTTTTTAATTTACAAAAGCATAACCTTATTAATGTGGGATTCTATTATTTGCATTTAAATAATGTTTTTTTATTTTATTTTTGGTAAACACATTTAAACACCTTTCAAAAAGAATTAAATGTTCTACAGAATCACAGCAATTTGTTATAATAGTGAAGGTGAAATAATAGAAATTATTCCTAATTTCTGTGGCTTTTATTTGTTAAATTATACACATTTTTCATGTTAATAAATATGGTCACAATGAAAATGGAAGAACTTAGCTAAACAGAAACAAGAGCAAAAGATTTTAAGATTTATTTTAACGTAAACAATATCCATTACATTAGTTCAATCTCAGAAAATTAGCACTGCTTTCTATATTAAGTAAACCTAATAGGCAACAACCTTCCATAAGATAACTGCTGCTTGACTGCAAGACTTCTCCTAACTGGCGACACAGGAGCAGCAGGTTAACTCAATAGTGCCGGTTGATGTAATGAGGATCCATGCAGAGAGATAATCAGACTTGCTTGGCTTGATTGGACATCAGCCTTCATGAATACCAGGTCTTCAATATTGTTATTGATTAATTTCTTGCCAACTTTCCACTGTGAAGGTACTGGTACACCTCTGTACTTTGTAATTGCACATTGTACACCCATTGTACACTCATCCGCACCAAGTGACAACACAATAGTTAAACATGGCCTCATATGTTATTTGAAGCCATTTTTTCATATCTCACTTGAGAATAGTTTTAGGGTCTGGCACTGACTTGCCACTTTAATCGTTCAGTGATTTTTGGAAATGTTTCCACGACATAGTTCACCAGTTTAGTTAAGCTGCTATTAAGTTAGCCCAGGGAAGCAGTAAAACTGAAGTGTCAAACAAAAAAATGAAAGTTGGACCGAAATTTATTTTGAAAATAATGTGGACACACTTGCCATGTGTATAGTGCATTATATACAGTGTGTAATGGGTAGTTTATTATGGTACATACACTCTTTCCATGTTGCAGTGTATACTCTTGACAGTATGCACTCGGTTATGCATTTGTATGCCATGCTGCAATATGAACTTACAGTGTATATCTTTAGAAAAAAATGATTAAAAGGAATGTAAGCCTATATATTTTCACAGAAAACATGCCACAAATTGTAACATTATGATGATATTGATTTAGGAAATTATTGTCTGCCCCACTAATTTTTATGCTCACAGGTCGCAACTGATATAGATTAAGGGAACATGTGGACCAGCCAAGTAGGTTTATACATAGAACCTGTATTTTATGCAAAGCCCCTGACTTGAAAGATAACTTCTGCCTTTTTCTTTATATTGCGTATTGTTGAGTATTTACCATTGGTAACTATTTGAAAGGGTATTACACACTTCAAAAAATGTGCTCCCTGACCCTGCAGTGCATGGGCCATGTTTTTTTTTTATGCTAAGCCCCCCTTTATCATTTCAAAATCTATCTTAATGTCTTTTTGTTTTCAGCTTTGGTTTGAAACATTGTTGCGAAATTGTGATGTGCCCTATGTGTAAGGAGCTCCACAATTTTTTTTTGTATAATGGAAGTCAACGGAGCACTTGCGTCCTAATTTTCCGCCTTTAAAAGACCTCTAAACCGCTAATGGGTGGACCGATTCAAAAAAAAAATTTGAATCTGTACATAGAGCCTTACAAAAAGGAACTACTTTAAAAGAACAGCTCTAAAATAAGTTTGAAATTTTTATCAAAGTCCCTGAAGTGGCATTTTTATGTCTGGAGGGTAAATATTTGACTTAACAAGATCAAGCATGTTGTGGAAAAAACATCAAAAGGTACTAAAATTGGCATAATCCTGATTAGCAAACACCACATACATGGATGTGCATATGTTGCAGATACAGATATCCCTGAAAGGAATTTGTCTGAGAAAAATATTTTCTGCTTTTGGTTTTTGTTTGGATTGGAGAAGCACAGTGTGTGATATTTTTACAAGGTAATTTGTTCTTAGTTCAAATCAGACAATTATATAGTATTTATTATGATTGTCTGTTTAAATAAATTGTTTTACATCCCTATTTTAGGTTCAGCCTAGGAGCAGTGTTTATAATTTTGTTGGTCTTGGCCAAAAGAAGGAAGCTGGTTTTTGTTTTACTTAAAAATGTTTTCTTTTTTTTCCACGTGGTGTAGAGGTTTCAAATATTGAGCAACAAAACTTCAGACTGCAACCAAAGCCAAATAACCCTCAACTCCTCATTTCCCTCCAAACATGTTCTTTTTTGGCATCTTCAAACAAAAAAGAAAGAAAAGAAATAAAGAAACATAAAAAAGACATTTTTTTTATTGCCAGTGTTTATTTCGTCTCTACAAATGTAGCCAATTAAAACACCAGCATGGGAAAGTGGATGCTGTCTGGGCTGCAACTCCCCCTAGTGGTATTCAAAGAATAAAGCAACCTAACACAAAAGAGATACTAATAATTAACAGTAAAAAAGAAAATACAGTGTATGCTTAATAGGGAAGGAATATGCAATGTCTGGTCATCCATCCATGATCTTAAACTGCTTTTTCCTTCCAGGGTCACAGGCTTAGTGTACGAGGGACACCTTGGACAGGCTGCAAGTCCATCACAGGGCCACATAGAGTCAAGCAACCATTCTCACTCTCACTCACGACTTAAGAAAATTTAGTTTCAAATATAGCCGAACATTTAGAACAATTTTAAGACAAAACACCTACATATGGGGACAACTGGTAAATATGGGGACCTAAGTCGAGTCCCTGTTTGGTTTAAAAGCCATTGGTGGGATGGGGGTTGGGTTTAGGACTAAGGTGTGAATTGAGTTTAGGTTAGTTTTAGGGTCAGGTAGGTGAGGTTAGCCTTAGTGTTGGTGGTCAGGGTTAGGCTGTAGATATTGAATGGAAGTCAATGTAATGTCCTCATAGGTGGACACATTTGTGTGTACTGTATGTGTGTGTGTATCCCACATCCACATTCATCTAACCAGGTGGCCCAAAATTTATGTGCCTACCAAGAACAATTAAATCAAAATACATGAGGCACCATGGACACAAGTTGTGATGCATTGTTTTGTTTTAACACATTTCATTACTCTTCTCATCGTGTGTTATCTTATTTTCCCAAGTGACAGATTGTGGTATTCGTTTGATAACTGTGAAGCAAATTTATATTATAGAGAAAAAAAGTGGTTTTGCACATAAAAATTAATATAAATAAAAGAGAGGAGACAGATTTTTAGGTTTGCAGTTTAATGTCAAATCAAAATGAGCAGTATTCAAAGGAAGTCTAACAATCCTGGGACTGAATATGTGTGTGAAATACCTCAGAGTGTTTCTTCATCAAGAGAAATATTATCTGGAGCTACAAAATTATTAAACTATTTTTTTTCTAAAATATAATTATCAGTGGATGTAAGTTCATGGTTGACTACAATGACTCAATGCAGAACATGAACTCGTGATATTACTGCAATGGGCTGCGAAAAATAAAATAAAAAAGCAAAAAAGAACACACTTGATTTCCAGAGAAGTTGGTCATTTTTTCCTCAAATCACAACAAAAATTCGTTGTTGTGATTTTAAATAAAGAATTTGTGTCCAATTTGATTTCAGCAGTAATGGACACAGATTTCAACATTTTAGCTTCTCAATCAAAAAACATGTTTTTGGTATGTCTTTCAAATTATTTTATCATTAACGTCTGCCCATATGGCACATATCCCAGGTCTGTTCCCTTGACAAAGTTCTGGCTTTTCTAAATTTTGTTAATAACAACCTGTATGGTCAACCTCATGGTTGGCTTGTAGGATTTAATTATTTTTATTTTTTTCAAAAGGCAAGCCAAAATCGAGACTTATCAGACCATGAATCACATGTGTTCCCTCTTCCTGTCCATCTGAGATGAGTTTATGCCCTGACTAAGCAGGATGTGCAATCTAGTTTCAGGTTACACGTTATCCAAAGGTGCTTTCCAGCTTTACACACACAATTTATTTTATTACCTGAAACTTATTAAAATATCATGAACTGCAGATGTTTTTGTAACTATAGAAGGATGTTCGGGCTGGAGTGGGCGATGACGTATATACTTGCCTGTATGAAACTCCGATGAAACTGTGTGAAGCTGCTTTTATCTTGGCACCCTCAGCTGTCACTTTCACTAGTGCCACAGTGTAGTGTCGGTACGGTCAGTGTCGGAACGGGTCAGTTTGGTTGCTTTTCCATTAACGTTCCAGTCCGGTTCCAGTGGGTGTGTTTTGGGTGGTTGGTGGAGGTGGTTTTTGGGTTTTTCAAAAAGAGTTAATGCAGATGGAAACACATTTGCCAAATAAGTTCTGAAATTTAAAAAACATTGCTAAAAATTTTAATTAAAGTTGGATTAAAACATGACTAATGTTGCTGCTACAATTGAAAAAAATGGCGCCTCGAGTTGTTGTTGTAAAGGCAGCTCAAACACAACCAGTGACTCCACCCCCTAGCCAATCAGTGATGAACAGTGTTCTGATGTAACATTTTGGTGTCAGCTGGGACCACTTGGAACCACAGGAAAGCAGGTACTAAAAAAAGGGCTGGTTCCATGAATCTGGCCTAATGGAAATGGCTTGGAACTGTACCAAACCGTACCGACACTACACTAAGTGGCACTAGTGGAAAAGGGGCAATAATATTTTACTGAATGCACAGTCTTGCACAATAACATCCTACTCTCTGTATTCAGTTGTGGGCACAGTTCAGCTAAATCACCAATATGCTAACAGTGGACCTAGCTTCTCATTTAGCAGACTCATTTATTTTTCGCTAACTTTGGAAACCGTTAGCGGACCAGTTTGCTTCCACTAAATAAGGTTTCACCAATTTTTGGTCCACTGGAAAATTCTCAATTGTAAAACATATTGGATGTATCAAGCTTTTAAATCCTTTTTTTTTTTCACCTTTAACTCATTGAATTGGGGTCTTCATAAAGTGGAACTGCAATGCTTTGGTCTGAATTCCTCCTTTAGCATTAGCAAAGCTAAGAGAGCAAGTTAGTGGTTTGTAAAGCTAACTGGTTATCTGTGCCCATCTGTCTGTATATTTGATCAAATTTTCTGCCTGTATTGGCAGGTGACGCCACATCAAACTCTAAAATACAGATTTAAAGGAGAAACCGAATACCTACTTACCACCAACTTTTCTGGAAATAAGGTTTGTGTAACAAATCTATTGAATTGCACATTCTCTGGTTACCATACAGCATCATCGTGAGCTATATCTGTTACACGAAAATGCTCTTCTAAACTATA
Organism: Anablepsoides rubrolineatus; assembly: GCA_031762495.1. Taxonomy (NCBI): domain Eukaryota; kingdom Metazoa; phylum Chordata; class Actinopteri; order Cyprinodontiformes; family Rivulidae; genus Anablepsoides; species Anablepsoides rubrolineatus. The sequence continues at coordinate 20,133,028 of JARVGW010000506.1, read as the reverse complement.
GGTTTGGATTCTCTGGTTTTTATTTTCACACAAAATCAATCATGGTCACAAAAAAGGAGCGAGTGAGAGAGAAAGAAAGAGAGAGAGAGAGAGAAAAAAGCTTTTATCTTTCTGTTTTTGTAAGTGTAAACCATAGTCATTTCATGTAAAACAGCAGGAATGGGAAGAGTTTAAATTGATCCGAAGCCAAACGGAAATGATGCCATAAATGCTCACACTCATTCTTCTTTTTTGAATCATTCACACCGATAAAGTGTCATAAATGATAAACTGTATCTACATTCTACTCATTCAGATTGCTGATGCTGCACAGTCATAATTAAGAGAGCAAGTAAGGCAAAGCCAAAATCCACCTTATGTAGTTTTAGTACTGCAGCTCTGGTCACAGACGCTTGTCTTGTGTCCACATGGGTGTGCACAGGCACACCCTCCTCCATTATTTGGACTTAAAATAAAAAGCACAGCACTACAGCGTGACAGTCTCTATTGCTTACACTTCAATCCAGCAAACAGCTGCACTGGCAACCATGCACCAGTTCATCAGTCCGTCTCTGTGACCGTCCGTTTGTCATCAGAATTTGGTTGTGGGGAGATCTGGAGCAGGCTCTCTGGCATGGCAGTGTAAAAGAGCAGCAAGGTCTCGGTTTCTACAATTGGCAGCTTTTAACATGTGTCTGAATAAATTTAGAACAGTCGGGCCTGTTTCTTCAGCTCGTTCCTCTTCCACAAGGCCAGCCGGTCGAAGTCTTCCACGGTCATACCGAACACTTGGGTAAACTCTTCTTGGGAAAGATGGCGCTTAAAAAAATCCAACAGAAAAAGAAAAGTTATTGCATTTCAACACTTTTAGAGAAATCTGAGGAGCTGCCCACACTGGAACATATTTTTGTGAAGAAGTGTTTGTTGTGTGTGTTTTGTTTTGTTAATCTAATTCACTATGCATCCGCATAGAAACAGCATTTTAGGACCCCCAAAATGGTATTTTTTAGGCTTCAAAGAGGGACATTTTATAACCTTTTTAAAAGGATAAAGTCATAGCACTTTTTAATTTATTAACACCCAGGCACATGCTTGTTTTGTGTTTATATTTCCCACCTAGCATGCAAGATTTATGCACCCAGTCCACCAGGGCTGAGCAAAAGTGTTTCATATCAGCCAATATCAGTAATTATGGATTTTTTTTGTTTTGTTTTACCAATTTGAAGTAAAAACCAGGAAAAAAACTGACTAATGCTGCTAAACTGGTGACATTACCTTTCCTCCTTATCTACAATTTCCTCTTGAGCCGTTGCACTAATTTTCTCCTTTCACTCCACGTCCTTGTTTTGTTAATTTTTAAGCAATTATGAGACACTGTGGCTAAACATGAAACTGCTACTGCGCATGTTGTTGCTAGCTGAAGCTTACCAAAGAGGGAGTGTGTTACGTAGTTGATGCCACCAACCTTGCTCAGTTGGGACGTGAGAGGTCGAGCAGCTAAGGTCTGTCTTCTGCCTACATCCCCCAGAATGCCACGCAGTTCTGGATTGGAGTTCAGTGAATTTATCAACATTCTATCAGATGTATTTTTTATTGATATTGATCACGTATCTATTGTAATATATATCATTATTGTTTTATGCCCCCAGCCCTAACTCCACGCCTTGTTTCCTGTTTTTGGTGTGCTATCACAGCAGCATTACAGCACCACATACAGGCCTGTCAGAGTTACTACAGGTCATTTTTGGTTTCTATATCGACAATAAAGACATTTTTGTGAATAAGTTTGTGTTCTATGAGGATATTCTTTAAACAACAACTAAAGATTGTTTTGGGGAAAAATTTTATGTGTGGACAAGGCCTAACATTCCTCTATTTTGCTTTTACTTTGTAAAGGTGAGACTTTTTGAATAAAGCACAGTCTAGGATGACTTGTCCCAGTATAACTGATCCTTATAACCTATCCCCGACTTACTTCTAGTCTGGCTCTGTCAACATCCTTGGGTAGCCTATTACGCCCTCTCGTGGTGACAATGAGCGACTCATAGGGGTAAATCTGTAAAAAAAAAGGAGAGGCAACACTTTAAATTTTGGTGTTTTTTTAGATTAAACTACTTATTATCAATCATGTTAAAACTGTACCTTGTGTTCTGCTAGAGGGAAAGGAAAACAGAGATATAAATCCATGAAATAAAAAATGGTTTAACTGTTCCAATTTAATAATGAGCTAGTGTTAGAAAGTTCAATTAAAATTACCTCTGTTTCCCCAGTTGACCTCACTGCTGTCGTCGTACTGGTACTGGTAACAATCTGCACTCTGAGGCTGCAGGTGTAGTGAAAGGAAATTATGATTAACTGAAATAATTGGCTATGGGAATATAATGGAAAACAGGCTAATTAATATGAAAATTTGTTTTAAAAAAAAATGTATAAAACTCTGTGTATGAAAATGTGCCACTATGGAAAAATTGGTCTCACCCGTTGGATTCCATTGCGTCCATACCCTGATAGCGAGGCTGACTTACAACCAAAATCTAAAGTTTAGACATAAACATAAAAAGATTAGCATACAAAACCATCTTTTTAAGTTTCACTTTATTTTCATGTTAATTATCACATTAAAATCACACATATGACAGTTCCTGACAATACCAGGAGATGGCGCTCATTACTAAGAGATTTTAAAGCATAACACATCCAGATGTGAGCACACAGTATAATGGTTTGGACAATAAATCTAGCAACCATTCCAAAAAAAATCTACTATTCTTTAACTAAACGAAAAGGTAATCAGCCTAAAGCATTTCATTTTAGCATTTTTTTCAGAAAACAAAAGCAATTTTACATATAAAGACAAACTCACCACTGTCAGTGCTGTACTGAGATCGAGGAGCTGTGAGATAAACATATTTTATTATTAGATTGAAAAAAATACTGCAGGATCTTCTAAATTTAAAAAAAAAATTCAAACCACTTGGAAATAAAGTTGTAGCAATTTCACAATCATCTGCCTGTTCTGAAGCTTAATAAAGATACTAAAAAGCAGCAAATTGGGAGCTCATCAATCTAGGAGAGGTATATAAAGCAATATGGGTCAAAAAAGCAAAAAAAAAAAAAAAACATAGCTTGCTTTAACATCTTCTTCCACTTTTTCTTGCCTTTAAATAGAGCCAACTGAGTCCACCTCAGTCGTTTTCCCTCCAATTTGAAAAACAGCCCTAATGAGAGATCTTACTGCCCATAAATAAAACAGGACAGCTGTGAGTACAAGAGCGTGAGACTGAGCCACTGATAGAAGGGATGAACAGATTGGAAAGCCATAGTCTACAGAGAGTACTTATATTTGTTAGAGGATAAATACAGAAAAAGGGTCTAATAAGCACACCAAGTGTACTGGGAGACTAAAAGAAAAGAAAAAGAAAATAATTTGGTGGACAGAAGGCAGGCTGGTGTCAACATTCAGCAGGTTCTGTGAAGCTCTCCAAACCCAAACTGTTTGCTTTAGGTCTATAACAATGAGATGTTTGCACAGTTGCTTTAGCGCTTTAAAAAATGCTAAATAATTTGAATGAAACATCTAATCATCTTTTATTTTCCCTATAAACTTTCATTCTGCAGCAGCATTGAGCCTCTGTGACCTGCCTCCAAAAGCTCACTCAACCGAAACATATAAGGGATAGCAAATACAGAGGTTCAGATAAACTGCACAGACGTGCACAGAGGTGTTCAAAAAACGTTCAAACAAAAAGTTAGCGATGAGCCGAGAGGTGCAGGGCGCGTCCTTACAGCCGTTGAGGATGCTGTTGTAGGCCGTTGTCCCGTAGCCCGTTGTGTTCAGCGTTTCTTTACTCCCGCTACGAGAATTCCTCGCACTGCCCCAGGGGTCGTTGTCATAGGAACCAGATCTGGCTTTCATCTCCTCCTTTAGGATCATCCTCCCGATGCCACTCCCAACCTTAAAGCAAAGACAGAAGAGAGCGGAAAAAAAAAAAAAAAGGTACAAACAAGCGGGGAGAAGAAGTGAACCGACTTTAATCAGATGCCGAAGAAGAGCAGATGAAAAATAATGAAGCTCTTACTCTTTGAAGACTCTGACTCCAACTCTCTTCATCTCCTCCCGTAGAGAAGCGTCTTCTTGGCATGCGATAGGCTGAGAGAGAAAGGAGATAAAAGAGATCCCCCCCCCCCCCCATGTATGAAAACAGAGCTCAGGAACAAAGTGAATAAGTGAAAAAAAAATGATAACATTGTTACGAAATGAGCCATACGCCTGTCTGTTTGGTTCAGAGAAAAAACAACAAACAAGTACAAATAAAAATTCTTTACCCCTGGGGGAGCTGGTGTATGGGTAGTAGTCAGACTCTGACTGTGCGTATGGCTCTGGTGAGTAAGTGGACAGACTGGAGGACCTGAGGATGTCTTCACTGGTTCTACTTTTTGTGGCTGATTCCATTTGATTGTCTGGAAAAGTACTGATCAAGTTAGACCAAAAGAACAACAACAGCAAAGCAAGCATCTGATACATCTATGGTACAAACATTCTGAATACATACATAAAATATTTGACACTGCTTTGTTCATTAAAAATCTTGAATCTTTAGATGATTAGCTTAGCTTAGCATAGAGACCCCTCTTTTATATTTTCACAAGAGAAATGAGGATATTTCTGTTGATTCAAACATAAACATGTCAAAAGGTTTTGCATTAGCTTCAAATTATGTGTTTTTCCAAACTCAGCAGAAAATAATACAACATAGCGGGCTTTAAAATATGAAACACAAAAACGCAGTGGTCATTTACAGCTGTGGTTCCCAACCCAGGGAGGCCCATAGCCTTGTCTGCTCTGAGGTTGTAAACACATTCATTTATTGCCTGTTTGTAAAAATCACCAAAACAAGTCCATTTGAGTATTTTGTTTTTCTTGTTCAAAAGTTTGTAATTATTTACTTTATTATTTTATTTTGATAAAGGGATAAAGACTAATGCATCTTTGGTAGAGATGGGGTGTTAGATTGATTCCCTGCATTTCACTATGGGGCTCTAGAGGGTGTTTACTTTTGTTATGAAGGACTTTGTGTAAAACCAGAAGTAGCTGAAACCAGAAGTAATTTAAAATGAAGCAAGCAGGTAAAAAAATAAGCAAACTTCAAAATTTACTGTTAAATACTTCACCCAACATGGTGAGTTGTTTGTTATTGCACTGTTAAGCATATGTGCAGCTGTGTAGATGAATTTCTGTGTTGTAAACTATCAAGAAAATGTGTGTTTCTTGCATGTGTGTTCTGGAGAGATTAGCATTATGTCAGTGGTTTTCTATGGAGTTTATGCTGCGTTCCATTTGTATTAGAACTGGAAATTGTCCTGGAACCGGAGGGTCGCCGGTTCGATTCCCCGTCCAGGTGTCTCAGTTGTTGTGTCCTTGGGCAAGACACTTCACCCCTAATGCCTCTGATGTGTGTCCCATCAGTGTATGAATG
>JARVGW010000506.1:20105434-20118246 GCA_031762495.1 Anablepsoides rubrolineatus | reverse complement strand
ATACATACATGAATTATTTTAGTTTTACATTTAAATTTGTTTTTAGTCCCATCTGAACTTGCACAACACTAATGAAAAAAAGCCCCCATTCAGAATGTTTTCCAGTTTTAAACAATAATATTATAATAATATATATAATATAATAATAATTGAAAAATATGCATCACATTATTTAACTGCTACTATTACTACCTCTACATAACCAGCATATATTCCTTAAATAATCATATTACCGCTTGTTAACTGTGGCAGCCATCTTGAATCAAGACCATTTCTGCCTGTGCTGTTAGTAACACTGCCAATCATCCAATTTCCTCTTTTCTTTTTTTAACTAAAAGAAGTTTAAATCAGACAAGCTGATTAAGAGTTGGACTTAAAAAATTTGACCTTTTGAAACCATAATATATTTTGAAACCATAAACCAGCCCATGTCTAACGTCTATAAGCTTTACCTAAAGCTGTAGCTGACAATACAGCCAAAACAAAAATGGGGGTACCCCAATTTAACCCCAAAACGTTTTTTATCCTGCTTTTAAAAGATAAAAAATGTACAATATTTGCATTGTGTTCTATTGATTTGCTAATTTTTGTGCTTACTGAACAGGGTAACTCAATACAACCCAGTAACAGTAGATTTTTCTGCTTCCAAACAGTTGCGCATCATCGTCACTCATGGTTGTTAAACTGTATTATTTGTGTTTGTATTACTGAAATCCAGCAAATCAAACATTTGATTTTGAGTTTAGGGATGGTAAAGAATTTCTAACTTTCTTCATTAAAATTTCAACTCTGGTAAGTAGGGGGTCTCTAATAAGTGGGAGTTTCTTGGGTGTGGTGTAAGCCGTGGTTGGTCAGATTGACTATTTTGAGAGGGGTTTGAAGAAGATATAGAATTTTGGATGGATGAACTTGTGGGGAAAGTTAAAATGTGATAATGGTAATTAGCAAAATGATTGTGAATGTGTAAAAATAATTTATTGACTTCAAATTTGGCACGGCTAGCACCTTCCGGTCTCAACTTATGACTAATAATTATCATATTCAAAATTATCAATCTTTTTCCAGGCAGGCTAGGGCTGTTTTGACTGAGCCAAACTGTTCCATGTCCCTCCATGTTTACAGCATACACATTTGGTGTGACTAGCACATTCCTGTCTTGATTAATATTAATATTCACATTCAAAAATAGCAAATAGCAATCTGAATTGGTATAGTTCCCCAAGCTGCCCAACATTCATCCAACTGAACTGTTATGGCTTTTTCAAAACCCTCCCAAAATAGTCAAGTCCAACCAATCAGGATTTATCTAAACAACACCCACACAAATCAATCCAACCAGTCACAGTTGACCCACACTACACACCCACACCCAATAAACCCCCACTTAGTGACTGCAGGGACCTCTACTTGACTTTGGTGGGCACTCCAATTGACTTTTTGAACTTGGAATTTTAAGTTTCTGTTTTTCAGGTAAAAATGTAACGCAGCGTTAATGATCACATTGCAGATCTGAGCTTATCAGAAGACTAGTTTAATCTGTAGAGCCTATACTTCAAGCATGGTTAAAGTTTGCACTTTACATGCACTTCTGTGTTTTACTTTAGGAACTGATGCAACAAGCTGTATACGGCAAAATACTCACAGCACATAACTGATGGCAACAGACACATAGACAAGTGAACAGGCCAAGGAAGTGAGGGGCCTCATATACTGGTGCAAGTTGGTGGATAGAGCTCGTGTTTCTGGTGTTGCAAATGTGCTTAAAGGCTACGATCAGTGGCAGTGGCAGCCAAGATTGACTGAAAACTACGGGGTCAAAGGTTACTTACACATATAACTCGATTTGGAGAGCCTATAGAGGATCCTGGTGGGGAGATGGAGGTCTCTGACAGGCGTCTGTGCTGTGAGGTACAATCAAAGAAAGGTAAAAAAAAAAAGGAAGAAATGTGTCCTGTAAAAAAACTTGAATGGTTTGAACAGTTTTATTTAGAACCCCAGCTCACTCTGAGTCTCCTCTCTGCTCTCGCCGCCTGCTTGCATAAAGGGTGCCACACCTCACAACCTGATGAGTGAGACAACAAGGAAAGAAAGATGGGGTGTTGGCACATGCCATGCAATTTATCTTATGCTGCTGTGCATGGAAGGTGCATGCCAGCATGGAAAAAGTCTGTGCGGAGCTTCACCTGTCAGATACATTTCTTCTCCCTCTTTGAACGTCGTGTTACAGCGAGCGCAGCGAGCGCAGGAAGGATGGTAGTGTTTCCCTCCTGCCTGAGAAAAAAATGAGGCGTGACTGAACATAAATTATTATTATTACAAGGAGATTCCCAGACTGAGGGCCTGCCCTCTCTCACCCACACCACTAACCCCTGCAGATGACAGGTTGTTGTCTCCATATGTTTTTCTGATGCGTATCACCTGAACACCAGTAACCTCAGAGTGTTAAGTCATTGAAAAACCTGTGACTGTTTTTCATTGAGTCACAGGCAAGTGGTATAGTAAACATCTCTGTAGGTCATTCAAATTAAAATACATAAAGGGCTAGAATTCCTTGAAGAAATTACCATCTCTCACTGACTTTGTTTTTGCCAATTTTAAACTAAGATCGTCTTATGAAAAATCACCCTCATAACTTTTGCACTCACATTTTGCAAGAGTTCAAGATTGTGCTTAGTCTATTAGTGCTCTTACACCATGTTCCAAAATATTGTGCAAATGATTTGCATAATAATTTAGTATGCAGTGTAATAAGTGTTGTGGATGACTCTCACCTACCACAAAATCAAATTTTAGGTCAATACCTAATAAATTAACTGAGTTATCACCATTTTACATTGGCTAATGTCGGTTAGATGTGATAGCCATCTTTGAACTACATTGATTTTAAAATCAATCAGTTGTAAATTTACAAAATCCAAATCCATCTGGTGGTTCATGAGATATTTTGCTAACAGACAGCCTTTCTCCATTTGGCAGCAGCATTATTAATTGCAGTTCCTACAGAGAAAAACAAGGCCTTGCTGCTGAATGATCCCATAGTGTGAAACACTCGAGAAAGACGGCTGAGGTGTGGCCACTTCCCATCGTCTCTTTTTCTGACACATCATTAGAGAAGTTCTTCTTATAAAATCACAGCTATCTTACACACATCCCCTGAACTTTGCCAACTGAGCATGCGTGTTTAAGTGTGTGTGTTGCAGTGTCATTTTATGTAATTTCATGCTGCACAGATTTTTCTGGGCTTTATTAAGCAGAAGGTTTTATGTGATCTGCTGGAGCTTCCAGCGTGCTGCACGATTCCTAATTGCATTGTATTTTAAGCACTACAGCTTCACGGGCTGCTCGGGTTACTGTGAAAGAAAAGTCAAGAATGGATGCAGCAGTTTTGTCTCCTACTTCTCCAAGCTGAGCATTTCTAATTGGTGGTCATCGGTATCACTCCCTCAACAACTGGTACCATTTTGTAATGAAGACCCCATTTCTAAAGAGGGATTATTCAGCAGCTAAATTTATAGCTGAACTGAGATGTAAAGGGAAGCAGACTGAAAACAAGTGTTAGATGATCTTCTGTCATCTGTTTTCTATCTTTGCACCTTCATCTTTAATGATCACCATGGATGCTAACATACACAAACTACAAAATGGCCAGAATTGCTTTATAATTTGTTTTCTAAAAGGCTCTAAAGCAACTTGGGATTTTCCAACATAGTAGTAGACCAAATGAAAAATTGGGGGGAAAAAAGAAAAAACAGTCAATATATAAATAAAATTGTCACTTTTTTTTATCTCACCTCTTCTATATCACTCAAAAAATAATAATTGAATGAACGTTGACTCAGCGTTCAAGCTATTGTTTTCCTTTTTTTTTTCTTTACATTTACAATCCAACTCTGCGAATTTTGTGTAATTTCCCTTTGTGTAACCTCCTCCAAAAAACACTGCTTTCCTTATGTTTCAGTTCTGTTTTTTACCTAATTTCCCTCTGGGATAAATAAAGTATTTTTGAATTGAATTGAATTGAATTGTCTTTTCATGCTACCTTTAGATTCCACTCTGCTACTTTTAGTTTCTGGCTAACTTTTTGGTAATTTTAGCTTTTTGGTAATTTAACCTTCAAGCTAGGCTTTTGCAACTTTAGATTTTAGCTAGACTTTTATTACTTTAAGTTAGGTTCTAGCCAACCCTTTTACTTCTAGAATGTTGCTACCTTTAGCTTCAAGCTGCAGTCTTGGTCCATTTAACTTTTAGATTGAATAGATTTTATTTTTAGTTTCAAGTTAGCCAATTGTTAGCTATAATTTTGTTTTTTTTAGTTAGTGTTTTATTTCTTTTAGTTTTATTCAGTTTGAGTTTCTTCAACAAATTTCAGCAATGTCATTCGCCCCTAAGCCTTCACGCAGCAATTTTTGTTGAAGGTGTTTGTAGTCATTTGTTTACTTTATAGTAATTGTAAGTCCTTACCATTACTGCATAAAACAATATAGTTATGCAATCTTATTAACGCCTAAAGGGAAACACCAATTTGGAGTTATATACACATTGGGCTGTACATATCTGTACACATGCATACTGTAAATATATATACTGTATGGAAAAAATACAAAATACATTGAACCAAGCTCCTTTTAACCACACAGTGTCTGACACTCCCTGATAGCCTTCCTAATAATATAGAGAGAAAAATGCAAACTGAAAAATATGCTGCAAAGAAACTGCAAAAACTATAAGCAGTAGTAAAAGAACGAGTTGTCACAAGTTCTATTTTTAGGTGTGTACGTTGGAGATTTGATAAGTTAAGGATGCTTCACTTTCAGTTTAAAAAAAGCTCAGCTACAATGAAAGTCAATGAGAAAGTCATTGAGTGTTTGGATGTGCACCCTGCGTTCTCAGGGGAATTTAGAGAACACTATAAGATCTATAGCAGCAAAAGACACACTGAGTAAAAGAAGACAAAAATGCCTATGTTTTGATGAATAAAAACTGTAAAAGTTTGGACAGAGTTTGTTTGCAAAAGTCTATGAAATGATTACACAGCTCAAACGTTAGTGAATGACATTATCACACTCTTAGTTGAACATCTGTAGTAAAGTTCACTAAAAAACATACAATTTAAACTAAAAAAAATAAAATACCATTTTTCTGTAAGTGGATTTTTAATACAATTTATTGGTACTAAAAGCCAAAGCACATTATTTTCCAATTGAGATGTGGTTCTTCATCATTTTTTAAGGGTTTTCCAAAAACTGCTGTTGGAGAATCCAAAACTGAACAGTAATAAGGGTCTTTCTATGCTTAATGCATGCAAACATTCTGATAAAAATGACTTAAAATATGGTAAATATGGCAAGCTAGACCTCACTTTTCTTGTTATTAATGGATTGTATTGCCATCCCAACCTAACATAGAAAAAGCCAAAAAACTGCAGGTATGTTGAAGGATAAAGTGAAATAAAGAAATAGAAAGTCTTGTATAAAGGCAGACATGTCTCCATGGCTATAAATAGCCCACAGAGGCTGACAGTCAGGAACAAAGCACTTAACACCAGCTTTTCTGACAAGCAGAGGACCACAGAGACAGCCTGACCATGCCTTTTTCTGGATGTTTGTGACCAACAAATTTTACCACAGATATCATCTAGAAAGTTTAATTAACATATGAACCTAATAACTCTTTACTATTTGCGCCTTCATTATTTCCCTTTTGCTTATTTCTTAAACCAATCTGCTGACTCCTTCTGCCGTCTCTTTTAGGAACCACTTCAGTGTGAAACCACAAATGGGTGTTTTGTTTAAATTGTTGCAAAATTTGCTTCCTATCCCTTCCTCTACCACGTCTCACCTCTCTCCTTTTGCTCTAATCTTTTTCTAGCTTCCTTCTTCTCCTCACATCTAACAGATCGCAGCGTAGCTTCTTGCTTTCTCTGAGTGCTGGCAGACCTGTTACCTGCTCAACTTCAATAAGAAACCCTGAAAAGCTGAATGTGCTCTGAAGTCAGACCAGGCCAACTCGCTCCAACTCAGTTTAATTTGGTTTTATCAAAGTTGAACAAACCATCTATGAGGCCCCATCTTACGCTGCACACTCCCTGTAGCAGCACAGGGTTTTAAGCTGAGGATGAAAAGATGCTGCTCATTTCTGATAACGCAGATTACGCCATCTCCTAATTTGGATTTTTGTCTGGCTGCAGATCTCTGCAGATTTCTTGCAGCTTGCATTCTCTGCTTTCATCGTCTCGTGTTGAAACCTCACCTCCAGAACCCTTCCACTGATGTATCGGTTGCAGGTCTCGCATTTCACCCCGAACTGGGCGTGGTAATCTGCTTCACAGTACGGTACTCCCTCCCTGCAACACAAGAACATATGAGCCAACAATGCAGTTTCCTCCAATTTGAGGGGATGGTCTGGTCATATTTAAATCAGTAATAGAACATAGAGTTGGAAGAAAAGGGCAGAAGTCTTCCAGGCTGGGCTAATGGTTAGCCAAACTGAGGCCTTTTTTATTTGTTTTTTTCAGGCTAATAAAGGAACTCTTTCTCAAAAATATAATTCTAATGTGAAAGGATGGAAGTGTGTTGCTGTCATACAAGAAAATAAAGTTTTGAACACTAGCACGTGATAATTATGTTGTACAAACAGGATAATATATTGTACAAATGGGCTAGTACAGTGAAGCCTCTATATTTACTTCTTACTCTTATTAAAAGACTCTCATTATCAACACAGGTTAAAAACACACTAGCACCACCAGTTGGATGACATTATCTGATTTACCCATTATACTAGCAAATTTGTACAATACAATTATCGCATTTAAACAACATAGCTATCACAATATAATGAGGTAGTGTTCAAAAATCCATGATAGCAATATGATTCAATTTAAAATAACGCCCTGTTAACTATTAATAAACCTCTACATGACACTATTTGTTTAGTTTTTGACTGTTTTCTCAAACATCCACTAATGTCTGTCCCTTGACACGGTGGAATGTATCGGTCTGCTTGATTGACATGTCTGGTCCATCCAAACGTGTACTCAATTCTTGGTGGACCGATACATTCAACAGCTAATGTAGAGTTCATTCACAGCTGTGTGCTATTTTCAAGAAAGTGTTTTTTTTCTAAACCTAAAGATTTATATAAAACGAGCCCTGGTATGACTCTAGTAGAAGACTTCTGCTCTGTTTTTTCCAAACTCTGTGCTCTGTGACTGATGCTCATAATGTAATAAATATTGACAACAATTATTCAATAGAGCATCACTTCAAAATTGACTAGACCGTCCTCTGAACCGAGGACAGGAAAATGGAAGTGAGTCATACTTGAAATTCTTGCGTCTCTCCGTCATCCTTTTCTAATTTTGCACACTCACTTGCTGATGTACTCTCCTGTGAGGACCATGTTGCAGGTCTGACATCTGAAGCAGCTGACGTGCCACTGCTTCTCCAGCGCTAAGAGAGACTGACCCTGCTTGATCTCTGCTCCACAGCCTGCACAGTCTGCATTAAAACAGTGGGAAAGAGAGAGGAAGATGATGCATATGTACAGACTGTTCCTCTACGTTGTGTGCAAGCTGATGTTGTTTCCCTTCAGAAATTTTACCTGAGCAGGTGTGACTATCAGTAACTGGGTAAGCAAAGCAGAAAAAAAAAAAAAAAAAAACAGCACAGAATCAGCAAATGATGCAGAGCTGCAGAGTCAAACAGCTGCTTGGCTTAGCTTAACCTTTTCTGACCTGTTCCACGGTTTGTAAGAGAAGTTCTCACATCATCAGAGGTTGTTTCCATTCTGTCTCGTCATCAGCCAGGAGAAACTACGTTTTCAGCTAAATTTAGCAGTGTATTGAGTCAGGCTTTTCTCCAAATAAATCTCAATCATAATTTAGTGTTTTAGAGTAAAAAGCTAAACATTTAGTTTAGGGCTATTCAACTGGCAGCCTGTGGGCCACATCTGGCCCGCAGGTGATTTCCATTCGGCCCGCCAATGAGGCTATATATATTATAGCTGATATATATAGTTTTAACAACTAATTTTAATATGAAAATTAATTTTAAATCAATTAAAAATGTATATTTATGATTTATTGCAAAAAAATACATTTAATAGGACAAAATAATAACACTTGTACTTTTACGTAATGTAGTGTTTTCCCTATTAGGCAACAACCCACCACCCAATGTCAGGCCTCTTTGAGTAACTGTGGACCCCCAAGCAAATTATCTGAATATCCCTGATTTAGTACTTCCCAAAACCAGATTAGACATATTTTACACTAAAAACTGTAGGCATCAAACCCACTACAACTACAGCATGAGCGTGCCTATAAATAAAACTTGTAGCTAATTGAGGAAGGAAAAGAAATCTGCTGCCCCCTCATTGGAGATACATAAGCAGTAGCCTATCTTCAGTAAAGATTGAGAAACTATTGTGTGCAAAATATTTAAACATTTGACCATAAAAACATCAAATGTGCTGCAGACAATTTGGGAATTGCATTTAGAAAGTCCTGACAGGAGTTATTCTAACATGTGTGATCTTTACAAACAGCAGTGTAATGGATGTAGATAGTTTACCACATGATACCAAACTGCAAGAGTAAAACAGCAAGTATAAACCTCAGAGTCCTACTAATGAGAGAAAGCCCCACCTCATCTGTCAGTCGTGCTGCTGCTTCTGTTTTCATTTTGGCACGTTTGAGTATCTGTGGAACTGGTTTACTGCCATTTAATACTGATTTATTGCTGCAACTAAATCAGAAAAACACAGCCTTTTTGTTTCCAGGGAGCAGTATTGACTTTTTTTTATAGCAATCCAAAGGCCACATATTGAATTGAGAAAATTACTCTTCCAAGCAGCTACATTTGAAGACACTTTGCGGTAGAATTGTTAGAATGCTTGGTTAAAAAATGTATCCTTGAAGGCAGCAATAACTCTCAGCAAATCAAACACATTTTTGTGTGAACCAAAAGATTCACATGTCAACTCATGGTTAAAAGATGCATCATTTATTGGCAATATTTCACTCTTTTTGAGGCTTACTCTGACTACACTGTAAACTACTGTAAAATAGTTGACTTAGACAGTATTATACAGTATACTAAATTATAACTATGCCATAACAATGCTTTCTGGGTATTATACACAGTTTTTTTTTATATAAATACTATATATCACTGTAAAATAAAAAGCATTTAATAAATGATGTTAGAATCAACAGCAATGCATCACAGTAAATAGAATCAGACGTTAATAGACAATTGGTTGAAATGTTGCTTTCTTAATTAGTTCTTTGAAATTGCCTCTGAAAATACTGCACAATTCAATATTTTCTGAAGTATTATTGATGTTTTGTAGATATGTGTAGTTAGATAGGTGCACATCTTATTTACATTTGAAATGAAGCAGATTTTTTAAAGATGTATGTGTTTATGTAATTGTATCTATTAATTATCTTTTCTTCCTTTCAGGGTCACTGGAGTTACTGTGTGAGGGGCGGGGAACAACCTATGGTCATATACAGGCAAACAACCATTCACTTTGTTATTCCTAGGGACAATTTAGTTACCAATTAGCCTAGGAGTCATGTTTTTGGTCTGTGGGAAGAGATGGAAGTACCCAGAGAAAACCCATGCATGAATGGAGAAAAACTCTACCCAGAAAGGTCCCTGGCTGGCTGGGATTTGATCCAGCAACCTTCTCACTGAGAGGCAACAATTCTACAAACTGAGCCACCCATGTATATTGCAATTTGATTTTTTAAAGAACATTAGTTTTTTTTAATTTGACTCCCAAAACAGAACATATGTATCTTTAAAGAACATTAGTAATGGCTTCCTTTTCCAGATGAAACAACCAAACTTGTTTATAATAATTGTGAATGTTGGTGGTTCCTCTTTAATAATAAATGTTAGTTTATGTACTAATCTTAAATTGTCTGTTATATTGCAAGAGTAGAATATTGTAAAATACAGATAATTTTTATACATGTTGTAAAGATGTAGAAAACTGTTAGTTTAGTTGAAAGTATTTTATCTTCAACTTATTATGGTCTCTTTGTGCTGCATTATACTTAATTATCTTATTATTTTATTTACTGTTATTTAACCAGGCAAGTCTCGTTGAGATCTCAGATCTCTTTTTCAAGGGAGGCCTGGACCTGAAGGCAACCTATTGTACATGTTTTTAGGGGTGGGGGAAACCGGAGTACCCGGAGAAAACCCACGCAAACACGAGGAGAACATGCAAACTCTGCACAGAAAGACCCCAGGTCCAAACCTGGGATCGAACCCAGGACCTTCTTGCTGTGAGGCGTCGGTGCTAACCACTGAGCCTTTGCCATTATAGTAATAAACTGATTACAGATTGTTGACTGTAAAAGTTACAGTAAAATGATAGAAACTCTGCTGCCAGTATTTTAATGTTAATTACAAAACCACAGTGTAATTCCTGTTACCACATTAGGTTTATGAGCTAACATAGAAAAAAAAAACCTTTGATAAAACATTTTATGAAGTATAAGGTCAGTTCATTAACACATTTCTCCAAATGACACAAATAACATCAATGTGTCAAATTATCTTCTTGAAGAATCAGTGGGATTTTTTTTCTTGTTTACGTGTTTTTAAGTCTCCCACTTAGTCATTTTCTACTGGGAAATTTTACACTTAGTCTAATATCCTTTTCTGAATATTAAACCATGAAGCCAGTGTGTTATATTTAGCGTTTGCACTTGGTGTCCCGTCTCACACAGTGTTCCCTCATAACGCTGACTGATGAAGGAGTACCTGGGGGACCGTTTATTCTCCTAAATAGAGCAATCTGAGAGATCCAGTCATTCACTGCTACTTCACCATCTGTTGTAACTGTGCAGCCAGTGAGCTGCAACCTGCTGTCTGTCTGACACACTTCATAAAAAAGAAACTGTCACTATCAGCCCTATCTATTTGGATCATCATAATTTGTTGTTTTCTTGTTTTAAGCCAAAAAAATTGGACTGTCTTGCCTCAGTATGTTTAGTTTAAAAGCTACAAAGTATACGAAATCCTCTGCCTGAATGAGTCACGGGTCTTTCTGCTGGCAGATCAACAAAAGAAGGCCGATGAGTGATTCAACAGACATTTGATTAACTAAATTAGGTGAATGGGCCTCCTGGACACATCAGATCCAGTGTGTTGTAAGCGCCTGGTGGCTTTAAATGGAACCAGACAGAGCAAAAGCAGGCGAGCGTTGGACTTACGGCTGGGCCCGTGGATCTTGATGGGTTCATTTGACTTGACAAGTTTATGGGAGCACTGCTGGCACACGCAGTCCTTCCCGCTGAACGTCACCCTGTCTCCGATCGGGAAGGGTTTACTGAAGAAAAAGAAGAATAAGAAGAGAATATTAGAAACCAGTCCACAATAGAAGATTAAAAAGCCCAAAGCTGTTGTGTGTTTACATAAAAGTCGACAGCAAGTCTAGAATCAAATGAGAGCTGGCAGGCGCACAACTAGGAAACAGAAAGCCCGTAATCCTGCCGACACAAGCTGAAAAAGCATTTGCAAACAGTGGTGACGACGAGTTAATAGGAGGTTGATTGCGACAGGAGCACCTGGCTTCTCTGTGATTAAGGAGGCGATAATGTGGTGCTGCCACAGGCGTCTGAAAGAAAAATAATAAAACAGGCCCTCTTTGCTGAGAGTCAAACTTATAAAGGAGAATGCAACAAGTGCATCGATTTCTTTAAAGTTCACCCTGCAATAGTATCCATCCCTAACACAGCTGCTGCAACACGGCCACTGTTTCACTCATGCAAACGGGCCGAGAACAAGCCCATAAACTCAAATCTACTATTACACCATGCTCCCTTTAAACTCTCTTTCCTCTCCTCCTCAAGAGACAGATTGATTTCTTTATGACTGGGGAGGATGAGAGAATGAATGGGGGAGCTAAAAGGCTTAGGGAAGGCTGTTTAAAAAGACGCAGACGACAGTAATCCTTTTACGTCCCCGCCGAGGCCTGGAGCTGAAGCCAAGACCCGGAGGGAGGCTGGAGTCTCCAGCAGAGCTCATAGTCAGCAAAAGAGTTGCAGTGCATCTGTGTACGCTCTCACTTACAGGCTAACATGTGGCGATGAGTGGGTACACGAGGGGTTTTATTGCTGGTTTTGCACAATTTTGCGCTTGTATGTGTGTGTCGAAGGGCAACACGTTTTACTAGATTTGCACTGATGTGCTTTAATTTCACTCCAAAATTCAAGCTAAAAGCAACTTTAATGCATGAAACAGAAAGGACAGACTTGCAGAGACATCCCAGCTCACAAATTATCTAGTAATCTGAAAAGAGGAGTCAACGTATAAGGTGTGTGACAAAAGCCACTGCTAATGCTAATTAAAATTGATTCACTTATGCTCTTTCC
Organism: Anablepsoides rubrolineatus; assembly: GCA_031762495.1. Lineage (NCBI taxonomy): Eukaryota > Metazoa > Chordata > Actinopteri > Cyprinodontiformes > Rivulidae > Anablepsoides > Anablepsoides rubrolineatus. Next base: position 20,105,849 of record JARVGW010000506.1, on the reverse strand, counting down.
ACACCAAAATCAAAGATTACGAAAACTTTTAACCTCATTTCCTAGGCTTGAAAGTTGGCCAGCTGCCATGAGAAGAATGCACTAAATACAGTGACAAAAAGAGAAACCATAAACTGTTTTACCTTTAAAGTACTACCCTTGTTGCTGGATAAAATGGTATGTGTTTCTCAGGCATATATTTAAATACTATACCATAATAGTTATAGTTGTTATTAAAATGATGTTTTTATGTTTAAATAGAAAAACTCTAAACTTGTCTTCCCATCACTTCCTCTTCTAAATGCCTAAAAATTGGCCTCTGCTCCTGTCCCGCCCATTTCCGAGGGGCGGGGGGGGGGGGGGGGGGCTATGATGCAGTTTAAGTGGCAGCTGAAAATACATTTCCTCAAAGGTATTTTGAATTTGAAAAGGGTTT
>JARVGW010000506.1:20074770-20089477 GCA_031762495.1 Anablepsoides rubrolineatus | reverse complement strand
ATTTATGTTTGTGGTTGTAATGTGACAAAATATGGAAAAGTTCAAGGGGTATGAATACTTTTGCAACCCACTGTAATATAGCGCTTTTTGAAACCCTTAAAGATGCTTTACAATTTTTCATGCATCATTCATGCACACACACATTCACACACTGGTGATAGTAAGCTAGAATGTAGCCACAGCTGCCCTGGGGCAGACTGACAGAGGCCTTCTGACCACCATCAATAGGCAAGGCAGGTGAAGTGTCACCACGACTGAAACAGCCAGACGGGGGATCGAACCGGCGACCTTCCGGTTCCCAGGACGACTCCCCTAACCACTCTGCGACAGCCGCCACATTATTCCACATTTAGTCAGTCATACACATAGTGTAGTACTTTTCAGTGTTTATAAGAGGACATGTTAAAATGCCCTTCAGTTAATAAAATATTTCAACTGAAATGTGTTGAGTTTTGAAGACTCAAAACCAAAAACAAGGTGAAAACAGGAATCTTGACAACTACTGAAGACTAGTTGGTAACTCAAATTTGCAAGAAAACAGAAGAACCTTCAGTTGTTGTCTTACTGAATTTAACTTGTTTATGACCAAGTGGCCAGTGTCATATTTTAAATGACCACTTTGAAACGCCCAGAACAGCTCTGTGGCTATTTGGAGAGAAGATTTAAAGGTTTTGAACATGAAAAAAAAATAAGAAAGTGGAATGCATGCCCTGGGAACTTGCAAGGAAACGGAGAACCCTGGCAAAAATGTTGAAACATTGTGTGTACTCCCTTGCAAATGCCATACCTCAATATGTCGCTAACATTCGCCATCCAATTAGATACCGGCTTAAGTAGTTTTATTCTTAGCAACCGCTTCATCTCAGGGTTGTAAATGTCAGCTAGTGGATGTCTGTGGGCATTTTGTAAGAGCATACGTTTTCACATAAAAAAAACACCAAACTTTTAGACCTCCCTAAAATGACCTCTGCTTGGAAAAGCCTATATACTGTGTAAGCAGGCTCTTTACTTTTGAAGTGTTGTTTTTTTCTATTCAGCCATAACCATTAAGCAGAGGTTTTAAAATCTATCCCAGCACATGTTGGTTGCAGTCATGTTGGGGTGGAGCAGTAAAAAACTCTGGTGTCTCTGCTCCTGCAGTGCTGTGGCTGTGCTTGACTCAAAGAAGAAAGCTTTTGGTTACCACCACACAACCACCACCACATGGTGTGGACAGCCACCCGTAAAAACAGCAGCCCGTATTAGAGTCAGTCTGGTCTGTTTTACTGTCCTGTCAATGTGATTTATATAATTGAGAGCAACTGGTGTACACAGTTGCTGTTAAAAATCGTGGCCATAAAGGAGTTAATGAAATGGAATGAAATCACCAGATTCATTTTAGCTTTATTCGTTGCTGTATTGACAGTCAGACTTTTGTCATCAAAAGCCCAACATAATCAGCTTAGCAGAACAAAACTACATCAAAGACTGTTTAATTTCTTGTAAATTGCTCTTTTCTTGGTAGTTCAGGAAGTTAGCATCTAGAGATCATAAATCTGGTGATTAGAAGTTAGCACATAGACAGCTGGGGTCATTAGAACGGCACTGATTGGACATCCACAAGGGGTCTGCCAGTATTTATCTCCGGCCAACAGACTCAATTAAAATTCCCTTCTCAAAGTGGGCCCAGGCCGGAAAACCCCGAAAAATTGTTCTGACGACCCCCCCACCCTTCCGCCCACTCGTCCCCCTTCTCTTTCTGTCTTTCTGTCTCAAGACAGCTTCCAAATCTTTGTGGCTCAGAACACAAGGTCTCCACTTTATCTCAATTTGCACCCTCAGTTTCCACCCCTCCAGGGCTCCACCTCAATGCGACCTCGCCATTCTTCCAGAAAGTCTCCCTTCTCTCTTTTAGCCTTCCTAAGTCTCTGTGTGACACTTAACAGATATGCTTTGTACAGTTCATAAAAGAAGCTCTGCTTTTCATTCCTACTGTTGTAACACTGCTTTCAACATTCTGCTCATTTCTAAAGCTTCTTTTTTTTAAATAGGATGGGCAGACTGAGACAATATAGCAAAGGGGTTTTGTAGCAGGGCAGCAGCAGGTCACATACAGGAAAGTACTCCGCCTCATTCACCTTCATGTTTGTGCTACAAACACATGTCCAGAGGTCCTCTAGTCCTCTCCCTGTGGCCCCAGATCTTAGCTTTGCTGAAAAGGAGGAAACACTTTAGGAGTAAATAATGTCTTTGCTCAAGTTGCGCCAAGTTACAGGGTGAAGAAGTGGTTGGATCGACAGGAAGAAGAAAGAAACAAAAGTCTGCAGCCACACTGGCAGCTTGGTGAGGAACTGTGCGTTCAGCCAAGAAAAAAGAAAAAAACACTATCAAAAAGCCAAGCAGACTTACAGGAACACATGTTCTATCATAATTATATATTATTTGTCAATTACAAAAAAAAACAAAAACAAAAAAAAACTGCTATGATGCACCGATTTCTATGCTTCTAAAATTTTCAGTGTTCGACGTGTTAACTGGCTAATTTTAGTTGATTTATATGATTTTTCAAAAAATACAATAAACAACATAAGATTTTTAAAGGTTGAAATTAAGCATTTGAATGTACAAAAATATATTTTTAGTGAAAAAAAACCCCACTATAACATTATAAAACACTAATGCAATATAAACTGTATAATGACCTCTGCATCTGCATCATGGTATGTATCATATAACCAAATTCTTGTCCATACACTTTACTTTGTAAGTCACAAATAATATGACATAATAGTTCAGAAAACATCATATAAAATTGAGAAATTGAACTGGTTGAAAACTATGATCCGAAAAGAATATCACGATATCTAAGCAGCACAGGGAGAGATTTATTTAAAATTGTCTAAACTCCTAGAGACTCTAAGTACCTAATAAAATGCATTTGATAGCTAAAAAAGTGGATTTTGCATGATATGTCCCTTTTAAGAGAAATAGCTGTGTTACTGAATTACTGTGTTCATTGTCTGGTGAGCTTGAATGTCTTTTTTGTTGTTTTAACAGTTTGTTTTTTGAAGTTGCTAATTAACTACTGATTACTAGAGGGGAAATCACATAATTTGTCAAATCTGAGCAAAAACACAATGGAAATTAATCTAATTTGTTTGATTTTGAAAAATTTCCATCTTGGATCAAAATGTTATTATTATTATTATTTTTATTATTATTATTATTATAAACTTTATTCATTTCATAAAACAAAATATATGTACAATAAAAAAGAAAATATGATAAAATGAAATGAAAGGTAGCAGAGAGAAGAAAAAAATCTTATGATAAGAAAAGAAAAAATCTTATAATACACAATACACAAAAATGTTGGAGTGAGTGACTTAATCTAGCATTTTGAGAGCTTAGTATGTCTAAAGAAAAACAGTGAGAGAAAAGTAAGGTTTTGTTAAACAAAGGTTCAAAAGGAGAAGGAGGTTGATTGCTAAAAGTAAGAAAAAAAGAAATCATCCTTGAGTGGCAGGTTTTACTTCATATTTCTGGCTGCCTCAGATGATAGACGGCTGCACAGAGGAGTCTCTTCTAAACCAGACCTTCAGCCTTTAACCTTCTGAGGGCTGATATTGAGCCAGAGCAGGAGGAAGACAAGAGTAAGATCACAAACAATGATAACCCCATAATTAAGGGGACTGCCAAATGCCTCATTTCTATGTATGAGTGGTCTCCAGACTGAATGTTTGTGTTTAATCAACACAGCAGCGTTCGCCACATAATTATAAACTGCATTATTCACAAATCACCGTCAACCTGAGCCAGACTCTTCCTCACCTAAGCATCTTCAAAACATTGTAACGTGCAAACACTCGCACACTGTCAGGTGATTTTCGGTCTAAGGGTGTCAGTGTGGAAAAACCCCTTGAGGATATGTGACGCTCGGGAGACACAAGCAGAGAAATAACCCTTGTCATCTCTGCTGAATCCAAAGGAGTCATTGGGGGAAGAGAGCTGCTTCCCGTTGAGCTCCCTTTTCCCTCCGCCGGAACCTCTCCCTAGCAACCGCACTTTGGCGTGGTGATTGGACCAGTGTACCAGGGGTTGCTATAGCTACAGGAAGCCCCCCCCCCCCTATTTTCTTCTGTGTCTCGCTCTCTCTGCCTGTTTCTCCTCATAAACCTAGCTTTTCTTTCTTTCCTTTCCTCTTTATTCACCTCTTTTTTTCCCCTTTTCATGTTGTGTTTCCACCTTGCCTTGAAAGAGCGATGGTGGTACAGTACGGTGGGTTGTTATTAACAGACTGAAAGACAGTAACTAATGCATCCAGAGGGAGAGTGGACTGACTGAAAACAGTCTGCACAGAAAGAGTAAAAGAATTTGCAGCTTTCTAAAAGCCCTGGTGAGAATACCAGCGAGAAACGGAGCAGTCAAGGATTTATCTAACTCTGTGTGTACATGTGTAATTCCCCACAGCACGACTTTCGAAAAGAAATCTATTTTTCCTCTAAAAATAAATAACTCAAGGCAAACACTTGCAATTTTCTGTGCAAATTTGTTTCCCTGCTCGTATACCTGCCACATACACGCAGAGAGAGCTGCATATTTACATCCATTTTGTCTTTAGCATGTGTAAAAACAACTTTGTGCTCATAAAGAAAATAGACTCCGCTCTGTTTGCTGGAATTCAAGAGTGCAAATTACTCCATAAAGACTGGGTAAAATGTGGTCACTATGTCATTGGAGCACTGTGCCCAATTCAGCCAGTACAGTAACACAATACCTCATCGTCTGTACTCCATAGCTCACTGCTACACTTAGAAGAGCTATGGGATCACACGTATCCCACATATAACCCCCCCACCCCACACACACACTTTTCCTGCCTTTTCCTTTGTCTGGGTTGGAAGCATGGGTCTATCAGCTGGCTTCTGTCTTCAGTCTTTTCCACACTTTTATTCTTGAGCTGATTGCATGGCTGCCTCTTCATGCTATAATCAGCTGCAGTGTAATGGGTTCAAATGAGAGGTTAAATGCACATGATTAGTGATGTGCTCCTGCAATGACTAATGCATGAGAGAGGAATTATGATAATGTGGTTGACAGACAGTTATAGAGGGAGGATAAGATGAAAGATGCCTCAAACTGTGAAGGTGAATGATTTTAATCCTGAGAGGGTTTGACTGTTTAAAAGTATTTGGATTTTTGGAAGTGTTTTTTTTTTTGTGGAAAAGATATAAACAAATACTGTCTTAGGTATTGTTAGATAGTATATATGTGTTTTTTTAATGGCCTAACTTTAGATTTATAGAGTTTATGTCTGACAGGACTGGTAGGCTAATTTCTAGTCCAACTGCAGCTAAAGCCAAAGTGGATTGCTGATGCCTAAAACAAATCCAGTCTACAAAATTGTATAGAAGCCAGTGCAAATGCTAATTCATAAATTTACATGCCATTACACAGTTATTTCCTTATTTGTGTGGTTACTTGTCAGCGTAAACAGCAGCAACAGCAGTTGGCTAAGACCTCTGCCAAAAAAATGTGAAAGTGTCAATGATGTAAAGGTTCAAATAACTATGCTTCTGAAGATTGGAATTTGTTCAAGATGGAAAATACTATTTGGCAGGTGATCCACGGCCCATGTTGATAAAATAACAGTGGTTATAACTAGTGGTGTTCCAATGCTGGTACTGGTGTGGGCCCAATACAAGCCAAATTTGAAAAAGTACTTATGCTCATTCAAAATGCCCCGATACCCAAAACTGATACCAAATTTTTTTGTGTAGAGGTTCACATTGTAAATGCAACCTTCATTAGACACCCGTGTAAATGTTTTATGCTGTTGATACAGAAGTAAACAGGTCTCTATGCGTGGATGCTACCTATTTACATGTCAATTCTGAAGTTCTTCTGCAATCAGAGCCGATTAAATAATTACAATCTGAATCTTCTCAAATTGAGTAAAATAATCTGACAGTGGAATACGACAATTATATAGTATAGTAATTCAAGCTAACATAACTCATAATCTAACGCACTCTCCTCCTGCTCAGCATATCAGTTTCAAAACAAGATTAAAAACACTTTTTGGCTAAATATAAGAGTGAAAGACTTGGTTATATGGGTCATTTTTGCAGTGTATCTATTCTTCTTGTATTGCCTCTTGCCTGGTGCAGCATGAATTTAAGCCATCAAAGAGATTAACTCACGTAAGGCTAAAAAAGTATTTCGTAAAAAGACTACTTAAATATTTAGCAACTGATCGTAACATCTCATTTAGTATTTTTTTTAAATGTCATGAGAATCACAAAAATAGCGTTAGAACAACAAAGCTTGTGCACAAACAAGAGGTCTCACTTCAACATAAACAGTTAATGCATTTTTGGTTAGAACGTGCTTGTTCTTCATTCATTGGAGTTACTTACAGAGGGCAGAGCACTCGAGAAATTATAGTAATGTTTAAGTTTTAACTCAGTAAGTACTCTGTATTAGTACACTGTGTCAGTGAGTATCCAAACTGAAATACTCATACTCGGTTGGAAAAAAAAACTGGTATGGAGATACACTTAATCTGAACGGACCCGCTACCAAAGTGGATTCTCCCATTTAGTTTTTTTAATGCAACATCAATCTTTAAAATGTCAATAAGATTCTTGCAAATGCTGTTATCTAATTTTCCTCCGGAATCAATAAAGTATTTGAATTGAATTGAATTAAATTGAAGTAAGTAAATTTTTGAAAAAATGTATTAAAATTTGTATTACATGGTTACTTTGGTTCACATGTTTAAAAAATGATCACAGGAAGTGTATTGCAACTTGACCACAGTGTATGTTTTGTAAAGTAACTTAAAAAAAAAGAATTCGGAATTTCTAAAATTGGGCTTGCTTGTGGAGGGCCACAATCCACTTTGACATTTTCTGCATTTGAGTAGTCAGTTCCTTGTCAGTCCTGTCAGATGATTCAATCAATCTGATTCATTTAAAACAAGGTCATTCAAAAAGCTATCTACAACAGCTAAGATATTAAATATTTAAAGCTTGTCTACAAAAACCCACTTCCAAATGACTGAACAATGAACAATGACTTTTGAAAACGACAGATCTCTAACTTTCTTTTCTTTTTTGTCTTTGATGAATAGTCAATGAAGAAGAGAGGCAACAAAGATTGCCTGTCATATATTTTATTTTGATATTAAAGTAGGCTTGATTATTGCTGGTCAAAGTCATTTAGTTAATTATACCAGCTGAGACTATGGAGATGAAAAAAAAAGTATAGCCGAGGACAAAGTCAAATGTTAAAACATATCTAAATCCAACATTTATGAACTTCTGCAACACACGAGGCACTTGGCTGTTGGCAGCAGATTGCCACTGTGTCGTGCTGATATAATACAGTTTATCTATTAGCCTCCCAATTGCACACCCCACACACCAATGTCATCCAGTCCCAAGATGAGAAATTGATTTCACGCTTGGATGACAATCATAGTGAAAGATACAAAAAGAGGAAGAAAATGTTACACAACGCAACAAGAGAGCAAAATAAAGTCCTGCTACTGAAATCCCCATGAGTTTGCTTACTGAGTTTAGTCTTGGAAAATAAAAGAAACTATTCATAGCTGATAGATAATAACGCAAGTTATTTTTATTTTTTTTAAGTTCCCCCCCCCCCAAAAAAAGAAAAGAAAATCATGCAACATGTTTGTAAATGAGGGGGCTTTACACATTGAACAATAAAGGCTTTAATCGAAAAACAAAAAAAAAACTGCTGGCTGTGCAGAAGCCTCTACAAGAGGGCACATTATGTGAAAGGTTGTGGCAGTACAATAGCACCCCCTCAGCCCCATGGAACAAGAAGAACTCTCTGGAAAAATCAAAAGCAAGATTTGTCAGATAGGTATAATAATCCGGCAGGTTTCCATGCTGCCATAAGTATGAGGAGGGGAAAAGGGAAGAAACTAGAGTGGTAACGTACTGTTTGAGTGATACAAACAACACCCCCATCCCCCCTCTCCTTGTCTCTCCTGCTCGCTTTTTGGTGCCCCCCCCCCCCCCTCTCTTTCCTTTTTTTTTTTCCTCTGGGGCACACAATCGAGCTGTCCGATTGGTTATTAGCACCTTAGAGATGCTGAGAATATCCACCAACCAGGGCCCAGGTGCCCCTTCACACCATTACCACAGCAACCCGTCACAACCACAGCGAGCGTGCACACACGTAGAAATGTGCACACTTATGTACACACACACACACACACACACACCTACTATGTCTCTCCAACCTTGTGGGGACTTTCCATTGACTTCCATTCATTTTTTTTAAATTTTATATCCTAACCTTGATCATTTACTCTAAGGCTAACATCACAGGTGCCTACCTGACCCTAAAACTAACCTAAACTCAATTTACACCTTGGTCCTAAACCAACCCCCCCCCCCCCACACACACACACAGACACACACACACACACACACACACACAAAATCAGCTTCCAAAGGTTGCATTTTCCTGAAAAATCTTTCCCACCAAGTAACAAGAACAAGGCCACACGCATGCACACACACACATCCACACACACAAACAAATTCATATGTGTGTGTTTTTGCAGGTTGCTTGACTTTTCATGTGTGTGACAGTTACACGAGGAAAACAAGTAACATCAATTCTCAGATGAATCGCCTTTTGTGAGTTCATGAACTGCAGAACATGACAGGAGCGGTGTCGTTCTGGCAAAACAAACCACGCTTATTTTTCTATGTTTTAAAGTTATTGCTGTAAAATATTCATCAAATTTTTGTTTTTTTTCTTTATTTTTAAACCTTTATTTAACCAGGCAAATCCCGTTGAGAAAACATATCTTGCAAAAGAGGCCTGAGCCTGAAGGCAGCCTAACGTTTGAAAAAAAAAAATAAAACTCATGACTGTTGCTGCAGGCTGTACAGCTGCATGACAACTAACGTTCTTCAGTTGATTTCTGTTTCTAATTTGCACGCACATATATACACACATATACTTCATTTTTACACAATCCTTTCAGTGTACAAATTCATTGATCTTTGAAAACAAAAATTGGATGAACAGTTGGTGCAGTGATTTTAGGTTTGAAAGCCCAACCTTGACTAGTAAATGGTGGTGTCCCGAGACCAGCATTTTAGCAAGTACTTGCACTCGTTCAAAATACCACGATACATCTGACCGATACCAGTATCAATTACGCATTTTAAGTGAAAAGTTTCTCAGTTCCATGTTTAAGAAAATTTTGCAAGTAAAAAAAAAAATATTATTATTATCTTATTTTTATTTATCAACAGTACATATCATGCTGTATATTTAATTTGATACAGTCAGAGGGGCTGTTGGCCTATAAGGAAGGAGAGCCACTTTGTTCTAAATATATTTCAAAAAGTGTTTTTAAAGACATTCTGTAATGTTTAAGATTTAACTAGGTAAGTACTCGATGTCGGTGAGTACCCTAAAGGGACATACTCGTGTTTATATTCATACTCAGATTGAGAAAAACTGGAATCAAGACACCCCTACTGGTCAAAAGTTAATCTGTTATTTAGTTCAATATGTGATTCTGGCCAAATAGCTAAAAACTTACACACCCAATTCTTGTTTTTAAAAATAATTGAAATGGCATGTTGCATAGTTGTTCCATGCTTGAAGAAGAATGGTTTAAAGAAATATTTAAAAGTCCAAACTGAATATAACATTTATGCATACAAATAATCAATGCAAACTTCTGCCTATAACTGTTTGTCACACAAATAGACAAGTATTTCTGTTGCAACCTGTTGTGCGGTTATATCACTCTTGTATCTATTATAGGTCAACTGTGCCAAGATCTACAGTAGTATTCCAAAGCTAGTTATGTCAGTATCATTAAGCCTCTGTGTATAATGAAAGCAAAATCTTCTCTAAGCTGCCAGGACCATAACAAGCTTCCTTACCAGGAGCCACGTGTGCCCTGCAAGGCAGCTCTGATCCATTCCAATCCCCACTGTGGGCTAATAGTAGCACTCAGCATGTGAACAAACAGATAAAGTGCTTACAGTGTATCTGTCAAAGTACGATTGTGTACCTTGAGGCTGAGGATGTGGCCATGAAAAATGCACCATCTCTGGCCTATAAATGGAATTCCTATCTTACACAAAACAACTTCAACATTTATGGTCCTGACCTTCCAGGCAAGGGAAAACTGTAACACAACACCCATTTCTACAATTACTACAGTTGTCTTGGTTGTTTCTTTTACTGCTCTAACACTTGCTGGGCTGTGTTCCTGTGGTTAAGGTATCCATTTCTTACCAGTGCAGGTGAAGCATTTGACATGAAAGTGAGTCTCTTGGACTCGAACCACCTCCCCTTTGCACGCTTCCCGACATCGCTGGCATCGGATTGGTTCAGAGCTCCTCTCAGTGCGTGCTGAACCCTGTTGATAAGCTACAAAACACACAAAACACAAATTTTATGCATTTAATCATAATCAAATCAAAGAATATTTTGAAACACTGATTTCCAAGTTGTTGTTTTTTTTTATCACTGTCCTGATCTGCATAATTCCACATTTTGTCCCTCTAACACTGTTGATGTGAAGTCCACAATGTTGCAGGGTCTCATTCTTACGTTACTTGAATATTTAACATGTTACAAAAAAAATTGCAAGACAACTTATATCCTCAAAATAGCCACAGAGTTGTCTGGAACACTCCTCAAGTCTTTATTATTGCTGGCAGCATGACTGCTCAGTGGTTATCACTGTTGCCTTACAGCAAAACGGTCCTGCGTTCACACCAGCTCTACTAAGACCATGTATACCAATACCATAAGGACATTGTGATTCCATACAATTTTTGATACAGAGCTCACAATGCAATAATTTGATATTGATACATTTGACTTTATTCTAGGGGTGCACCGATTGCCGTTTTCTGGCAAATCACCCATCTTTAAAAAGTCTGACCTGTCAATTCCGATTTTGCCTGCACAGATTTTTTTAAATAGCACCTTCAAATGTTACAATCTTATTTTACTGAAAAACATTGAACAATACCCTTGAAACAATACAAACGTTTTTTAACTAGACATTAGTGCTCACAGCAGAGCAAAAGGGAACAGTGGCTGAAACCTTAAAATGTCATCATGTATTTATTGTCTCATGCTTTATCTTGTGTTTTCTCTCAGATAAAGTATTTCACAACCAGGACAATAACTGTTTAGAAGTAATCATACTTGTTGCTGTCATCCTCTCCTGTTTATTGTCTGTTTGAAAACATTCTGTATAAATGCGTGTATTTGAGACTGTCTCATTGGCACACATTCTGTAACACTGCTCTGTGTGACATGAAGTGTGTCCATCAATTATAAATAAATCCTGATTGACCTTTCACGGAGTACTTTTTATTCTTGGATCCTGTGTTTCTGTCTAGGTAAAATAAATATTTCCACGACAATATATGAATATTTGGATTTTTATGAGTGTTTACATGGGTTTTCTCCATGTACTCCAGTTTCCTCTCACAGTCTAAATAGTAATAATAATAATAATAATAATAATAATAATAATAGTAATAAAATATAAATGGACTGTACTTATATAGCGCCTTTCTATTCATCCAGGATACTCAAAGCGCTTTACACTACAATCTGTGTCCTCATTCACACAGCACTCTATTAAGTCTCTACAAAGCTAACATGTTCAATCATCTATGGAGACTAATCAGTGCCAATCCCATTCATACACTGATGGGACACACATCAGAGGCATTAGAGGTGAAGTGTCTTGCCCAAAGACACACAACTGATACAGCTGGACGGGGGATCAAACCGGCGACCTTCCGGTTCAAGGACGACTCCCCTAACCACTCTTCCACAGCCGCCCGCAAAAATATATAAAAAAAACATGTAATATTAGGCTGCTTTCAGGCCCAGTCCTCCCTTGCGAAACAGATCTGTGATCTAAATCACAATAGGGTTTGCCTGGTAAATAAAGGTACATAATAAATCAGACCTCATGACATGAATGTACTGGTAAACCTACTTTGAACAATAAAACGTATAGGCTAGGCATAGGCTGGTTTCAGATTTCAAAGTATAGCACAGTATCTATCCATCCATCCACATTCGTCCATCCATCCTGCTCCTTATCTGTGGTCAAGTTGCAGAAGCAACAGGTTTAGAAGCATCCCTCTCCTCAGCAACCTTCTCCAGCTTCTGAATTGCAAGGTGTTCTTAGGCCAGGAATGTTTGAGTCTTTACAGGAGTCTTATCCCAGTGCATATTCTAATCAGATGGCTGAAGCTCCATAGTCATCTCCTTGTAATGTAGCCTTTGTATCTAGGAAGTCTTGTTCTTTCGATCATAATCAATATATCATGATCATAAATGACCATAAATGTAGACAAAAAATAAATAAATAAAACAAAACCTTTCAGTTCTACTCCTTCTTCAGTACTGAAGACCAGATCAACAACCCTATTACAGCAAACAGCAAACTCGATCCATTATCAGTTGTGAATCAAGATACACCAAAACTCCCAGATATATGTACTCCTCCACTTGTGGCAGAGATTTACCCCAAACCTGAAGAAGTTTCACCTTTGTCCTGTTGAGAACTATGGCCTAAGTTTTAGAAGACCACAGTATATATTATAAGTAATAATATAAATGACAATGACAAACAATTCTAGGCAATCAGTAATCGTGTTTCGTTTGGGATATTTATATGTATAGAACATTCATATCTATATATCTTTTATTTTTATAAAGGTGCCTTGTCTAACTAAACTGTTCTAAATGTGTTCATGTATCTGTCTAAAACTGTGGCCGTTGTTTCCACAATAAGATCCGTCTGTAGCTCTGTCAACACTTGCTCTGAAGCTGTGAGGTCTGACACCTATGAGCTGGGTAGGTTCCAGGCTTTCTCTCCCACCATTTCCATTTTCACACACTCATACACACATGCTGCAGCGCCACTTAAGAAGGCGGATGGATCTCCTTACCTCATTATGCATTAGCTTACATGTCTGACTCCTACGGGCCCAAAATCTAGTTCACACAATCAGGAAGTCAAGCTCAATGCCTCTACACAACTTGAATAAATGCCATCAGAATTGAAAAAACAAACAACTTAGCCTATCAGTTTTATTTTAAAATCAATAAAAATATTTACCTAATAACTCTTGGGCTATTGGACTATTTACAGTATATTACTGAACTCACTTTTATTCATGATGTTTACAATTCAGTGTTTAGCACTTGACTCTGTGCCAAAACACAATGGTTCAGTATCTTATTTATCTGAGCCCAAGAGATTCAGTCAAGGAAGTACCAGCTGGAATGCAACTTGAATAACTAGCTGAAAAATTTTGCTGTTCCAGTCAGAGAAACACTAGCATATGGGCTGACACAACAAAGCAGCAGCTTGTATAAATGCAGTGTAGTATTTGTACAGGTGTTTTGCAACAGAACTATCACAAACAAAGGAATACAACAGGGAGTTGTGTCAGGAATTTCACGTTTTCCCCTAATTACTTAATTTTGTTCAGAATATTCCAATTATTTGTGTGTCTGAACATTTGTTATCACAGGTATACCCACTGTGATTCAATTGTTCCACATACTTAAAGAACACGTAAAGAGTACTTGCAGTGAACATAGACTACTTATAGAATTAGACTCACTGCTGGGAGAAGAATTTGTAAAATAAAACAACCCATCCAACCATTTTCTTCTTCGGAGTCAGGTTGTGGGAACAGTAGCTATAAGCAGGGAGGCCCAGACCTCTCTTTCCCCAGCCACCTGTTTCAGCTCTTCTTGTGGGACTCCAAGGTGTTCCCAGCCCAGACGAGAAACATAGTCTCTCCAACGTGCTCTGGGTCATCCCCGCGGTCTCCTCCCAGTTGGAAATGCCTGAAGCACCTCCCAAGGAAGGTGTTCAGGAGTCATCTATACCAGATGCCCGAACCACCTCAACTGGCTCCTCTTGATGTGGAAGCGCACCAGCTCTACTCTGATTCTCTCCTGGATACCAGAACTTCTCATCCTATTTCTAGGAAGAGTCCAACTACCCAGTAGATTATTGATTGTCTGTATCCACAACTTCATTCTTTCAGTCACTGCTCAAAGTTCATGGCCATAGGTTAGGGTAGGATTATACATTTATCTGTAAACTGAGTGCTTTGCCTTATGGTTCAGCTCCCTCTTCACCACAGCAGACTGTATGGGATAAATCTTGTGCCAGCAGGAATTGAATTTGAATTGCTCAGATTGAATCTGAATGTGCATAAATTGAAATTGAATGCATTGGTTTGAAAATGAATTTCACTAAATTGAAAATGAATTTATTGATTTAAAACTGAATTTAAAGTTTTGAATTTGAATTAGTTTGCTTTGAAACTGGTTTATTAAAAATTCAGTTTGACTAATTTCACTTTCAGTTCTAAAATTCAAAATTTTGTGTCACACATCCTGGTCCTTAAGAAAGCCAGCCAGAGTAATCAAACACAGATCGACAGATTTATGTTTCACTTTGGTGAAGTTTCCCTTCTGTTCGTAACAGAGTTGATAGAATCCACTGTGAAAGTGAAAAAAAACAGACATTTATTTTATTGCAGTGATTAATTTTACCTATAGAAAATGTTACATTTACATCATGGATCAGTCAGCAGCAACATCTGATCAATATGTGATCCATGATGTGATGTAAATGTAACATTTTCTACATATAGGT
>JARVGW010000506.1:20063902-20074592 GCA_031762495.1 Anablepsoides rubrolineatus | reverse complement strand
TTCGCTTCAAGCCAGTTGATGGAAACACGTCTGATTCGCATTTCTTCGTTTTTACATAATTGCGAAACAGTTAAAATCCGCTAAAAATTCGAATTAAATTTGGATGGAAACACGGCTAATCTCATGTTCCATTCTTGCCTCACACATAAACAAAACCCCAAGATACTTGAACTCCTCTACTTGAGAAAACAACCCTCCATTAACCGAAGAGAGCAATCCATTCTTTCCCAACTAAGGACCATGGAGTCAGATTTTGAGGTGCTGATCCTCATCCCAGCCGCTTCATACTCAGCTATGAACTGCTCCAGTGAGAGCTGAAGATCATGGCATGATGATGCTAACAAAACTACATCATCTGCAAACAGCAAAGATGGAATCTTGAGGCAACCGAACTGTACTCTCTCTGCCCACTGGCTGCACCGAGAAACTTTGTCCATAAAAGTTATGAACAGAATTGTTGACAACGGGCAACCCTGGTGGATTCCAATGCCCACCCTGAAGGGATCCAACTTATTCCCAGCAATGTGAACCAAACTCTTGCACTGCTTCTATAAAAACATATTCAGAGCTCTCATAATACAGATGCTAAAACAATCTTTAAAAAATTAGCCACAGCACTTCCTACACCACATAAAAGATTTAGTTTGCTGAGATGATCTTCCTGTTTGTATCATGATGTGGTCTTAATTTGGACTAAAACAAGTTTAAGGGCACATAAAACTTGATACAGTTTGGCCTTTCATAAATAGATTTTTAATACTAAGCTGTCCTGACAAACTAGCTGCATGATGTAGGAGCTGGCATTCTATTCAAGTGCGGATAAAGGCCCATGTGTGTAGGGAAAAAAATGTATGCAAAACTGTGGCTGTTATTTTCCTGCCCAGGACAAAAATGTGAGTGCTAGAAAGTGCAACAATGGTTCCCACTTTATATCTCCCACAATCAGTCTCTGGAAATTCATTGTTTCACTCACAATGCTGGCAGCATGGCAGCACCGCTGGGAGCAACTACACTGCCTGATAAGTGCTTAGCTACTAATTCACTTCCTTTGGACATGCTTTTTTTTCTTCTTCTTGTAAAACTAAATGAGCAACAGTGATCCCATCAGGTGTGATTGTGAGTTAATGGGAGCTAATGGTAGTACATACATGCCTGACAGCATCTATTACAAACACATTGGGTAATTATTTACCCATGCTGACCTTCTGAAATTAGGCCAAACAAACATTTTAGCACATTTTAACACTCTGTGCCTTCAAACACAGCTATAGAAAATAATTAACATCAAACTGGACAAAGGTACAATAAAATGGCTGTAACCATTTATCCATTGTCTTAACCTCATTGAGCCTTACATAGTCACAAGGGTCACTGGTGCCCATATCCATGAGTCACAGTGCAAGGGGCAGGATGCACCCTGGATAGGTTGAACGTCCATCACAGGGCCACATAAAGATGAAATAGACAAACAACCATTCATGCTCTTATTCACACAGGGACAATTTAGAGTTACCAATTAACCTAACATTCAAACTCATGAGGTCTGGTTAAATGTGTGCTTGTGTTGAGGATGACTCTCAGCTACCAAAGAGTGTATTCTCACCAAGGAAGTCTCACCTTTGGGCCACTTGTTTGGTCCGGACAAAACAGGAGACTTTATTATTTTTTTTCCTTTGGTGTGGTATGCACTCACATTATGCTTTTTGCAAGTGGACTATAATTTATAAACAAAGCCACACAGGTGATGGTCATTGCTTCCAGGGCGGCTGTGGCGGAGTGGTTAGGGGAGTTGTCCTGGAAGAGATGACGGGGGCAGGACAGAGCACAGACCCAGAAATAAAGATGGTGCTGGTATTATAATATCAAGAGCAGCACATTGAGTGGGAGTTTTGTGATGATATATATTTGGGACAGCGTTGTGAAATGCATGCCGCAACCTAAAGGAGACAAGATGCTCCACGTTCTCTGACTCACAACGGCTCATTGGTTGTAGCGCAGTGTTCGTGTTAGCAGCAATCATGGGCTAATGTTGCTTAACAACGGTGGCTTGTGAAGTCTAAAAAGGCACTGTTTAGTCATGCGCCTATATTCACACCAGAAGCGAACTGCACCAGAGTTCATTTGGAAGTCACATATAAGTATCCCAAACCGAGACCACCTCAAAAGTGGTCTCAGTCTGCACCAGGGTTCACATGAAAGGTACAACAGGTCCGGACCAACGGGGTAAACAAACTCTGGTCCGTTTAAAGAGAACCAAATGTGTTAGGTGTGAATACAGCCTAGGTGTGGAAGCCAAATTTAAGTAGAATGACTACAAAACTTAATCAGTTGGAGATGTACATCCAGTGATTGCTTTGCAAGAGTTTCATGTAAAATGAATCTAGTACTTAATGTGATTTCTATTTGCAAATACCACAAACACACACAAGCTCACATGGGCAGAGTTGAGAAAGTAGAAACTCCAGGTATAAGCACTAACGCGTTGCATAACTAACCATGTCAACGCATTCATTTTCATTGACTGAGACAAAGCTCTGCTGTGTCAAAACCCAACAAACCACCTCCATCCTCTCCTGCGTTGCGCTGTTGAGTCATGCGCCTAATGATAGCCACCAGACTACAGGTGTAATCCACTGAGTCCCAGGAGAATGCAGCCTCTGGTATTCAGCTGATAACAGTGCTGTGTTCAGAGAGGCCGAAAGCATCCCTGGGGACAGAGAGGTTTGCTGCTATTTCTGCATCTGACCTGAAAGCCCAGGGGAAGAACACGCTGCGAGTTCAGTCCCGACCAATGCTGCTTGGGGGGTGGTAGGTGGTGATGAGTGAGAAAATCAAAGGGTACGGCCCACAAACTAAAGGAAATAAAACCTAAGTTAGTTACAATTTCATAAATATTTGAACCCACGGTAACTTTAAATCAACCTCTAACAAACATAGAAAAATGACTAGGTTTAAAACTCTAGTACAATTATTTTACAGGATTTAAGCCAGCAACTCTAAGTGTGACAGTTGATAGGTTCAGCTTATCAGCAATTATTAAATGATCTATTCTAACTAAAATAATGTATTATTAAACCTGCAAGTGATGTTATTATTATAAGTATATAGTGGATTACACAATGATACTAATGGAAACTCACTAAGGATTTACAATGTAGCAAATGTCTTTCAGAGAACCTATTCAGGAAAACTGAACCAAAATACTGAAAGCATTGTCAAAGAGTTAAACTCAGACAGGACTGGCCTTAACCAGTTTGGCACCCTAGGCAAAATTTCAGGTGGCGCCCCTTGTGCAATTTTCAAAATCTTACTACAAATTAGAATATTCACAAAGCACTTTTTTTTATCATAGAAACCAGGTTGTCCAATTAAAATAGCTAACAATATAATTCATTTGAAGCAGAAATCCAGAGGTGTACCTCATACCTGCTAACATTTGCTGGAAACAACAAGGAACACCTGTTCCTGTTAACGAGGAATTGTGGAGTGATGCAGTTCTAGGGGGATCTAGGAGTATACTCCCCTCGAAATGTTAGTAAAATATTTACTTAAAACTCTGCATTTTCCAGCCATTTGAAGAACAATTGATTCTTGGGATTAAGAAAACAACATAAAATCTGTATTTTATGATGGTAGAACACTAAAAACCAGACTTTAACCTGAACTTTATCTGAGATCAAAACTGAAACTTACATTATTCTTATTTTGTTTTCTATTGACACACTGAGCATCAGTAGTTAGTCTTGACTGTATTATATGATACTTTTATCATGAAATGTCCTCTGCACTATATAACAACTCATATAGAAACAAAGCAGACCGAGAAACTTATTTTCATAAACTTGATTACCCAGAGATTTTTCTACAGACTAAATTTGATACTCTGATAAAAAGTTATTTTTTATCCCCAAATTGTGGGGTAGCATTTGCTTGTAATGTCTTTGCCTATACTGAGACATCTGTCCTCAGATGTCTTGACTTTGTTCAGAAGTTCATACCCCAAATATGTTACTTTTGGCTGCGGCACAGAAATGCCATCAAGTATTATTCTAATTTTATTTTAAAAAATCATGACAAGATTACCAAAAATAGTTATTTTACAGTTGATAAAGGAATAATTTGGTTAGCTAATCGTTACCACTCTTTAAAAAAAATCAGCTGAGATGGACATTTGTCATCCTTGTCAGTAATCTAATGTTATTGATCAAGGCCCTCCATGTCTTCACCCACCCCCATCCTCTTTTTAATCTGTCTTCATGTCCACTGGGAGCTGGTGTAGGACCAACCATCAGAGCATTGCTAATATCTAACACAAACATGCCATTACACCACAGAGATAGAGAAGAGGGTCAGACTGCTACAGACAGACTTAATGACCACTACGTTCTGCCAGAAGCCAAGGTCACAGAGACAGCATGAGATAGCACAACACAGAGGACTGTCTTTTATTGAAATTAGTGTTCCACTTAATGTGTTTGCTTAGATGAAAAGAAAAAGATTTTGTACTGAATAAAAAGGGCCCACTTTCCCTCCCAGGCTGTCTTCTAAATTTCCATTCCCTGGTGGCTTTTTACCGTCGTACAGAAATCAAGCTGAATCGAAAAAGCAGCATGTTTGTTGTTGCAAATGAATAACAAAAACCATGTGCTTGATTTTGCATTGGTTGTAGACAAATGTACATGAATATTCATTGGTGAATCTGAGCATCTGTGTTTGCATCTGTGCATCTCCGTCTCCCATCTTTGTTCGATGGTGTTGTTGAACTAAAGCACCTGGCATCATGAAGTGATGAATGGTGCCTGGCTTCGGTTTCGACTGTGCACCAGATGAGGAAGAGTAGCAAGACTCATGAAGGATACATGTCTCATTCCTGTGCAGCCTATAGATCCAGCTGAATCCCCTTGTAAAATAAACTTATTACACATCATTTATAATAGCTGGTTTTGGTGTAGGTTTACATTTGTGTTTTATCTCCATTGAAAGCTAATCTGTCACTGAAATATTTGTGTATGTCCAAAATACAAATAACCTAAAGTGTTTTCACTGGACCTACAAAGTATGTGCTGTGCATAATTCTATTAGGTTGTGACAACAATTGATGAACTTCAGAAATAAACTAGTCAGTCCATATATCTAAAATAACCACCTCTATATATTGTAATTGTGTCATGTGCTATATCTTAGTCTTCTTCAGCAATTTGAACCTTGTGAACCCATTTTTTGATGTAAAACCAGATATGAAAAGGACAAACAATAAGGAGAAAATTGTATTTTTGTGATTGTGAAAAGAGCTATGTACTGAAGTGAGGTTAGTATTTTTCTAACCTAATCAACCTAGGACTTAAAAAAAAAAGTAATACAACATTGTGCATTAACAGTATGATTGATTTGTACAGTTATTGTATTTTAGCCATAACTCTGTTATTTTAACAACAACCAGGTTATTATTTAACATAACAAAAATGACAAAGGTGTGTATGTAAAGCCAAAATGTAAATTCAGAAGTGAAAAAAAGCAGTTGCTGTTTCTTGGTCTTGAACCAGAATTTCAAGGTTCAGACGGCTGTGACTAATCAAACCATCTGCCATCCCTTTCTGCCTTAAAGAGATAGTATAGTTCTTTTTAAGGATATCAACAATTAATATCCTACCTGTTTGTTTGGTTTTTTTTATAATATAAGTATTAAAACGTTTGTTTTGCTAGGTTTGGTTACAGCTTCTAGGATGACTTGGAAATTGGGAATTTGATGGAAAAATAGCTATACCTCCATATTTGAAAGGGTGGACGTGTCCATGGTGGTTGCTACATCCCATGACTCTCCATGATACAATGACTGAAGGACTATGGGATAATATTCTGGAGTGGTTTTGGGACTGACCAAAGTTCTATGTAGTTAATCAGAAGTTATATGAAGCAAACCCTTTAGATTGTTAAGACAGCAAGCAAAATAGAAATCACAAGTACATCCACATGATGTTGCAGCAGTTATTAGGCCATTTGATTGTACTTACAATACTTGGCTACATGCTAACAGTAGAGAATAGTCAGTGTTTTTACAATTAATTTTGAAGTTAGGTAAAAAATGTAAAGCCATTTCACTCTGGCTTAAAAACTCTCCATTAGCCGAGCTCTGCTGCTTTAGTTACAACCAGACTATGTCAACTTTTTGTGAGCCTGATATAAAGTAGTTTCTTTCCCACAACCCGATATGCACAACAATTCAAACAAAATAACACTAGGGGTGTGATTTTACTGCATTCTGCTTTGATCAAACAAACACCAAGTGGAATACAAATGTGAGCTGTGAGTGAATCTGGTCTGTTCAAAATGATCACACAATAACCTGATATACTCTGCAGCTTTTTTATTTTATTTTAAAAACATTGTGAGTCAATTTAAAAGCAATAACTATTGCAGTTTATTAACATCTTTATTCTTTTCTATATAGTAAAATTTCCAAGAAAATGTGACCTAAGTCACACTAACTAAACTCAGCTGTGTGGACCTGACTTTGAAATTTACAACCAGCTCTTTATTTCACTGTGCTAACTCATGTAGCTTGTTAATCGTCCGTGTTACAAAATAACATTTTAGCAATGGTATGTGGAAACTGTATGAAGTCCGTGGAATGAAAATCAGTGCAAGGACACATAAAAGTCCCAACATGTTGCACTAAAGGTCTCCATTGCTTACGGACACGTTTTTGTCAGAGAGCCAGGACTTTTGCTTTGCAGTGCAAACGGAGAGAGAAGACGAGAAGTGCCAGCACTGCCTGTTGATGTATGGCGCTGCAGAAACCCTCCAGCTCCCTGGACTCAATGATCTGTGTATTGATCAGCTTGTTTTATATTACTCCCCGGAAACACACAAACTGTACATGCCCCGTTGCAAATAAAAACCTTCACTTTTAACATTAACAGACTAATATGTTTTCCCTGTTTATCTAACTGTATAGAACCATGGTTCTCTTAAAGTCCTCCCTGCTCTGCTGGCTGCAGACAGTAAACAATGTCAGGCCAGATAAACTGAGAACCTGCTGACCGTGAGTGACAGAGTGCCCAAAGGATGAAGCTCGACACTTGGGTTTGTGTGTAATTACTCGAAGTGTGTCCGTGGCCTTTGGGCTATCACACTCAGAGCGGCGGTAAAGAGTGCACACAGAGCACCCTAACAGGCTCGGTCATGTCCGAACACTGGAAGCACTGAAGGCAGACAGGAACATATGTTTGACTGACATGGATGAGAGAAGAAAATATGTTCTTTTCTTCAGCTCGGTATCTTAAAGCCATTTAATTAACTGATCATGATCGGTGTGCGCACCTCTATGAAAGCACAAGTTTTGTCAGTTTGTTGCTCTGGGACTTATACAGTAGGTGTGAGTTAACACAATGTCAAGGAGAGAAATACATCAGCAATGACACTAGAGAAGCAACTGTTGCTACCAATCAATCTGGGAAAAGATAAAAGGTTATCCTAAGCAATTTGGAGCCCATCACTCTACAGTGAGAAATGTTTTTCAGTTGTGGAAAGCTTTTAGGACTGATCATCACAGCAAGTTTATCGCAATGAGAAAAATGCAATGCAATATTCACAGAATGTGCAAAGAAACCCTAGGGGTACATTTCAGATGCTAACAGGTTAAAGGTTAAATTCCAATACAGTGCAACAAAATTTAACGACTGAACAAGTATGAACAAGGAAAACAGAGCCTGAGTTGTTTAGAATGGTTGCCGTCAACTATATATATATACTATATATAGTATATATACTATATAAATGACAACACGTCTTAAGTTTGTAAACCAAAATATAGATGCTTGCCCATATTATCAGCAACCAAACATCTCATATTAAGTGTCAAGCACGGTGGCGAAGGGATGATAATTTTGGGCTTGTTTTGCGGCTGCAGGACCAGGGTACCTTGCAGTCACTGATACGACCATGAACTCCTCTGTAGACCAAAACAATGACCAAAACAACAGCAGCAAATCTACAACAGAATCACAATAAAGAGAATCAAGGTGTTGCAATGGTCCAGTCAAAATCCAGACTTCAACCTATGGTTGCGCATCATGTGCAATTATATGTCAGTAAAACTGACAATTTCTATTTGTCACTTTGCTATTATTGCGATTAGTAACATGTGATGACATACTTTTGTGTACGACACACTATCACTACAAGTTAGCCTAATAGTGGAAAATGGCATGGAACAGCTAACGCTAACTCTAAACCTACAAACTTGTTCACCTAACACACCGGCATAAAGACTGAGGATAGCCAGAAAATGTGGACCAAGGCCACAGTGTGTAATTCCTCATCTCCCAGTGAGAGACTTCCATCTATTTCAAGTTGTAGCTGCTAAAGGATGTTCAGACACTGTTAAATCACTTACTTCCCCAATGCTTGTCTTTTGGCTTCTTTTCTAAAATATATTTTAATGCTGGAATTTGTTGTGTTTTCGTATTGAAGTTGGACCTAAATTATTTTAGAACCTGGGAAATACCAGATGATTTAGTCCATCCTTATACATAAAATCTCAGGATTTATTACCGCCTATTTTTCTTTTTCCACATGACTGCAGGTGTGCACATGTGCATACATCATAAAAAGCTATGACAGCTGTCCACATGTTGGTTGATAGTACTCCTCCCTTCTTTAAGTCACGTGAGAGAAGCCCCCCCCCCCCCCCCAACCCTAATAAGGTTTAAACAAAATCATTATTTTCATTTAGTCCAGAAAAGACAGGCAGTAACACCCTTCCTGGCACTCCAGTGGGTCTCAGCTGAGGTTCAACTACAAGATGAATAATGTAGTGCCACACAATGACGATGGGTATGCTATGAATGATGCAGGAACACTGGAGGGCGGACAGGAAGAGCCAGACAATATCAGTCCTCCAAGCACCTGCGCCACTTTTACCAGCTGTACTGAAAGCAAACCAACAGGGGTTGTGGGACAATTCTAAAAATATTTGCAATACAACCTGTGCGTCCACCTGTGATGACTTGTAAACTCACACGCACAAAAGCATAGATGCACGCTCACACAGTTCTCAGCTCTAAAGAGAGAAGCCCTGATTCAGCAGACAGAGGATCAGGGTCAGAGTCAGCTGATACAAGGTCAGCTTAGCATCATAGCCGTCCCCCCGGGGCCATTCTGAGGTAAGGATGACAGTAGCCCCTCAGGCTGTGAGAGTTATCCGTCACAGGCAGTATCACACACAACTCCACTGTATGAGTCCAGCAGCAGATAGGTCAAAGACCCCCAATCCACCCACTCCTGCATTGACAGGTGGGATTTTATAAGGAAGCAACAGCTGAAAGTGTGACTGGAGCTGTGCTGAAGAGGATGGGGAAGGACATGAGGTTGTGAAAAATAAGTGTCAAAGCACTTATTAAAAAAATATCCTCCTCTTTGAATGAACTTTCAACTTTGACCTTTAGGTATATTTAGCTCTTTTATCCTCACTAAACCTCTAACAAGTCTGGAGCTTCATTCATTTAATACACTGAAACATAATATCACGTGTGAATTACACAAACTCAGTAATATGAGGTGCAATGTCATTTACAACATCTAACATAATATGATAAAATGTAGATTATTATGTGGTAATGTTCTCTTTTCTCATTGGTTACATTGTCCTTGCACTGTTCAAGCGCGCAATAAAAGACTCACCGCTGGAACTCATGATGCCCAGTGTTCTCATCCAAAACAAAGCTCCTGTAATTTAGCCCATAAAGCGCGAGGGAATGTTCAGCATATAGTTCCCTGATTCCAAATGTTTAAAATTGATATCCTGTAACAAAAAAAAAAAAAAATCTTCCAAATTTTGTTCCTCAGTCTCGCCAAGAACAGTCAAAAATCATGTAAATAATAGACGCTGAAAAAAAATGTAGAAAAATATACAAAAAAGAGAGGGACAAAACAGGATAAATCCTATAATTATCTGCTGTATCCAAAATAAAGCTCCGGTTCTTCCAGTGTGAACGTCGCCTGTGTTTCTCTCTCTCTTTTTTTTTTTTTTCTCTCTGTTTTGTTGTTGTTGTTGTTGTTGTTGTTTTCTTCCCAGTGAAACAGTCACAATGAAACGACGCTGCTCACTTGGATTCCACCTTCAACATTTTCGCTCCCGGCTGATCCCCTCTCAGCTCCGCCGCGCGCTCCTGGCGTGTCTCCCCCCTCCCCTCCCTCTCCTCTCCCCTCCTCTCCCCTCCCCCCTCCCCTCTCCTCTCGCGCGCCTCTCTCACCGCCGCTGTCAACACAGACACCGGGTACAGCCAGAGCTTGATGCTTTCAAAATAAAACTGAGCGAGGAAAAATAAAATTAAATAAGAAATTTTCTCATATGAGCTGTCAAGAAAGACTAAACACAAGTCTGTAAAATGTATCCAATAAAATCATGACGTTAATCAAATATTTTTAAAGGGTAAATTATTTTCTTTTTACTTTGGACCAATTAAATGCAAATCTTGGTCTGATCATTTTAGTTCGGTTTTTAGGTGAATTTTTAGTTGTAATGGGAATTATAGCTTCTGTTTATTTTTAACTTAGATGTAGACTAAACAGCTTCCACCAGAGTTACGTTTTTATCTCTTCTTTTATATTATTTTATTGTCGACATCGTCTTTGTTTGGCTAATTTTTTTTTTTTTTTTTTTTTTTTTTTTTTTTTTTTTTTTTTTTAA
>JARVGW010000506.1:20019709-20044011 GCA_031762495.1 Anablepsoides rubrolineatus | reverse complement strand
TCTGTTAAGCACTTTGTGATGTTTGTGTCTGTGAAAGGTGCTATAGAAATAAAGTTTACTTACTTACTTACTTACTTTATTCTCATGTTGTTATGACTTTAATAATCTCATATTTTAAAAAAAATCTCATACAGCGGCCCTAATACTCGTAGTGGACAAACATTCCTTAAAAAAGGCTGCTTTTACTGTAATATATTCAATTTTTGCATGCTTGTCTGCTTTTGATAGTACATCCAATTTCCAACCTCAGTTTTATAAATAAATTAGGAATAAATGGGATTATATCCATCTCCATGCTTAATGCTTGGGTTTCCTACATTTTAACTTGTGGGACAACTTGGCTAGTGTTAGCGTTACTGGCTAAATACAAAGAAAATTCTTAGGAATAAATAGCAGTTACCACAATATTAGGCTTGTAAAACCTTAGCAGTACTTAAAACTTGCTTCTTCTATTATTACAGTGGCCCATAAGGGTCAACAGAATGCAAAAGCCCCAACAAAAGTTATGATTAAACAGAATTTGAATATAGAAGTTCTATCAAGGAATTAAAAAATTTTAAAGTACTCAGATAAATTTAATACTTGAAACAGACTCGATTGTTTGAACTTGTTTTTGTTTGACCATTTTTAAACATTTTAACTAAATTATTAAATTAATCTGGGTACTTTAAAAATGTAAATTCCCTGGTAGAATGTAGGAAATTAGGATATTTGTACATTACAATCAGCACAAGGGAGTCACAAGTCTGTGACGTTATTGTGTTGGTCAGAACATGAAAAGCTTTACAACCATCATATTATAAAACATAATATGCTATGATGTTGTACAATATGATTTTGTATACGATCCTATACAAAATGTTTTGGTGCAATGCATTACAATACATTGCTATTATTTAATAAAATATTGGTTCCTTGGTAAAAATTATTTTGGTCTTGTGGCTGTATCAATAGCTGCCTTCATAAAATATTCACAAATGAATAAGCTTTTAACACATCTAGAATGCAATTATGATCCACCAGAAATACACATTACTTACCATTTACAAAAAAAAACTATATACACAGTATTAAATTAGAAAAAAGATGGATAAAAAGAAATACAGCATTCCACCCTAAATGGAGCCATTGTTTCATTACAAACAGTTTCCTTTTCAGCTCACAATGGGTCACACACAGCCAGTAGTTCTGATGCTCACATTACAGAACATTTTGTAGCTCAAACGACAATTTTTACATCATAAATAAATCTTCCTTATGAGTGTCTGATCCAGAGTCAGGGCCAGCAGGCAAATCTCACCTCCACTTTGCTTTGACCTTGCAGCCTAGCCCTTTGAGGCATTGCCTTACAGTGGGTCAGCACTACATTATCTCAACAACACATACATGAAACAACAACAAAGAAAACTCCATGCATTCTGTGCATATTTTTCCTGACACACACTCACACACACACACACACAGATGAAATGTAGGGAAACTCTCTGAGGCCTGCCCCCTACACTCTCATACCAATTGCAAAGAGTGCTTTGTGCATCGACTGACTGTCTGGGCAGCTACTGAGCAGAGAGAGAGAGAGAGAGAGAGAGAGGCACTGGTGGGAGGGTGGAGATGGAGACAGCAAGGGAAAGAAACATTACAGAGAGAGGCAGTCCCAGACAGATAGTGGAGAAAAAGAAGAGTTAAGTCTTACAGGGAAGGGGGGGATATATCCCACTAACTCTTACCGGTAGTGGTAGCGAGGCAGGAAAAGGGACTACAGGAATAGGAAGGGAAGCAGGGCTTGTGCAACAGAAAGGAAGAGAGGGAGTTGCTGTTAAAGTGGCTGAGGGAAACTGATGGGATGGCATTGATCTCTGGGAGCTGCCGACTCCTGGGTCAGATGGCGTCTTGCTGTTGCAGACCGCTCCTCAGCTGCTCCTGCTGCCGACCGCTCATCAAAGTCTGCCTCTCCTCCTTCACAGGTCGGTCCGAGCCCGGGCTCTTCTGTGTTCTGCTGTCATGAGACGGACATTCAGATAGGCAGGGACATAGGTCAATATACAACATGGGTAACTTGTTTAGCCAAGAAGGTAGGAAAGGGCATGGTGTGATCCTGTAGTGTAACAGCATAACTCTGCATGTGTTGACTCAAACAGTCCTGTCTGTGCTAACTGTGCTCTGAAGGAAAGAATAGGCTGTTGTCCTCTTTGGCATAATGTCATGTTGCATATTGTGTTGCTCCCCATTGTCTCGTTGTGAATGCTTTGCACTGAGATAATAATGTTTGCCGTGATTTCTTTTTACACTAAAGCATGTTAAGACAAATAAAAGTGTAATTCTCAATTAGATATTTAATTAGTTTTTTATAATGTCTGTTCCTTTTTGTCTGGTACTGTAATTGCACTGTACAGAATGAACGTATCCTCTGATGAGTCAGTGTCAGGGCAGCTGAAGGTTTTTGGTAGTGCAGTGTTTTTCAACCCTGGTCCTCAAGGCACACTGCCCTGCATGTTTTAGAGGTCTCCCTGCTTTGACACACCTGATTCAAATGATTGCAGTTCAACAAAGGCCTGTTAATAAGTTGTCAATTGAAATCAGTGTTGAAGCAGGGAAACATCTAAAACATGCAAGACAGTGTGCCTGGGTTGAAAAACACTGGGTTAGTGCAGTAGGGTTTGTGTGTTTGCTGGGACTGAAAGCTCCTCAAACTAACCAACAGCTCAAACTTGCTGTTCCTAATATGAATGCCTCAATCCATGTTCCCCTGTAAGGCTCAAAACCCTCCCGTATCCCAAACCCCACTTTTTGTTTTGACAAATAAAATGTGCCATAGGGAGATATCTATGCAGTAAAGCCACAGCCAGGAGACACAAAAGTTTTAGTTCAAACCAAATATCATTGTACCTGTTATTAAGCTTTTAAACAACCTAAGTTTGGAAAAATAAAGCTTAATTCTGACCAGAATGACAAGCTAGTGTGTCTATAGCTGGGCCACATTGAAACAAGTTTGAACTGAAATAATTCCCAGCAGTTCATGCAAACACTATTTTTGAAATCTTTACATCCCTGTATTATGCATTAAGCTGTTATTTTGTCAGAAATATTAAAGGTATTCCTGCTCAAAGTGAGCCAGTCTGTACAGGAACTGCTATAACTAGCTGCTGCTGCTATTGGCACTTACAAATAACTGTACTTATCATGAAAAATCTGGAAATTTGTGTTTGGTAGAATATTTCTTTGTTGTAACAATGCTTCAAGGCAAACTCATCCTATACAGTTGCAAAGCTTGGTAATTTCAATTTTAAATGGTGTCAAATTTGTGAGGTGAGCAGTAGAACTTAGTATGTGGATTGTGCACATGAAAAAAAAAGCCAAATATTTTTTGCCATTGCCTAACAGTTTTTGTTTTGCTATTGTGAATCTGAATCTGAACCTGAATCTATTGGGCTTGGCCACATGGGAGGCTGGGGGACACTGGCTACCTTTGAAAGCTAATTGGCCACCTCCACCAGAGCTGTCAATCACTTTTTTCAAACTGAAAGCTTCAAACTCCTTACCAGGTGGCTGTAATGCTCCATTAAGTTGTTCGCAAATGGCCAATACATACCACAAGATAAAAAAGAAGAAGCTTCAGACTGACGACCAATATGCAGTGTCCATCTGGCAATAATAATGTGGAGTATAGTGAGACTGATATGTAACCAAATTTCTATTGTTCATTGCAATCTAAGACTGCAATGAACTTATATAAAATAGCAAATGTACCACCCTACAGTCTGCACCCCTGCCTGGCCCCCTCAAGCAAAATATGCTAGACAAACCCCTGCTTCTGGTATCATCAAGTGCTCGATATAAGATCTATTGCCAAGAAGCATTGTTACAACAAATAAATAATCTACCAAACACACATTTCTTTACTTTTTAGGCTAAATTATACAACTATCTAAATATTTATGTAATATGAAATTGAGAACAATCTAAAGATCCTTTCAATAGCATTCACAGGAATCACTTCGAAACTTTAGAGACTGGAGTCATTTTAAAACAGCAGCAATCCACTTTGTCTTTATAGCTACATGGGCTTGCCGTTAGATTGTCAATCTGGTCAAAATTAAGAATGATCTCTCCAAACTATGGTTGGTCAAAAAGCTATCTATAACAGATAAGATGTTAAATCTTCATAACCTTAGGACCCCACATAAAAACTTTGAAGCTAACATTCTAAACTCACATCATGTTATCTGCTTACGTTTTGTTTAATTTGAAGGTCGGTAATGCAGAACTGGATGATAAATAGTGCTTTAAAGTCTGCGTCTCTAAAGTTAATCTGATAATTGCTCTCTGCCAAGAAATACCTTAGCTCATAAGCTAAAGGCCCCATTGAACACGTAAATAAGCTTGGAGGTGCTGATAAGCAGATTTTGTTTAATTTGGCTTGAGCCTACCAAGCTATTTCCTTTACTCTTTTTCAAGACAAACTAAGCTAAGTGGCTGCTGGCTGTGGCTTCATTTTTACTGTACAAGTGGAAGAGTGCTGGCATTATAAAAAATATGCTTAGATTAGTAGCTTAAAGTGTATTTATAAGACATTTTAAAAATGGAAAAGCAATTCAATTCAATTTTTCTGCTTCTCCTTCGACAGACATTTCTCCTGCTGAGCTGGATGCTCTGTGGAGAGAACCACCATACACTCTTGGTGGAGCAAATGAGCACTTCTCAAGAAACGACAACATGACTCGTGGTAAGGCAGCCATGTCACAGAGAACAGCCATATAAGAATAGCTATTTTTATGAAAATTGTTCACTAATCTGAGATATGTGTGTTTCATGGGAGGCAAATTCAGTGCTGCTTTCCTTCAGGTCAAACACTGAGGAAGTGTTTGGGATATCCTCCAAGCAGACTGGAGCAAACATGGGGAAACCTGTCACCATGTTTATAGGAAAAATATATATATATAGCCTGTGTGTGTGTGTGTATGCATATGTCCTGGAGATATGTGTTTGCCACTATTGAAAGCCTGTTTATATGCTGAGATAAATTACAAAAAAAAATTACAAAAAGCCAATAAATGAACAGTGTAGAGTCAATTAAATGCCTCCAAAATTTAGCTTTTTTCTAATCTAGCTGGAGTATAAATTTTAACTATTCTAAGCTGACATTTGTAAGCATTCATGCTCCAACAAGTGTTCAAAAACTGTGAACCTAGCATACCTTGTAGGCTTGGGCAGTATTATGGTATACCTCGGTATTAAAATATGGTGATGGTATTTAAAAAAGACTATATTATATAGACTCGGTATGTTTCATACCAACTCGGTATGTACTGTATGTATGTGACATATTATCTATTTTATCTAAAGATAATACATCAGTATGAAAAAGATCAATACCCAGCTCTAATACCTTGAAAGAATAAATATTATCTTATCTTGATCATTGGTGGAGTTATGTGAAGTCTCACTCGTCACTAAGACCTGTTAGTGCTCAGAGAATGATTTGTGAATAAACCCTGCAGCTGGTTAGTGGTACCTGCAGAATTTATTTATTTTTCCCAGAGGGGGGCATTGAAAAACCAGGGGTGCCACATCAAAAGGAAAACCCTTAACAGAAATTATATAATCCTGTTGTTGTAAAATGACAATTTGAAAACTATGGCAATAAAGATTTGCCAAAAGATTGATTCAGATTCAGTTTGTTATTTCACAGGTTCTATTACTGATTATGTGATTTCCATTGACCAGAAACAAATTAGATTTTTACAACAGTCTAGTTTTAATGTGCTTATAATTACACAAATATCATAAATTGTCCTTACATCAGGAATACAACATTTTAAGGGGAGGCATGCCCCCCCTCTATAGAGCTGATGATGCAAATTTTACCTCAATAATTGTAAAAGTGATAAGTTGTAAGTATTTTGGTGTTTTTGGGCAGGCCGCAATTGTAATTTATGTGTCCAGCATGTTAAAATACCAGCTTCTAGGTATTGTTTTAAATGAGAAACAGGCATCACTACCTTGTGTCAAATGAAAACCTGTTCATGTTTCTTAGCCAATATTGAAGTTGTGATTACAGTTGAGTTAAAGCAGGTATTTCTGATGAAACGTTTTGATAGAAAAGTTTTCACCATCAACAAAGCTGATTGTCTCACACATTCTCAAAGGAATGTGCTGTTTAACCAACAACAGATTAAGGTTTTTTTTGGGTTTTTTTTCTAATCTTGCAGTCCATGTTTGACCTTAAATATATGATCTGTGTTTGATCCTGACTGTGTTTTGACAATATTTTTTTGTCTTTGTTTCATCAACAGGTGAGGAAGAGGACAGTCTGGTAGGAGGACCCGGTGAAGGAGAAGCAGAAAGTGGGAGCTACTGGAAGAAGAAGAAAGAGGCCTTCCTTCGAGGAAGTATTGTCTCTGTTGGAGACAAACATTCTTCAGGTACGCATCATTACGTTTTCCTTTACTTGACTCATTGTGTCTTTCTACTAGAAAGTTGACAGAACTAGAAAAGCTGGTTGTCTACATGACTGCCTTATTCTAAACCAGAATATATATCAAGTATTTCCAATGGAGACTAGTTCTATGAATTCAAAAGAAGCTTGTTTCTGTGTCTACTAATGTTTTGCTCAATCAGCAGTTCAGCTTCATCAATCACATCCCTCAGGTTCTTCCTCTGAAATGGATTTAAATAGTCGTACTGAGTGTCCAGTAAAAGGCCTAATGGTTTAGTTATTCCTCCAGAGACTCAAATTGTGCTCACAAAGCATATCTTTGAAATGAAAGCTCTCACAGAGGATCTTTAATAAACTCGTCAAAAAGTTTGACCTTATTTGCTTGCAGGGAACAAAACTTGTTTGGTTTGATCCTCTCCCACCCACATCGTTATTATTTGCCTGCCACCATTAAAGACAAGTGTTCCTGTAATCGTCTGTACCTGTGTGCACGTGTTGACTGGCTGGTTGTTGATTAAATATCCTATAAAGCACTAGATAGATTTTAATAAAACTGGTAGAAGGGTGGATGTACATCCATATCTGAGTAAATTTTGGTGTCGACCTGATTCAAGATGGCTGCCACAATAACTCAAATTTAACAAACATGAAAAATGATATAACTCAATCAATTGTAGAGCTATTGTGGTAAAAGTCAGTTTGGTAGTAGTTGAGAGTCATTGTGTACACAACACATTGCACAAAAATATTTGCTTAAAACTTTGACAATAACTTATAGAGTCAACCTTGTCTGGCAGTTAGCGAGATCCAATATATCATGAACCATTTGACCAGTGGTTCCCAAACCTGATCCTCAAGGAATTCTGTCTTGCATGCTTTAAAATGCTTTGACACACCTGAAATGTATGAATGAGAAAAGTGTTTCTCAGGGTTAGATTATTTTAATGAAAGTAATCAATGATAGTATATCTACAAATGATTACCTTTTGGAGGGAACCTGATTCAAAACGGCCACCAAAGCTAATACATTTTATCAAACACAAAAATGGGTGTAACCCTGTCAATTCTACAAATACTGAACTCAAACTTGGTGTGGCAGTAGCTGAAAGTCAACTTTAACACATACTGTATGTATTCTAAACATTGACATATAGCACAAAATCTTGAAGGGGCAGTATTATGTGTTTCCCAGGAATATATTGAAATTCTATACCATAATTAAGTAACTATCACTTTCAGTTGTTATTAAAATGCTGTTTTTATGTTTAAATAAAAAACAAACTTGACTTCTCATCAAATCCGTTTCTAAATGCCTTGAAATTGGCCTATATATATGTCTCATTAAGAACCTGGGGGGTGATGCAGAAGCTCAGTGTAGTTTCCTTGGCTGCACTGAGAAGTAGTACTGGGAGCTCAGCAGACACGGTTTTCACCGGGTGTTTGTTAGTTGTTGCTGCCGATGGCCTGCAGGAGTCGCAGGGCGGGCCGTGTGGGGTGGGGGAGGTGTGTTCTGTGAGGAGGAAGCTCGGTTCGGAGACACAGCCCAGAGGAACACCTGATCCCAAATGGCGGTTTTAGGCCCATCCAGTCGTTTTTGCTCCCCTGCCTGGCTGCCTCAGGACACTACAGGATTTCTCTAACATGCATGAATGAGTCAAAGCAAGACTCTGGCTATGTTTTTGATGAAAAGATAACAATATAATATGATATAGAACTCAAAAAAGTTGATTTTACATGATATTGCCCCTTTAAGTCATATGGTTCTTCTAGTAATGCTCTTGTTATTTTGGTACATTTTAAACCCATAATTGATTGCCAAATAAATGATCTTGGAACAGTGTAATAATTCCAGTCATGTTTGTCTCCTATTCAGAAATTGTTCTCCTGTTTACTGGGCGAAGGCGCTCCTGTGATGATCCTGACCAGACCCTGCAGGAGGCGTTGCGCACGCAACTCCGAGTGGTGGAGAGCAACAGTGAAGACGTTGCACAACTCTTTAAAGTAAACTCAGATAATAAACTCTAGACACTTCACGGCACGGTCAACTACTACTATAAAGTGCTTTACATATATGACTGCATGGTGAGCATCTGTAATCGAAGTCTTGTTCGTCTTCTTGTAGGACTTGTCTGCTCGTCTTGTTTCTGTCCACGCTGAGAAGGATAGCTTTGTGCTCACATTCAAGACAGTGGAGGAAATCTGGAAGTTTTCAACTTACCTGTCATTAGGTATAACCCATTAACATTTTTATCAGCACAGTCAAACTGGACTTCACTATCTTCAGGATCTGCTTTGGTCCTACTATCTTAGTACTATTTCAGTAAGGGTTTTTCCATGCATCAGGTTATGTGGCCCGTTGCTTGGAGAACTTCTTGTGTGATCAGTCGTTCTGGCTGGACCCAGAGCTGCTCAGTGAGCTGGAGATCAATGTGACGGTGGACGAGGAACATCTGGCCACCCTCTACCTGGGACTTCTTCTACAAGAGGGTAAGCAGTGTTCATTTTATGAAATCTTACTCTCTTTTTTTTCACTTTTTATGACGTAATATTACAGCCAACACAAGACAAGACAGAAAAATAGCTACATTGTTCTTAGGAGTAGTTTACTTAGCTTTTGTAAACAGAAATAAAATTTCAAACAAAATCTGTGATTTAAAGTTATTTAATTTTGGTAAATTTACCTGTTACCAGAATTTAGATGGAGATCTAATATCCTAAATGACATGAATGAAAAGTTAATTTCTCTCAGGATCCTTTATTTAAACAGAATTCACCAAATATTCGTTCATAAACTCACCATCAAATAAACTTTACTGTTTTGTATACTGTTTATGAGGTTTTCTGAATGTTCACATGTTAGATAAGTAAGAATGTTGATGTTTACACTTTGGATGGTAAAGCATTTAATGTGTGTGCCTGCTTTGTATTTCTCTGTGTTTTGTCTGACAGTAATGATTTAATTTACAATCCTTAAATATAACATTTGGTTCTGTTTTTCACATTGAAACACAACTATACTAACTTACCACATAAAGAGTTTTGTGTAAAAACTACACACTGTATTATTATTATTTGTGTGTGTGCGTATGTGTGCAAAAACATTAAGGTAACTCACTCACAAACTCTTTGGACTCTGCTGCTAGCAGGCAATAAAAATCCACTTGCCTTCAAAATAAAAGCACTGAAAAAAGCTAGTTTTGAAATAAAAGATTTTATTTATTTATTTTTTTATATTGATGGACATCAACTGGATAGAGGTGGTTAATGGGTGTGGCAATCCAACTGTAAGATAACCATGTGAGCTCTAGAATTTGGGTCTTTTATTTTGCTGTTATTAACTGCAGCTACCATTTGATCACATTATTTCAATCACTTTATGAAAGGGTTCCATTAACACTGACACAGACCTAAAGGTTTTCATTAATACATTTGAGGGTTAATGGAGTAGTGTGCGATTGGCTTGCGGTAAACCAAAAGGTCTAATTTAGTCTTTCTGTCTGATGTTTGCATGCTCTCACTGCACTTGTGTGAGTTTTCTCAAGTATCTGGTTTCCTCTCACAGTCTGAAAACACAGATGTTTTTTTAGCTCATGAACAAATTGAGCTTCTTTGGTTTAGTCCTGTGATTTACTGATCGCCTGTCCCCTCAAAGTATTTTTATACTTCATAACCTCTCAAAACTACATGGATACCAGGATGTTGCATCCTTAACTTTAAGTGCAAAATCTTTCTCAGTGAATGTACAGTGCAATTCTGCTTCTTTATTCTCAAGCGTCACTCCTGTTCCTCAAGAAAAAAAACCTTTCCTGGAACCTATAAAAAAACTGCAGTCCTGGCAAGTAATATTGAAAATTACATTACTTTAGTAGAAGGGTGGTTATACATGATCCATCACTTGTGACTGAATGAGGGCAAAAAAATCTTTATTTGAAAATATTTTAGGTTTTCTACAAGGTTTCTGTCTAATTGCAGGATCCTTCTTCGCCAAGGCGCTGTTCGCTGGAAGTGAGGAGGACGAAGATGACGAGGAGAAGCTGCCATTCAAAAAGAACGACCTGCTAATGGTTCGAGACACGGGGCAGGAAAACATGTGGGAGGGCGTCATGCTGGCCACAGGAAAGCACGGCCTGGTGCCCGTCAGCGCTATGCAGCCGCTGCCTTACCCCTTCTATCAGTGAGTCATCTCAGTACGCTTTAAGCAGAAACAAAACCGCACAATCTTCACCAAAACAACAGAGGGGATTTGACACGGTTTTGTTTAATTTTACTTCCTGTTTGGCCAGGTGGTTCCTGAGGAAGTATCCAGGCCATGCAGGATGCTCACCTAAAGAAAAGGAACTGTTCGAACATTCGA
Organism: Anablepsoides rubrolineatus; assembly: GCA_031762495.1. Lineage (NCBI taxonomy): Eukaryota > Metazoa > Chordata > Actinopteri > Cyprinodontiformes > Rivulidae > Anablepsoides > Anablepsoides rubrolineatus. The sequence goes on along the minus strand of JARVGW010000506.1, from coordinate 20,033,221 downwards.
TCGGTAAAACTATTCTGAATATAAAAGCGCACACATAAGCAACACAACTTCTCTTATCCTCAAACATTTTATTCCTCAATAAAGATTCTTTCTTTGCACGCACCGAAAACATATATTTTGTAAAATGTAAAATGTTTACAGTATAAATTAGCCCTAAGGAGCTTACTTTCTTGTCTTGTGTTTGTCCTCATTAAATCTTTCAGTGACAGGTTCATGTGTAGCTGTGGCCAATCACAATCCAGCAGTGCCAGACGAGCTCCAGCTAAACCAAGGGGACATTGTGGAGATCCAGGGTCTTCTGCTCCGAGGAATTGATGTTTTTATTGGAAAAAACACCTCTACAGAACACACTGGTTTTGTACACAGAGCCCATGTCAAACCTCTGAATGTCATGCCCCTGTAAGAACCCCTAATCCCCACTGCAACATGCATCTTTTATCTTAAAGTACTGAACTGCATCCAAAATATAACTCAGGGACACTTTTGTGTTTTCTCTACCAGAGTGCATAGCACTGCACACTTATCCAAATATAATAAAACTGCAATTTTAATAATGTTTATGCATATGTATGTTTATTAAACCAACATGCGGTGTAGTATCCTAACATATCTCATGCTCAAATGCATAAAAAGTGATTTTTTCTGTTTTTTTAAGAATAGAAATTACTTTTCTTTTCATTGAAGGGCCAGACGATAGTCACTGACCCATGGTCGGCCAGTTGCCCATCTCTGTGCTAATTCTTGCTGCTTCTTTCTGCTATGGAAATGTCATGCAGTGTGTTTGATGTCTCAACAGGCTGAGATCAGAAACTATAATGCTCCCCTTGTCTTTATCCCCCAGAGATGAACAACTGGTTTTTCTGACGGAGGAGGAGAAGGCCAGCCTGGCTCAGGTTAACCCATGTAGCTCAGAGACAAGTGACAGCAGCCTGCTGGAAAGACTTTTCTCCTCTGACATCAGCTCCGTGTACAGGCTAGGTAAAGGATGGACAGGTCTGGTCTAAATATATCAATTTCTCAGACACATCAAGTAGGGTTTGTGCCAAAGCAGCATTCCTGATATGCAGGTTATGTTTGGCTTCCGTTTGTTTACTAAATACTGTTAGTGACTCATTCATTCAAGAAAATCTGGTTTCCTTGTGACCTCTTAGCAAGTTGACTTAGGCTATAAATAGTGCAGTGTACAGTACTTGTAAATTCTAAACATTTGTGTTTAAACCAATAAATAGGTGGCAAATTAATTACTTTTAAGATATACTGCATACCTCTGTAAGTGAAATTCAGTGTAAATGTTAAGAACAAATGGTATATTACATGTTGCAGATAGTTCTTTGAACCGCCACACCTAGAAGAAACAACTATGTTGGATTTATTTAACCAAGTCATGTCAAGTGGTTTCACTAAGCCGAGTTGAGTAAATGTGAAGCAACTTTCCCATTTACTTTTAAAGAAAATGTAAAAGTTGTTTTACATTAACTCAACTCAGTTGAGTGGAACCACTTGACATAACTTGATTAAATAAATCCAACATGTGTGACTGACTGAGCACGTGCCACAACCACTTATGCATTACCCAGGCGGAAGAACAAGTAGTTCCTACCAGGATTGTATGATTTCAATAGTTTAGTTACTTTCTCCTGTGTTCCTATTAATTATATACATTAGCTGAAATGACTGAAGTATTGAAATGTTGACTTTAAAATGGATTTCAGAGCAATAAGATCTGGTGTTGGTGGTATCAAAATTTTAGTATCCTTCCACCCATCACTACAAATAAGATTAAACTTGTTTTAAGATGTCAGAAGTCCACTTTCTTTCTGGCCTTATTCAGACTTGACATTAGTTAAATGTCAGAATTAAACTCTGTTTTTTTCGAACTGAGATTGTTCAAAAAGTTATCTAAAAAAGTAAGATATTATTTGTGTATAACTTCCACAGAACCCTACTTCCAAAGCTTTGAATTAAGGCTTCAGACAAATGAATAGTAAATCTTCTTCTTGTGTACTTCCAGATCGACTGGATAAGACTGACTTCATGTACATCCTGGGTCATCCAAAACATGGTAATGTTCAAAACCCTAAAGTAGTTTTAAAGGTTTCAATTTATTTGTTTTCTTCAATAGAAGTTCATCTGTGCTCTTCACAGATCATGCATGCTTTTTGAACACTCGCCAGAGCCTCATGTCAGAGAGGAGTGAAGGGACAACCATCTACCAGTCCTCTCCTCGTACCTCCATCGCCTCTCCACGCATTTCCTTTCATCATTCTTACAATCCTCTGCAACAAGAGGGAGAACGCTTATCTTTCAATGTGGATGAGACGTTCAGAGGTCTGGACGAGTTCCAGGAGGATCCACCTCCTTACCTGGAAGAGACCAGCTGGGATGGAGACGAGTCTGAGCTCAGTGATCCCACACTGACTCTGCTCAACCAGGAACACTTCCAGGTCAGAGGAGTCACAATTAACTCATTCACTGCTTGATTTCAGAGCCACCAAATGCGTCTCATCAACCTTTTAGTTGTCTTTGAGCAAGAAGTAGGGTAAAACGTTGACCAAAACCTGGAAATGTAGAACTTCTTTAATCAAATTTCTTGAAATTGACCAACCATTTCATCGGTAAATATAGAACATCAAGTCATCTGCATCCATTAAGCATCACATGAGCACAACGTCCTGTGCTCTAAAAGGCTTCCTAATAGCCTGCTGTAACAGAACACATAGGCAGTTGTGCATGGGAACACTTCTGTGAAGTTTCAACAAGCCCCATATTTCAGTACAGAGAATTAGTTCAGCTGAACCTGTACATAAGATTTGTACACTTATTTTTTCCTATACTAAATAAAATCTAAAACCTCTTGTTTGTTTTCTCTGCCAGGAGGATTTCCTGCCCCTGTATGACCTACAGTGTTCCTTCCTGTGGACGACGTTCAACGGTAAGAATGAGGACGAGCTGTCGGGACAGCTTGAGAGCATCAGGGAGTGTTCCAAGAGAATGGGCATGCACTGGGCCCACCGACGAGCATGTTTTGTTCTGGGTAGACTGTGTGCCAGGAAGCTGAAGTTCTCCCAGGTATGTGCAGATGTGTGTGTGTGTGTGTGTGTGGGGGGGGGGGGGTCTTTTCTCTTTTAATTGAAGGGATTTTACATATCAGGACACAGTGAGAATAATCTGGTCATAGCCGAGTTAAAAAGATATTCAAATCTAACCTCAACTATGCAAAGACACACAATTGATTCTTTCATGCCATTGTTTATTTAACAGGAACAGTTTAAATGGAAAAGTTATATGTAAAAATCACTAACAACACACCATTGGTTAATATTTTGTAGAATCACCACCAAGCAACAACTTAAAGTAGTTGTTTGGGATCATTGTTGCATCGGGATCAGGTTGGGTGAAAGCTTTAGCTGTTGGACAGTTGGCATCCCATTTGCAGTAGAACAGGGGCATCAAAGTCATTTTCACTGAGGGCCACATGAACACTGTGGTGGCCCTTAAAGGGACAGTTGTGATTAATTGACATTTTGTGTTTAACTGATACTAAACACATAACATCATGTTCCTCATTTCACACAAAGGCTGAGCACTGCTAACAATAACTAAGCTCTATGTGGACGCCATCTTGAATTCTGGGCAGTCGGAGATGCTCTGTATTTCTGACAGGGAATTCCCACTAGAGTTAAAATTTTTGACTGTAAGTGGGAAATTCCCATATTCCAGTACAAATGGGCCGCAGCAAAAATATTCTGTGAAAATGGAGCTAAATGGAGATTTTACACAGTGAATTTCGCCAGCTAATTTTGAACCCTGTTCTTCTCCCCCTAATGGTGGGATGTCATCATTTCATGGGTAAAATAATCAACAAGAATTATGGGAGATGTAGTTTATGGTCAATGTTGGCTTTAAAGCAGCACAAGCTTATTTTAAAACATTAAAACATCTTTGAAGCTCACGCGGGCCAAATAAAATGTCATGGCGGCCCACATTCGTCCAGCAGGCCTTACGTTTGACACGTGTACTCTATAATGTTTGGTTTGCAAAGGAGTTCATGGTTGACTCTTTGACTGCAAGGTACTTCCGTTCTGTGGCTGTTATCACAAACTATCAGCTCTACATCGTGCTTAAAGATCACTTTGAAATAATTCTCTCTTCTCCTCAGGCACGTGTGTACTACGAGGAAGCTATGAGCGTTTCTGTTGACGGTTTCTCTGACATTCCACTCCTTGTGGCTCTCTTCACCAACCTTGCCGCCATCTACTTGAAGCAACGCATGAACGACAAACTGCCCCACATTCTGGAGAAGGCCAGCGGCCTCCTCCTCTGCCTTCCCAGCCATGCATTCACATCCAAAGATGAAGTAGAACTGCTGAAACTGCTCCTGAGGAGATCAGTCATCTTGGGGGACAAACACTTGGAGGCTCGGGTCTGCTACCTCATCTCCAGCCTGTCCCTGCTCCTGAGGAAGACGGATGATGCTCTTCCCTTTGTTGAGCGACTCCAGTTCTTATCGGCGACGTTGTCAACGACCGAGGGGGGGCCTATTGTACCTGTGGACCTTAACTGGCTCTTGAGCTGGCTCTATCATCGTAAATATATGCCTTACTTAGCCTTAGCCTCTCTTAGCTTAGACCCCAGACAAGACCATTCACTCAATGATGCCTTTCTGAGGATCGAGTTGTTTATCAGAAACTCTGTTCGCCTGAATCCGAGCTGGAAAGCAGGAACCTCCCCCCTTCCTGCTCAGATTGTGGTTTACCTGCAGCAGGCCCTGGCGGTAGCTGGGAAAGGGGATGACATGAAGACGCAAAGGGACTTGTGTTTGGGCCTGGCCTCGGTTTACCAACAGTATGGTGCGTTCGATAAGGCTGTGCACTGTGCCCAACAAGCCGTGGAGACAAGTAGACACATCAATGAGGAGGATGGCTTTGAGGCAACTGTGCTGCTCGGGTGGCTGCTGGTGCTGACGGGCCAGGCTGAGCGAGCTCAGAGTATTCTTGAACCACTGCTAATGTCCCTGCAGGTACAACAACTGATGACAAACAAAAACAGCATGTTTTATTTTCCTAATAAACATTTTTAATAAGAGCCTTTGTGTGAATCTCTCTACAGAGCACAGACAGTCCCACTCAGCGAGGAGTGATCCATAACCTCTTGGCTTTATGTCTGAGGCATCAGGGCCATATTCAAAAGGCAGGCTGGCATCTCCACTCTGCCCTGGTGATCTCCAGGGAAAGTGGAAACCAAAGGAATCAGGCCCTGGCTCTGGCCAACCTTGGTTGTCTGGCGCTGGATGTCGGGGCATCTTTACTTGCGGAACGCTTCCTTGTCAGGTCAGCTGCTCGTCTTATATAGTCCATGCTGAAATGTTCCGACATAAAATAAAGTTGACAAAAACATATTTTATCTTCATGGTGCTTATTTTGTTTATACTAGATCCCTGTGCCTTTTTCTGGATCTCTGGGAGAGTCCAACAGACGAGGAGCATGTTCAGGCCTACCTTTGGCTCGCAAGAAGCTACAAGGACAGAGGAAGGAATCAGGACATCAGGGCATGCTATGAAATGGGACTGTTAATTGCACTACATGCCAAAAATTTGCACAGTGGGTATCTAAAACATCATGCAAGAATGTTTCAAATGTAATGTCTTGATGCATCTCAATTATCCAAGTATTTATCCAAGAATTTAAATAGGTCCTCTGGACGGGTTCTTCTTTTTTTGGAAAAAAAAAAAATGTTTCATCTCGTTTTGACAAACATTTTTTCAACAAAGAACAACCCGTCCAGAGGAACCTATTCAACTTATTTTTTTAGATAGTTCTAAATATAAATTTGCCAAAACATCCAGTGTTTAGCCTCTTTGTTTTCCTTTTTCAAAACTAAAATATTAATAATAGGAACAACTTTTGATGTCAAACATTTGAAAAACACTTAAAGAGAGGATTTGAATTTACTAAAGTTAGACTCAGTGTGTTATGAACAAAACAATCTTGTTGGTTGTAGAGAGCTAACAGCTAGTCTGAATAGGACCAAGGCTAATGGGAATTGCTTCTGTCCTAAAACAATTCAGAATTTAGAAAAAAAAACATATCAATTTATAAGAACACTATGTTACTGACTGCACCTAGACTCCCTTTCTTGTTTTGAAGGAGGATGAGAAGTAAAATGTGACCCATCACATCAAACTGAAGGTTAAGTCAAATTTGGTCAAAATGAGTATGTTTTAAAATTTCTGGCTTTTTAAACTATGTTGTTATACCTGGATCACCCTGACACCATGAGTGATTCCAAAGGTATGCCTTGATTTGTCTTTCTAGGATAACTCATTAATGTTTGGTCAGAGTCATATTTAGGTTATTCTAATGGAATTTTTTTTTTAAATTTTAAATAGGAAACCTCCAACAGTTTTTACATGTTAGTATTTCCCAGCTGGAAAGAAAAAAACTTTGCTTTATTGCAAGGGAAACAACAAAATGTAAGGCTTTTCTGCTCAAAATCATGTATTTTGTAGCTACTTCACACAAGTTGTTATTTCTTTACATACCACTTTAGGTCTTGGTTTGATGTGATGGGTCCCAAAAGTCTTCAAAAACAAAACAGAAAGTCCAGTTGCTTTCTGCTGTTAGTTTTGAGAAAAGCCATGTTGTTAATATTGATGTTACTGCCATCTAGTGGCACAGCATGGGTCTTTTAAGCAGTTGGCTTCTTTTTTTTTCTGGTCAGAAAATAATTGCAAACATAAAAAATAAATCTGTTTAAAACGTCCAGAAAGATGCATTCTGGGTCTTAAATGTTGTAAAATATGTACTTTATATATTTGAGCCTGTGTGAATAATTTGAATTTAATTTAAACTCATGTACCCAATACTTGATATTAAATAATATTTTTCCCTCTGAAATAAGCACATTTAAAATAAATGATTAAAAATCTGAAATGAGTATGACATACATTTCTTTTATATGCATGCAAATTAAATTCTATTGTCTGATAAACATTTAGCTCTTTTCTGCTTTATTTTATTACATATCACAAATTTACCAATGAATGTTTTGCTTCAGGACAAACATGTTTTTTTTTCTTTTCTTTTCTTTACTTATCGCAGGTCAAACAGTAGTGGCCAAGATTTTGAGTCGGCTGTATGCTGACATGCTGCTCTATGGACAAAGTATTGTTTACTATGAGCACTGCGTGTCCATGTCCAGAGAACTGAAAGACAAGAGACTGGAGGGCGAGTGTCTGGAAAAACTCAGCAGCTTCTACCTCGCTCTCAACACAGAAAAGTAAACTTTTTTTTATCCCCTCCTTTCTCGGTCACATTGTCTTGTTTTCAAACGTGTCTGTTGTACTCTTTATTTCTAACTCTGCGGTGCAGATCTTCTCGTAAGTCTCTCGACTACACCAAGCAGAGTCTGAGGATTTCTATTGATCTGGGCAAGAGAGAGGAAGAGTCAGAGACCTGGCTGCAGGTGGGACGCATCTACTACATGATCCAGGAGGACGAGCTGGCTGACATGTACTTGCAGGTAAGCAGGAAGTGTATTATGATAGCATCATGTTGACTTTAAGAGCTACTTCTACATTCCAAATCCTTCACAATGTACAATTATCCTTAGTGAAAACAAAGTTCATGCCATAGGGATTGAAAAATACTAATATATTTGCAGGCAGCAGTGAAGACAGCCCTGAGGATGAACAGTCCTCACTTTGCTATGAGCATCTATGAGGAGGCGGGAGACGTTTACTTCAAAGGTCACAGAAATCGAATGGCTTCACTGAATTTCTACAGGGTAAGTGGGGGGTGAAAAAGGCCAACATGGTTAGAAGGGGGTCGCTGCAGTCACCAAGTGGGAGTTTCTATCCTTTATCGGTTGAATGGACTATTTGTGTTTTAAAGAAGCCATAAAGATTTGGTTGAATGAACGTTAAGCAGCTGTCGGTCGAAACAGCCAAGAAGCCTACTTTAAATATAAATATTAATCTGAGTCATAACTTGAGACAGAAATTTGAACACCGTACAAGTGAAGGGTCTTGTAACTATACTGCATGGTTAAAACAGCCCTAACCCGCCTGGGTTTATTTTTATTAGTTAAAACTCCTGACAAGGAAGGTCTTAGCTGCACCATGTTTGTAGTCAGTAAATTATGTTCACATGGTCACAACTTTTATTCACAATAACTTTATTATTACCATTAATCCATCTTTTAACTTGCCCCACAAGACAAATTAATCTGAACAATCACGGTCAAACTCCGCCCACCCAAGAACCCCCACCTATATTCCCATTTCTGCCAATAACAGAATAAACTCAACCGACAATGTACTGCAGAGACCCCTACTTAAACTTGGTGCAGTTTGTTGTCACAACAACTATATCACAAGGCAGTATTTTTCCTAACCAGCTTCAGTTTCTAATTAATCCTGTTTTTGTATTTTGGAGCTCAGACAAATGGTTATTTTGATTTACAGGATGGAAGTTTGCCATTTGCACGCAGCATCAAGGACATCCATTCAGAGTTTCGAGTGTTGAGCAAACTGACTGAGCTGTTGATGAACCAAGGAGAGAAGGAGGAGGCTCTGCAGTACGCTACTTTGGCTGTTCAGATCGCTAACCAGACAGGTTTGGAGCAGAAGCCACGTGTTTTGTTTTGTTTTAAGATATGAGTTCAGTTCTGCAGCATTTTTTCTTTCCATGCATGCCTCTGAGTTGTAAACTATTTTCTTTTCCCTCAGGAGTGCGTGAGAATGAGAGGTCTGCCTATCATCGTCTGGCTACAATTTATTACAGCCTGCAGCAGCATGAGATGGCAGAAAACTATTACTTGAAGTCTCTGTCTCTGTGTCCGCCTGTTCTGCAGCACCCCCAGGAGGCTCACTACTACACTAAAGTCTACTGCAGACTGGGAAACCTTACCCTGTATGAACTCAAGGTACTGGAGACATTTTGACACGATCATATGTACAAGTCACACAGTTTTTAAAAGTCAGCTGATTTATGAAGCCAGTTTGTTTATTGGTTTTTGAAACATAAAATAAACTGTTTTAGTAATCAGAAACATCACAATTTATTACTTTATAGGGAGATGTAAAAAAAAAAAAGTGTAGCCCTTTAGGCTGATCAGCATAAAGTTATCTTTTTTATGCTGTCAAAATATAATTTATTTTCTGACCATTGAATTAGATGAGTTATTGAAAGATAAGACTAGAAAAAGTGTTTTTTTAACTCTAAAAAATCCCAGTAATGTCTTCACCTACATTAAATTACACACACAAAAAAATAAATAAATAAAAATAACACAAAAATTACCCCAAAACAGTACATTTCCAGACCTGTATGCTGTAACACTGCCAGGAAAATACACCACAAACAGGAAACAAGGCATGGAGCATGTGCAATAAAGCTTATATGTTGCATTTTTGTTGTTATGTCTTATAGTCAAAGATTAGAAGTGGATTTTTTCTTGTTTTGGATCTTTTCAAGAAGAATTAAATAGGACATTTTAAGATTGTTCTCTCTGAGACTTGTTTCAAAAACTATCAATTTGAGGCTCCTAAAGTTTGTTTCTATGTATATGCAAAGCTAAAACAATAAATAATAACTAAAAAAAAAGGTTAGCATATTCACAAAGCATTCTTACTATGTGGATCACATATTTTGTCTCATAAATAAAAGTTAATTATTCATAAATAATGCAGTTTATTAGAATTTGAAGAAAAATGTCAGTACATGCTTTACAGTTTAACAAACAAAAATCTTTACACAAAAAACAAAATAAAATAAAATAAAACACAATTTGTAAATAAAAAAATCCTAACATCGACCCCCTTCTTTTCTAAAATAAATTCAAATACAGACTCAAAACATTGAAATAAAAACAGCATCTTTCTGTTGTTTGAACCACAATTTATTCTGATACATACTGCTTAGTATCATAGTTTTTCAATTAACTATCTTTTATCATATTGATAAACATTTAAATTGTTCTCTGGAAGTTGTTATATCATCATCAAGAAAATTCTATAAACTTTATTACAGTATAGCTTTCCTTTCGGCTGAGTAAAGTATAAAAAATTTAAAAAATATGATTTGCACTGTTAAACATGACATTATTCTTACAAAAGTAACTAAAACATTGGGTTATTTTCCTGTCAAATCTGCTGTTGTAATAAAAAAGTCACTAATGCTGGAAAAGGGTCCCCTTCCTTCGTTGTAGGAAGTGCAATAGACCATTTCGAACTTAGAAGTGTATCACAAATGAGCATGTGCAGAGCAAAGCCTAGCTCTTCTGGATCACAGGCCAACAGGGTAAATGCTGATGTTGCTATGAAAATGACATTGTAATTGTGGAAAATCAATAAGCTCAAAAAGTACATAAATAGCCTAGATATTTATGAAAATTCTCATCTACAATCCTACAGGAAAGTTTAACACAAATCTGTTTAGAGCAAATACATACAGTAGGTGCTACATAACAACATACATTTAGCTGTTGAATTTGTGCATATAGCTGAGTGTGCACAGGAGTGGCAAATTATTATTTTTTTATAAAATAGGGCAAAAATCAATTTTAAATAACTTAAAATAGCCATTTTTTTATTTAATAAATTAGTTTATGTTCATCACATGGTCATGCAGAACAAACTGTAGAGCATGATTAGCTAAACTATTGGTTATGAATAACCTCTTGTGTAGGATGTAAAGACATCTAGTGGCCTAAATATCACAGTGTAACCTAAACATATATCTTTATCACTTACCTGTATTTACATTTTTGTATCATTTCCTTTTTCTCTTATGTGTTTTTAATTTTTTTAAAGAGCAAATTACATCATACATTCCCCTCTATAAGTGTAACAAATGGGTCATTTACTTTAGTTGTTTTAATCTGTTTTTTACACTATTTGCAGGATGCTTTTGATGCAGTGGGTTACTTCCAGCTGGCTCTGGCAGCTGCTCTTGAGGACCAAGCTAACACCAAAGATTTGTATGTAGTCCTCATGAAGTTGGCTGAGATCTATTGCAACCACTTGCCTGATGCTCAGTTGGGCCAAGCTTACAGAGACAAAGCTCAGAGCCTGAAGAGAATTTTGGCCTTTATGAGTAACTCTGTTTCTGAAATGGACGATGAAGACAGACAGTCTGACCAAAAGAGGGAAAAGTGCCTGGAGGCTGATATGAGATATGCTGAGAGGTGTCAAGACGAGTCAGCTCCTAGTCTTTGTACGACCCTCGCAAACTCAGAGGAAAGATCTGCGGACATGAATCTTGGAGAGGATTCCAGTCTTACGGGTCAAAGCCAGGGTCCTGCTGACACAGACAGTCAGTCCTATAGCGACAGCGTCTTAACTGGGTCCTTTGACACTGCCAAGGAGCACATCTCAGACTCCAGCAGCACCACTGACACTTACCAGAACCCAACAGATGGGAAAGAGTCTGAGTTTGATTCTGACCACAGCATGCCCACTCAAATACCTGTCAGTCACACAAGTGGGGTTCCCAGAGACACTGATTCTGATACTCAGGACAGTCAGAACACCCCCACTAAAGACACGGATTCTGACACAGATCCAACTCAAACTGAGACTGAAAAGCAGAAACTATGATAAAGCTGTAAGTGAGACTAGTTTCCCTGTGGCACTTTATGTTTCTTTTCACAGACATTTCCCTTTCTTCTGGTCATATGAGCCCTGACAGGCATCTGATTACAGCGTTCCAGCCTAATGGCAAACTTTTATACAACTTATGATGTCAGTACTGTAAATCTGTTAGTTTTAATCAATTGAAAGCATGCCAATGTGCCTAATATATTCTGAAGATTTACAATTCACAGCACTTATATGTTTTCTACATTGTTTAATTTGTTGTGATGATAAACCAAACATTACAAATTTAATTTTGGCTGCTGAGTTTTGATTTCATGTTTATTTCAGTAAGTAGACATTCAATTTCACATCACATTACGAGAAAGAAATGGCAAGAAAGAACTTTTAAACTTTTTGTTCCATCCTAAATTCCTGTCTTATATCCAAACTGTTTTTCTTTTAAATTTGGAAGACTTATGGGTTCTTAATTTGGGTTTAGATTATATACCCAACTACGAAACTGTACTATCAAAGCATAGCTGATGGCTGATGGCTTTTACAAGGTTCTTACTGACATGAGTGCTGATCATCAATGATGTTACAAAAGTGTTGAAAGTGTTGAAAAGAGAAATCATCAAGACAGCCCAGCATCTCAATTTGAATGGACAAAAAAAGGTTTACTTGTACAATGTATGTTAGTAAAATTTAACAGGATGCAACTGCCCCCCCCCCCATAAAAAAAAAATATATATATATATATATTTATAATTTAAAGGTGTTTAGAGAATTTAAAGGGCCCTGCTGGTCTGACAGTTACAATAAGCTGACACTTAAAAATAACAACATTACACATTTACACGTTAAGAGAAATTTAAATGTATTTCAAATGTATTTATATAAGCTGAACACATTTGATGTCATTTGACTATATTTACTTTAATAGTCATTGGAGCAGTTATTATTTTTATATGTTCTCATATTGTAGTTTCTCATTTTTTAAAATATTAGTAAAAGAAATGTGTCATTATAAACAGAATTGCACTGTTTTTACTAGATATTTTCTAGCCATTTAGCTTAGTTTTATTTGGTAAATTAAAATGAGACAAAATTACAGAATATTAAGGTGGAAAAGAAACAAAATATGAATAAATGAGCGGTAACAGAAGCAATAGTTAATTGAGCACCAAGGTTTATTTTGTGAATTGGCCATATTGCACAAATCACCTCTAGAGGGCACCATCACACTGATATTCTCATTTTAACACAAGGTTTTCTGTGCCTGTGTTGGATCAGGTGCTTTTCTATGAGGGAGATAATAATATATCCATCATGCAGTTGATTATGGCAATAAAATAAGCTAATTAAAATGAAAAGTGTTCTCTAATAACTGTGTTTAACCAAATTAGTTTTGGTTCTTAAACTATTTGCAATCAAGGTAAACCAAACTGCTTGTGTTTCCACTGAACCATTTCAATCAAGCATGATTCATTCACAGTGAGTGTTACACATTCTGTTTTTACAACCTGCAGAAAATTATATTACAGTTTTATAGAAGGAAACCCGTTTTTCTTATAATGAGTTGAGTATGACAGGATTTGGTCTGTTTATGAGGGGTTTTTTTCTTTTTCTTTTTTTCCTTTCTGTCCCATTATTTTTCATAATGAACTGTGGGCTGTGTGACTCTGAGATTTAATATTATGTGTTTCTCAGGTATATATTTCCATACTATAATAAAGTATCTATGTATTGTAACTCATAGATACTTTCTAGTCATGGAGTTCCTCAGGGTTCAGTGCTTGGACCAATCCTTTTTACTTTATATATGCTTCCATTAGGTAAAGTTATTAAACAACATGAGATAAATTTCCATTGTTATGCTGATGATACTCAGTTATATTTATCCATGAAACCTGATGAATCTAATCAGTTACTTA
>JARVGW010000506.1:19989894-20009577 GCA_031762495.1 Anablepsoides rubrolineatus | reverse complement strand
CGACCTGTGCATGCGCAAGAGTGATCATTCAGTGCTTTAAGCACCGCCTCTGGCGGTCAGTAGGGATGAAATAGAACAGTCTGTTACTCCCCTGTCAGTGCATTGTGTCTCCCAGGACCATTTATTTTTAATTCCCTGTGCTCTCTGAAGTTTGAGTACTTGTAGGTAATTTCTGCTGCCCTGTCAGCCTGGTTGTTTATTGTCAGTTTAAGTTTGCCTCTGAGGCTCGCTGTACCAATCTGCACTTTGGTTCTGGAAAAACTCCAAAAACAAGTTATTGAATCTACAGAGCCAATCCGGTGACACTGGATAAAATCAAAATGAATGCATGGCCACAAGATAATTATTGCACTCATTTCCATGCAGAGATCATGGACTGTTAACATGGACAAGTTTGAATTACTTTCATTTTTATGTTTAAAAAAGACTTATTTCAGTCACATGCCATTAGGCATGGAGTAATTCTTAGCATTACATGTTGCAGCTAAGACGCAGGTGACCACTGGCGTTGTCTTTTGTCCAAAAAGCTTCACTTTCAGGGGTTCAAACCAAGCTCTTCTCTCACTCCATGCCTTGGCTGCAGAAGAAGTCAGAGTTATGTCACATTCAGAAACACAGTAAAATATCTGTTTTCTGACACACTTAGAGTGTTCAATGTCATCACGTAAATGTGCTACTATGAAAAACAAACTATTTAGATTAAACATACAACAGAAACAATTTATTTTGTGGCCACACTTAAATTACTGCATGGACACGAGTTATCCCCTAGCCTCTTCTTTCCCCTTAAATCCAATGTCACTGGGCAAAAAAAAGCTTTTGAAATTAGAGATCTCTCCTATTTTGGTTTTAAATTTTAAAAGTAAGATTTTAAAGTTGTAATCTGAATTTGACAAAACCAGTGCAGAGAAGCTCAAACTGAAGAAATAGGATCTCACATGAACTGTCATCAAAACTCTGGCAGCAGAATCCCCCCCACCCCCACTTCCCCACGCGCATGTACACACACACACAAACGTGTCCACCTTTACATATGAGGACATTACATTGACTTCCATTCAATTTCTACAGCCTAACCCTGACCACCAACCCTAAGGCTAACCTTACAGGTGTACCTGACCCTAAAACTAACCTAAAGTCAATTCATACCTTAGTCCTAAACCGAACCCCCAACCCACCAATGGTTTTTAAACCAAACAGGGACTCAACTAATGTCCCCAAATGCACAATGTTGTCCCCAAAGGTAGGGATTTTGTCCGAAAATTGCCCCCAAATGGCACCTAAACAAACCCACACACACATACACACACACGCGCACACACACACACACCTGTCTATCTATCCTTGTGGGGACTTCCCATTGACTTCATTCATATTTTTGAAATTTTATATCCTAACCCTGACCATTTACCCTTAGGTTAACCTCACAGGTACCTAAACCTGACCCCACAACTAACCTAAAGTCAATTCACACCTTGGTCCTAAACCTAACCCCCCTCCCAAAATCAGCTTCCGAAGTTGGGCTTCCAGTCCCCACAAGGCTGCATTTTCCTGAGAAATTGTCCCCACCAAGTAGCAAGAACAAGGCCACACACACACGCACACATATTTTTGGAAATCCATCACATAAAAAAAATAACAATAGTTCTAGAAGTAACACACTCATTTTAATTTTGCGACAATATGTTTTTAATTTAAATGGAATTGAGCAAGTGGAAGAAAAGCTGTCCTGGTAACAAATTTTATTGTGTGTTTATGTGTTAGGGAGATTAGGGTGTGTGTGAGGGTGGGGTGTGTGTGAGGGTGGGGGTGTTAGTCACTTTAGGCCTTACAAAAACATTACTTTGTGTCCTGGAAACCAAAGAACAATAGATAGATGAAACTTGTATCAGACAGAAAATTAAACTATGATAATAAAAAAGAAGCAAGCTGCTGGTGATTTACTCCATTCAAAGGTCAGCATGCAACCGTTCTTGACTCATTATGGGGCGTTGCAGTGTTTTTGTTTGAACATTTTTTTGTTTATTTATTTTTTATTTATTGTTTTAGAAAATCAGAACACTCAATTTCCCATAAAACATTTACTCAATGGTTATCCTCAAACTTTCTTTAAAAATTGTAGATTTACATTTGTGAATCTTGACGTTTTGGTTGTTTTTCCTTAGTTTTGTTGCTAAAAAAGTGTTGCTGAGATCTCTGAGCTGCATCTTCAATGCCACCCTTGTGCAAGGACAACTAATTGCAACTTATCACATAATGTGATTGTTGTGTTATATGAAAATAGTAAGTTTGTCTAAAAACACAAGAATAGTGTTTCGATCTTGACCCTGCTAGCCTCATGATTCAACAACAGCCCACTTGTTAAATCAGTAAACACAATTAAGTTGGTTGGAACAGTGAAAACAGCTGCGTCTTAAATGGTAATGATTTGCTTTCTACATTTGTACTTTTTCACAAGTTGATAAAATCTGAAAAGTGACCACATGCATGCTTTTAAAACAGCCAGAGTGATTATTTTATTACTCCATGCAGAGCTTTATTAGAAATGACATTAGACCTACGTAACGTACCAAATTATTTCATGTTTCACGTAAGTAAAAGTTCATAGACTTAACTTGTATTTTGTATTTTTGAGTTGAACAAATTGCATCAACTCTTTGATTGATTGATTGATTGCTTATACTTTATTGATCCCAAGGGGAAATTACTGTTCAGAACACCCATTCACAAGACAAAACATAAACAAACAAACATGGGAGAACAGGTCTTGCAGCCATAGATCCTGCACACGACAAGAATCATCATCATGAAAGAACACTATGAGTAGGCGCTACCTTTAACAACTGGAAATACACTATAGGAAAGTTGAAATAATTGCTCTGATACTATGTTTACATCAACATAAGATCATTTGTCACAATAATATGTCGCATTAACCATAGACAGTAACTAATGTCTGCTTATTTTTATTGTCCAATCTTCAACTGAAAACAACAATTATATCATATTTATACTGTTAAGTCATGCCACATGTACACAGTTTTATTTATTCATTTATTTGTTAATGTAGACTTAACCAGGTTTCTTTGATCCGTGACTCAGAGCACATCTGAACTGAATGGGTAAAATCAGGTTTAGACCATACAGTCAATGTTAGCCGTGACAAACAAGTTGCACCTGCAGCTTACAGATGCCTGATGGTCCGAAGGTTTTTATCTTTTCATCAATTTGCTAATCAGAGCTGCTCCTCTTTGCCTGCTTTGGTCATTATTCAAACAAAACGGTTGCCAGCGCAGCTAAAGACCTCTCCTCTGAAGCTGGGTTCTCTTTCTGTGCTTTTTTTTTTTTTTTTTTTTTTGCAATTTTCAGCCATGTGCTAATTTATCCTATTTTCTCCATCAGTCTGGGCAGAGTTGTATTTTAGCATAAGTCATAATCACTGCCTGCATCAGTGAAGTCCGGCTTATAATGAGTTTTTTTTTATTTATAGATGTTTGTTCCCAAAGGTACACAGTGCTCTTTCAACATTTTTTTTCCTCATTAAAAAAATCTAAAGAAATGTACAAAGGGCTGATGTGATGATGTCACATGAACTTTTATCTTTACATCTTATATGATGGTCCAATATTAAAACGTGCAGCTGAAACATGAAGGAAGAAAAGGGAAAGAATCATCTGTATCTACACTGCACGTTCTGCTCAATTTGGTGATGAATGAAAATTAGTCATCCAGCTGAAAGGCGGATGATGATGTCTGTGCATGTGTCTGACTGATAAGAAAATATCTGATGAACCACTGGGTGAAAACTTTTTAAAAGATTAAAAATAGATGTATATCTTTGGCAGCAAACTGACTATAGAAAATACAGAAATGGCTACAACTCTGTTGATTTGACAGACACTGAGTTAGAATTTGGGTTGCAGTAGCTGAGAGTCATTCCCCAAACACATTTAGTGACATCTTAGAATACCGCATCCTGAGTAACTTTGTTTTCAGGGTTTGATTAAGAAAGGGCTACAATGCTGTCATTTCTCAGCATTAATAAGATCTTAATTTAAAATTCTGGCATGAGAGGCAACGTGAGATATGCATTTCTTTAAGAAAATCTAGGAATTTAATTTCCAAAATATTATTTTGTCTTTTTTTAATCGCAGGTTGCTTCTGAACCATCAATTAAAGCAGAATTTGAAGTCATGATTTGAGAATTTAAGAATGAGAGTTCAAATCCCGGCCCGGGAACCTTTCTGTGTAGAGTTTGCATGTTCTCTCTGTGCATGCGTGGGTTCTCTCCGGTTACTCCGGCTTCCTCCCACAGACCAAAAACATGACTGTTAGGTTAATTGATAACTCTAAATTGTCCCTAGGTGTGAGTGAGAGAGTGAATGGTTGTTTGTCTCGTTTGTCTCTATGTGTGACCCTGTGATGGACGTGCGACCTGTCCAGGGTGTACCCCGCCCCTCGCACTGTGACTGCTGCATGGGCACCAGTGACCCACGTGACCCTGAAAGGAATAAGCGTGTACAGAAGATGGATGGATGGATGGATTTGATTTCTTTTAGATCATTTTAGTTTTGGAAGGTTTTTTTTTTTAATCACTATGTATTTTTAGAGCTGCTGTTTATGTTTGGTTGCTTTGTTTCTTGTTTCCTCTTATAAAACCATATTTCTTTGCCTTAACCCTACAGTTGATCTCATAATCTTTAGATGTCCACAGATTCTTTTGTTTCAGCTTTTTTTTCCCTCTTACAACCTGTTTCTGTTTCTAATTAGCGCACCTGCATTCGTTTACCTAAACGTTTCTGCCAGACTACAAGCTTCTTGGTTTCTTTAGTTCTGCTGCCAAATCCTCAGCAATGTTCCCCGCTGTCTCCAGGCCTCTCTTGTTTATTTATTTTTTTTTATTTTTTTTTCTTCTGTGCTGGACTTTTTGTTTTTAATTTAAATTGGGTTTTTAGATTCTCTACCCTACAGCATGTTATGCTTATTCTTTTTTCTTTTGCTCATGAAAGACTGTTGTTCCTTCATCTATTGCCTCCTATGTCTGCATTTGGGTTCTTCAGCAGCTCTCATGATGTTTGTTAATTAATAAAAAATCTGATTTATTTCCATCTGAGATTTTAGTCAGATTGCATTTGTTTTGGCTCAGTAATGAACATGTTTATATATTTTCTTGTATAAAATCCCACGGAACATGTCTGAAAACATTAAAGAAAAAATAAAACACAGAAATGCCACAAAAAATATTACTGTTTTTTTCTTGTCAGGAATTTCCTAAAATGGCATTGCATGATGAACTAATATCTGCCTGCAAAAACAAACAAAAAAACATTCTAATAGGATGCTTATAGTTGCTATTCATGAAAACAAACTGAAGAAGTCAATGTAAGCATTTTGTTACCATATTTCTTACATGTCACAGATGGCTTTTAAAAAAAAACTCAGTCTGGAGAAATGTTTCATTCAGATTAGACTCTGAGCTAGTGGCTATTTTGCACAGAGTTGCCATCTTAACACAACTACAAATTGTCATAGGTTCATACAAGCACTTTAGAAACTTTTACAAAGTTATTCTGGCAGAATTGTGCAGAAAGTGTCCTGAAGTGGCCAGGAAGTGTTACAGCGAAGTGCCTCTGCTGCTGTTTGTACTTGGAAGTAAACACAAAATTCTATGTTACTAACGATGCAATATTGACTACAATGTAAAGGTTTATAAAACAGTGTTCACATGAACGGCTATAATCAAAAACAAATAAATATTTTAGGCATCTGGAAATCCACATCGGTTGGAGCCACTGGCTTGTCAGTCTGATCAGAAATAAACTTTGATTTTTACAAAATAAGGCGTTTAAAAAGCTGTCAGCAAGTAAAATATTAAAGGCCTACTAGGCCTCTACTCCTACTAAGATCTCAAATAATGAGCACTAAATTGCTGTGCAAATGAAATAATTGCATCAATCTACAAAGATCACACTGCACCAACAGAAACAGGAACATCGACATCTGTATTTTCAAAATAATTCACCAAAAACACATTTTGTCAAAATCCTAGCTATATTAATACATTTTGGGGGATAATTTATACATACTGTCTAGATTCATCAGTCAGTTTGGAAAGCAGATGTCAGGATTTGCATTCACGCAAAATGTGAGGATTTTATTGTCAAATATTGATAAAAGAAATAAATGTTTTCAACTGTTGTTTCCAGTCCGTCTTCCACAGAATTTATCTATTTGGTCTGACTATGTATTTATCATAAAAAAAACAGCAACCGCAATTAGATTCAGGTTTTGTAAGTCACATTGAGGGTGAAAAATATTAACATTTGCATATCCTCCCCACAGTATTTTAGATGTTCTGATAATCATCAAATACTGTATTTTGAATATTCACAAAGGCAAACATGCAAAATTTATTTCAAATTTGCTTATTTGACAACACAATGCTCAGTGCACTGTTTGTAAATCAGCTATGTGCATGCTAACAATTTTGCACGTTTTTAAATCGGTAGTAGATCAGGTCGTGCATGCTCAAAACCTTTTGCACAGAAACACACTTAAAAAGATCTGAACCACTGCTCTGAGCCACTAAGATCAGCCTAGGCTTTGATGTGGTGTTCGATATCACGAACTACACATTTCCACCTTCATACCTACTAGAATATAGGTTTCGGTTTGTTTTTTTTATTTCACACATGATTACTGAAAAGATAACTGTGAACTAGGAAATGTTTCTTCTTGGTTTAAACAATGTTAGTGGCTGCAGATTTTTGATTAACTTTACAGCTCAAACATAAATGTCACCATTAGGTTTATCAGTTTAAAGCACAAGTCAAATTAGTGTTTTTGGGGATTACGCTGAGCTATGCATTTTCTCCTGATGAACTCTTCGGATTGTGATTACAAAAGAGATTTGAGCCTCTTAGACAATTTTCATCTTCATAAGATGTTTTATTTCAAATCATTGAACATTTGCACAACGTTTGAACTTCACAAGCTTCAGTTCTCAACTCATAAACTTCACAACAGTTTTGTTCACTCATTGTGAGAAAGTATGAACCGTATAAACCAATTACAGATATGGATCTTTTAAACTGTAACAGACTGTACAGTACAGCGCAGACGTTAAAATGATAAGACTAGTCTGTTATCAACTTGAATGCTGTCATTTTACAACTTAAACCATAAGACTAAGAGATTATAGCCGGTACATCACGTTCAATGTATTGTCTTGAAAGTAATGTTTTGACATTCTGAAAACATTGTGGTTCACAGTTTCTCATCAAACCTTACCTCCAACAAAACCACAAATGTTTTTTTTCCCCCATGTTTATTAAACATTATTCCACTCCATCTCCAGCGCCAGATACTGAGACATGTTGACTCTGCTGTCTGTATCTGCACCATCTAAATCTACAAGCTTTACTGTGCTCCTCCCTTTGATTAGATTTAGGTGTTTTGCTCCGTAAAATCTACGAGCGCTTGGAGCAAAGGTCTGTCGTGTACTTTTAAATGGACTGTGGAGATATTTTCATAATATCCTGATCTCCTCCTTGTATCATCTCATCTGGATCACATGCTGAGTTGTTTTATTTATATATATATATATATATATATATATATATATATATACTTTTTCACATTTTTTTTCTTGCCCAAAGAGAAACAAATTTACTTGCTTAGTCTACATGAAATCTTCCCCTCCCTCCACAATAAATTATAAAAGACAGCGCAATGATAACATTACATGCAACATGAACATAATTTATTTCTTTTTAATAAAAACATTACATTACACACTTGTCTCTTTTCTTTCTTTTTTTTTTTATAATAAATACCACAGGGCACCAAATATTATAACAGACCTCGAAGAACAATGACAAGAACATGTACGAAAAATAGCTTGCAAACATTTAGTAAACATTCAGCTGAGTGAAACATGTTTTCACTCTGACCACATTTTTTTCTTTTTTTTTTCAAATGTGCACACATGACAGCTAAAGCAATATGTAAATTGAATAGAAAATTCACATTTCTATACATCAGTTTCTGCAAACTTTGCCCTGAGCAAACTCTGCTCAGCTGCTCTTTCTCGTGACTCTTTGGGGGAAATAAGATAATATAAAGGAGAAGGCGTATTTTCATTTCTCATAGGTTTATGGTTCGAATTTGCATTCAGGTTTGCAAAATTTCTCTAAAAGTATCATAAAAAGTGCTCTACAAAGTGCTTCTTTAGGAACGTGAATGACCTGATCTAAATCATGAGGGCGTTCTTGAGGGACAAAGTGACTTTTAATCCATAAAAGCAAAAGTGAATCATAGAGGACGGCACAGGCATTAACCCACATACACTTGAATCACACTAACGTGTCAGTCCATGACATACACTGTATTAGATTACCTTGAAAAATGAGGGATTCGAGCATGCCAAAATTGTAATATGTCCTCTAAGACTTGTCTTCAGAAACCCATAATCCTCCTTTTAAAAAGGCCCTTTTGTTTTAGATGTATTAAGTCCATCAGTTGGTAATCTAAGACAAAACATGGGTGGGAGGACTGAATGTGCACCGAAGGCATGATATAAAACACCAGCTGTGCCTGGAATGTCGTAATGTCAGCCCATCATTCAAGACTCATTGCACATAACAGCATCGTGTCCTCAAGGCATGAAGTGCGTTCCTTATTATACAGGAGTATTGACAAAAACAGTAGCCATTTATAACTGGGAGACAGATGGCTTGGGTGCAAGGACAGGCCACTGCCAGGAGGGAGCAGTGTGGAGGTATGGCTCAAAAGCACTCTGGGCTAAAAGAGGTCACTGTGAAAGGAAAAGGACACAGAAGTCCATGAATACGACACAACAAATATACAGCAGACATGCAAACAATCACCTGCACAGTGCTTTTAAAAGGACATGTCTTAAAGACTCTAAAGAACCAGCACAGGATTATTTTTGTGACATTTTTTTTTTTTTAAATAAATGCAATGATATAAAAACTTGGTCTTACAACTTTATCGAATCTGTGCTTTCAGCACGAAGTACAGTCAAAATGTTGGAGGAAAAAAAAAGCTAAGGGAGCAACTGTGTTGACATTTCAACCCCTGCATTTACTTTACCGTAAATCGTCACTGAAGGAAAAACAGGCACAGATCGACAGGCTGGAAAAGCTTGCTTTTCACATGGTCAAACGTTGACGTGCAGAGACGCTGCGTTTGCGTCTATTCCTGGGGTCTGTGATAAGAGCAAAGCTTGTGCTTACAGTACTTTGAGATTTCCTATGAAAGAACAAAGTTCACAGTTTTGTCAGAGTCAGCTGATCTAAGTCCACACACAGAGGCAATGCTACATGCAGTAGCACCAATTTAGACTGACAGAGAATCCCCCCCCCCCACCCCACCCGCAGCTTTGAAAGCTAATTTTAGTGTGTTGTCACTTTGATCAGATCAAATAAACAGCTCAACTGTCTGAAGAAAAAAATGAAGGGTTCCACCTTCGTTACCCCTGTTTACCCTAATTAAAAGCAATTTAGAAGAAAATAAGGTGAATTCCTCCAATGACATCCTGCAAGCTGAGTGCTCAACATCCATTACAGCCTCCCTCAAGTCACAAGACAAAGAACAAAAATCCCCAAAACAGGTGATAAAAACAAAGTCTCGTTTTCAGGTTGGCCATTTCTTAACCTGCTAATTGGAAACTCTACACTTGTTAATCTACTAATCTATTCAAACTGTTGTTTTTTCTGCTCAGGACTTATCTGATTCTTCAGCTAAACAACAGAGATAATGTATTTATTCCTGTTTACGGGCGCTGGTCTCAGCTGGTCCGAGTTGTTTCCTGGAAACCGCACAATCAGAATCACTGAAAGACGACTGACTGAAACTGAGTGAAACAACGAGAACAGCTGAGGCACAGCCTCCTAAATGTCTTCTCCAAATGTTGCGCTGATGTCAGACATGCAGAGACGTCTGAACACAAGGGGGAAGGAGGTTTAGGAAATGTCAGGGGGAGGCGACGACAAAAGGTGCACTCTTTAGGAGCAGGGACTGTTTTGGACTTCTGTTTACTGGCATGCAGTCGCCCCAAACGTGTCCTGGACCTGAAATTTATAACTTGGTTGTGTTGACGCCCTGTTTATTAATGTTATTACTATATTTATTAGGTGTGTTTTGTACCCTTGTATTATGAGGAAATAACTTCTCTGGTTGCAGTGAGCATGATACATATTAATACACAACAATCACAAATTTTTAGCAACTAAGCTTGTGCAACCAACTGGACAACAACTACTGATGAACCAACTTACTACTTCTCTGACTTTTATGCAGCAGCCATAAAATGAAACAAAATGGTGCATGCATGTTGCACATTTGAACCGACCGACAGAATGTGACAGATTTGAGTTGTGCATTTGCAAACCATAAAAGAATAAATAAATAAATATAAATATATATATTTTTGGGGGGATTTTAAAAGCCCCAAAAGCATTGCAGGGAAATGTACAACATTATCAACAATGCCA
Source organism: Anablepsoides rubrolineatus (assembly GCA_031762495.1). Lineage (NCBI taxonomy): Eukaryota > Metazoa > Chordata > Actinopteri > Cyprinodontiformes > Rivulidae > Anablepsoides > Anablepsoides rubrolineatus. The sequence continues at coordinate 19,999,060 of JARVGW010000506.1, read as the reverse complement.
TCAACTTTCTGAACAAAGACATCAGGTTTCTTTTACGACTCGTAAAGCCACGATAATGCAAACCCAAACTTTCAAGTTTTATCAAATATTTTCATCAGACGAAGCCCACAGGCGTGTTTCAGCTCAACGGTGAGTTTCATATTAGTGAACGCTTGTGTCTCTAGTAGGTTCTGCTGACCACAGAAACTTACATGCAACAGTCTGCAGAACACCAGAGCAGGATACAGACATTTCCTGCTTTACGGTTTTTTTTCTTTTTGTTAGTTTCTTTCTGGTCTTAGAAGCTTCTAAAAACCCAAAGACAAAACGTACAGGCAAAAAATTAAAAAAAAACTAATCAGATAAGGAATGTACTTTTTGGAACAGTGTGTCAAATAGATGCAATTGGTCCGTTTATCAACCAGTGATGCAAATTGATTTCTTTCTCCAAATAGCAAATGAGCATTCTTGAATCAAACTACCAACTTTCAATTCTACACTGAAATTAAAAAAATAAATATATTCACGCAAATATGAATTATGACATAATTCAAAAGAAAGGTTTGAAAAGAATAAAATTTACCTGAAAGCAGCTTATCTGTAATTATGCCATTCACGGACCGTTTATTTGAGTTAATGCACACATACCTAGTTAGCTAATGTTGACATAATGTAAAAAAAGACAGTTAAGACAAAAACAATGTAAAGTTGTGATGAGGTAGATGCAAAAATAATTATGATCCATGTAAAAAGAATCTATCTACAGTATAAATGGAATACTTTCCTCAGCTCATAATGATTATTGCAGTTTGTTTAAAGCAGTTACGAGACTCTGCCAGTTACACTGCCTGGCCTTACCTTCATCAGTCAATTAGAAATAAAATAAAGTGTGTGATCGCAGTGTAAACACGGTTGAGTTTCCCCTGATTAATGAAGTCTCAGAGCTTCAGGTTTACAGGGAAGTCGTTACAGTCGACAGGGTTTTGTTGTTTCCATTCGGGTCTACTGATTTGTCCTTAAGGCAGCAGACCCCTGCCACCTTTCCAGAACACCTTTCATTGGTGTCATCATCGTCCAAGCTGCCCTTACTCCTCCTTTGTGGCTCGCTCTGCCAGCTGTGCCTGCTGTAGACGTATCCGTTCACAGGTCCTGGGTTGCTGAAGGGGTTTCTGTTTAAGCACAGGAGTTCCTTAAACGCGTACCTGAAATCGGGACTCCGGCAATAAATGATGGGGTTGAAGGCAGAGTTTGAATAGCCTATCCAGTTGAGAATCCTAAAGGAGAGGTTGAACTCCACTTTGCTGTACTCCACTTTGCATATAGCCCAGGCCACGTTGAGCAGAAAGAACGGCAACCAGCAGAGAGTGAAGACGCCCATAATGATGCCCAGTGTCTTAAGGGCTTTGTGTTCCCGAAGGCAAAACTTTGCCCTTTTTAGTCTGCGCCCATTGCTGGTTTCCAAAGATTGATCATCGTCACTGTTGCTCTTTTGAAAGCGACCAACGCTTTGGTCAATCTTTTTCAGTTGTCGCCTAGCCTCCTGGAAAACACGGCTGTAGACGAAAATCATAATGATCAAAGGGAAGTAGAAGGAGATGACAGAAGAGAGGACGCCATAAGTTGTGTTGACATCAAACTCACAGCAGTTAGTGTCATTAAAGCATTTCTCAGCATTTGGATCATCTGATACCCACCACCTCATGTGGATGGGCAGGTACGACGTCAGTGCCGCTATCACCCAAACCAGCAGAATCACAATTCGAGCTTTGCACTTTGTCAACAATGACTGATAGCGAAAAGGTGATGTGATGGCCAAATATCGGTCTATGGCTATAACGCACAAGGTCTCGATGCTTGCGGTTACACAGAGTACATCAGTTGCCGTCCAGAACTCACACCAAAAATTGCCAAAGTACCAAGTATCAAAGATGACGGAACTTGCACCAAAGGGAACCACCATGAGACCCATGACCAGGTCTGCACAGGCCAGAGATGTGACAAAACAGTTGGTGACGTTCTGGAGACGCTGGAAGCGGGAAATGGCTGTTATGACCAGGATGTTGCCAAAGACGATGCACAAAACCAGAAAAGACATGATGATGGCCAGCAGGACCTTGAATTGATGACTTGTTTTTTCGCTGTTTTCCTCATTGTGGGGTGAGGATAAGTTGATCCCATCGATCACACTGAAGTTGGATGGAGTGGTTGTAGAATTCATCTAAAAAGATTGTACGTGGAAGACAAGCACGCACCCACACACACACAGAGACACAGACGTGCATGTATGCAACAAAAACACACAAATACACAAGGATAAATATCAGTTTCAAAGTAAAATTGAACAATAAAAAGTAAATAAAAATAAAACAGTTGTTTTGATATGTATATTGAACTTAGACAAAAAGTTACAGCTTCAGCATTGATAAAACAACATATTTAATAAAATCTTTTCAGTGCTTTAAAGCATAATGTAAGTCATAAAAAAAGAAAAGAAAAGAAGAAGCTACAAACCTCAACAGGTAGTTGTTGTGGCTCCTTCTTTCATGCACCAAGACAATGCTCATACAGCTCCTGCTATGTATTACATTGCACTTTTAAAAACCTTAACATGTTTCTCTCTTGAGTGCGTCAGTTGAGCAGTGTTTCCTCTAATGTGTCTCTCAGTCTATTTGTCAGAGCCCTTATAACATTCAGCGGTGACATCACGGCCAGCTCTCAGCCAATCAGGCAGCTCGCCTTGCGGAGGGTGCTGAGAGCTCTTTGGAGTTTGAACACACTGTCCCTGCAGTTGCTGTTGCAGGACTGCATGAAGTAAAAGAAGAAAAAAAAAGCTGCCAACACAGGCAAAGACTTGTAATTTACATATTTGAAAATATTTTGCAAATTTCTTCCGGATTACGTGTGACTAGTTTGCAGTACAGTCTAAACAGTGAGTCCTGTTGAAACGGTACATAGCTCCTATTTGTATAGTATGGATCAAACCAGGTGACCATGTTTTCTAGCATTTTATAATTACAGGTATGATTCATAAAAATTCCCAACAGGAACGTGAAACCATTATCAGTGGATCTATTCATGGTTTATTGGGTGTTTGGAGTTTTATCACTCTTCTTGTCAAGACAAAACCTTGGAATGCTACTGAGCTTGTGTGTGTGTGTAGGTGTGTGTGTGTTTTAGATGTTTTCTTTTTTTAAATATATACAAAATAATTCTTTATATAGCATAGACTAAAAGCAAAACTAAGTTTTTGCCAGTGTGTTAAATAAAAAAAACACTTTTTTGTATGTAATGCAACAATAATAAACACCTACAGGGTAAGCTAAAGAAAAGTTCCCTCCTAAGTCTGGTATGAATCCGCGCCCATGGCCCTGAGAGTGCAGTGAGCTTGACATTAACTGTCACGCTACGCTGCAGCAACAAAAAAAAAAGTCTGTTTAGATCCACCACAAATTTGTACTCTGTGATTACAGTTTAATAATACTAGGACTATGCAAAAACTTACACAGAGGTATTTAGATTGTAACACGACACAGGCCTTATTTAAGGACCGGTGAGAATGACAGATTGAAAAAGCACAGAACGGGATCGTCGCCTCCGTGGGATGAAAATGTTGTTGTTGTTGTTTTTCTCCCTGTCACATTTTTGTTTCAGTCTTGTAGTGAGTCAACATTAAGTCCACCCCCTAAATAACTGTCACTATCAGACACGGAACTGTTCAAGAAGAACTGAAAACCTAATCAAAGGTTTAGCAAACAAAATAATTTATTTTCTTTATATGAGAAAAAATAAAAAAAATGAATGCACATAAAAAGACAAATCCTAGCATTTTAAAAACACTTTCAACTTTTTATGTTGTCTAACTAATCATGATTAAAGGCCTAGCATTCCTTACAGGAATGCATATTACCCACCACTTTTCTTAAGTTTTAATATAAGATCTTTTTAAAAAAATATATATATATTATATATATATATATATATATATATATATATATATATATATAATACACAACATACATGTGTTAGTTAAAAATATTGTAAAATGCTTTGAAGAATCTGACAAGGTTAACAAGGCTTTATATAGGTGTGGAACAATTCCTGAACCTGAAATTTAATTTTCCCAGAACTTCTGAATTCTCCAGAACTCAACTTATTTTAAATCATTTCTTGTAATAATAAAATAAGAAGAGGTGGTGAGAGTGAGCTTTTGGTTAGGACAGGCTTTGCGAGTTCCACCAGACTCTGTAGTTTATTTCTGTAGAAAAATTAAATCACGGCAGGAAAAACTGGAGTGGTTGCTTTCAACATCTGTTCAAACCTCTCAAGGTTAAAAACAAGTAAGTATAATGTTGTGTACAGCAATGCGTACAAGATGAAGATTGGAAGTTGTTTTGCTTTGTCTCGGTCTGAGGTTCTACTGACCACTGAAGCAGTGGCTCATTAGATTGGTAATTTGTTTCCTGGTTGGTTGCCATGAGTTGTTGTGTCCTGGAATGAAAAACACCACACAACACCTGGAATGTGTTGCAACAGAAAAACATAAATAGTTTGCAGTAGGACCGGTTTAATGCACTTACTACTAGGTTTTATTTTCCTGAAAGATTTAATGTGTAACTTAATTTTTCAAAGGATGAAGATAATTTCAAAAGAATTAGGCAAATGAAACAAGGCTGCATTGTCAGTATCTTATGAATATATATGAAATCAAATCAACTTTGTAACTAAATGTCTGAAAACAATGGCTTGTTTTTACATTTGCTGTCACTCATTCAAACAATTTCACATTTATTTAAATCAAATCTATTACTTCTCTATAAAGAAGTAAAGAAAGCATTTATAGTAAATATGACAAATATAATTTGTATGGAACTGTATGTAAAATATAGCAAAGCTCAGCCCCATTTTATCTCGTTGAGAAATGGAAATTTTACTTCATGTTTTTGTTTCATGTCATTTAGATTATTGTAATGCTCTGTAAACTAAAACCTTTCTTGATCGGTTACAGCCTGTGCAGAATGTCATGTGACAGTTCATTATCGAGAGAAATTCAAGATTTTGGTTTTAATTTGGCGAGCTCTGCATGGTCAGACACCACACTACATTTCTGAACTTTTACATATTTACACTCCTGTCAAGGCTCTGAGGTCTTGTGATAAAGACAGGCTGATTGTTCCTCAGTCAAAATTAAAGAGTAAAGGAGACAGAGCTTTTTCGTCTGTGGCTCCAAGGCTTTGGAACTCTCTTCCTCTGAATTTAAGATCAGCAGACTCTGCGGACTCCTTTAAAGCTCAGTTAAAAACTTACCTTTATAAATCTGCATTTGTTTAAAACTGCACTGTTTATTTTAATTTTATTTTATTTTTGTTTGTGTTTGTTGAAATACCTTGTGATCACTATCTTGAAATGTGCTATATAAATAAAGTTTTACTTACTTACTTTCTCAATTATATTATTAAATCTTACTGTGAGAAGACTATGGGCAGATTTAATTTGCTATTTGTATTTGCCTATTTTCTGTTGATGTCTATCTAGACCCTGCTTATCTTTATATTTTTCATTGCATTTTTATCTCCACAGTTTAAATGCATATCTTTGTTCAAAAACAAAAAAAAACAACAAATAATTAAATCAATACACATACTGTACCATTACATGTTCAAAGTGTCCGCCAATATGGAAAAGGATAAATTAATACCAACATTTAAAAAACTGCTTTGTTGTTGTTTTGGGTTTTAGAATACAAAAAGACTGAGGATGTGCCAAGTGTCACAAATTTTTGAAAAGCATATTTTGTTTATGTTTTACTCACCAAAACCTCCATTTGTCTGTATGATCCAAACTTAGCAGCAAATTGTTTTTAAAAATACCCAGTGTAGCAAAGAGAATAGCAACATCAGTATAAACTGTACATATATACAGACTGTTGTTGAGATACCTACAACAGGCTCTGGTCCTTTGAAGTGAGCCTGACTGCCAGCTTTTACAAGGTAGTCAGCTCTCTTGTTACCATTAATGCCAGTATGTCCTGGTACCCATTGAACAGTAACACTGTTATCTCTCCCCAGTTGGTTGACTGATTTGGCACACTCCCAAGCCAGTAATAACGTGAAGTGTTTCCCTTGGAAAGCTCTAATAGCAGCTTGGCTATCTGTTAGGATGAATATTTCCTTCTGTGTACACTGAAGGTCTTTGAGAGATGCCACACACTGGTGGATTGCATCTATCTCAGCCTGAAAAGGGATCCATCTTTTGTTTTGTAAAACAGTAGAAATGATTGGGAGACAGGTCCACCATGGTTACTCCAGGCAGACCTATACTCAATCTCTGAACTTGGCTAAAAAATATATTTTTTGACCATTCTGTCACCAGGTCCTACAGTTACTAGAACAGCGCCAACTCCCTAGTCTCACATTCTTGTGTGCTGTGAGTCAGATAGGCTTTTCCAACTACCAGACTGGTGTAACCTCACTGCATTGGATGAAGCCTCCTCTAAGATACCGTATGTAAATCTAGTGGAGCCGGATCCAGTAGGACTTCCATGGCTGCTGTAGGTGGTGTTTTGATGGAAACTGTGATGCTCAGGCAGGCCATACTTTGCACATGGGTGAACATCACTTCTGCCACACCAACTTGGACTCAAACCCACCACACCAAAGCAGCATAGCATAGCAATGGGGAAGAATATGGCTGTGTAGATCCATCTGATTAACCTTTGGGGTAGCACTCCAATGACTATCTGCAATTCTACAGCACTGGTGTAGGCACATTGCTGCCTTCTTACACTTTTCATTTATGTGTCATTTCCAGTTAAGCTTCCTGTTTAGATAGACACCCAAAAATGTAACAAACTCTGACAAGGAGATAAATAGATATAAAATCATATTCAACCTTCATCTCTGGGAGTGACTCTTAATACTCACTCTTAAGCTTTAACAAACATATACAGCATGAGAATGGTATTCTTACCACAGTAAAACTTGGTACATTTAATCAATATTGTAGGAACTTGTTCAAGAGGAACTTGGCTGATGCAGATGGTTTATTTATATCTAAAAGACTGACACGCCAAAGTATTATTGAGGAACTTAACTAAATGTCAAATTATTGGCCGTAAAAAAAATGACATGAAATTAAAAGATTTTTATAATTAAGTTCAGAAGTTCAGATGCCTGTGGCAGACATTCTGTCTGAGTAGACCAATGCACTTTTAGGCATCTCTTATTTGGGGGTGTTTGTGTTTAATGGAGAAAAAATGGCTCTAGGCAATTCAGTTGAAAGACAGTGAAGTAAGAGGTAGAGCAGGTTTTTTTTTTTATTACACAACTGTCATAACAGAACTTGGAGGCCTTCGAGGTTAGCAAGCTACAGGTTGCAAGTGAGTTCGTGAGAGCAGGTCTACATTGAGTTTACCAAAGGAAATGATGACACTTTCCAGAGATTCAGCTTTTAATGAATGCAGGCAGCTCTGGCCTTCATCTCCGTACTCAACAATGAGGTCTCACAAAATCATTAGACTCAAAACGTTAAATGCAACTGATGCAAATTCTCTTTTGTGACCTCATTTTAGGCAGAAATCCCTCAGACAGTCATGCCCTGCCTCCCCGCTGTGCTGTCTATTTCTGCTCATACCCACTGGACCTTTTGTCTTGCTGCACTTGTGCTGGCAGGTTTCCAGGAACATCAGTGCACATGTACCCAGACTGTTTTGATGACCTGATCTGGTTCTGCCATCTTTGCAGAAATTTCCACTGGCACCCAGCAGAAAGCCCCAATTTCTGCACATGCTGTTTCAAGGTTTGCAATGCATACCATCTCATCTTCAAAAAACAAACTTCTTGTTTTAAACTCTACTGAAGCCATCCTCTTCTAGCAGAGAAACAAGTTAAATTGACAGACTTCTCTAAAACTGCTGAGTGTGTTGGAGTTCTTAAGTTTTTTTTTGTTTTTTTTTTTTGGTGGACTTCGTGACTTAATCTTCCTTACAACATGTATGACAAACCCTCCAACCTACTGATAAGTCAGCATGTTATCAGCAGCTTCCACACACAGCCAACCTTGTACGTTTTTGCAGCTTGCTTCTAAAAAGAGATGTACCCAGTCTTAAATATTAGTTTATCCTTGTTTAGAAAACCTGTATCACAAACATTTTTTAGACTTCATTTGTGTTTTGTGTTGTTTCTTCCATCTGTGACTTTTGTCTCCCCTGTATCCTGTCACTTCCTAGCAGAATCATTTCACATTTAGAAAAAAAAAGTTTTTTAATGTAGATAATATCTAGAGATTGTCTCATTTCAGTTAGTCAATTCTCAAAGTCTTTCAAATTTCTTCATTAGATAGCTTCATTATATACCTCATGCCATAACATGTCCAACCTTTCCACTTTATTTTTTTTCATTACTTTCTGGAGAACAATACCTTGAGGCAATTTCTCCTCAAGGGCAGCAGTCATCGCCTCCCCACGCCTTTACGCAGTTCTTCCTTTGAGACTTAAAACGACTACGGGGAAGTATAAATTTGGGTGTGACCATGGGAATGTTATGAAGAGAAACTATCCTGATTTAACATAATTTAACATAATTCACCACATACACAGACAGAAATAGTACAATGAAATTTGAAATTAAATAAATCGCATTGGGAAAACGTTTGATTTTTTATAATGAATAAGCAGGGTTTTACACATAACATTTAAAAATACCTTTATAGCAACAGTTAACTTGTGTCTCTCACTGCTATATGGTTCATTGTTTTCTCACAAATATTCACAGTGAACTCAGAATTATTATCTTTATAAATCTTTTTGGTTTGGCAAATCTGCTGTCAGGATTCGTGTTTGGTTATTGTTGTTTGGTTCTCTTTGTTATAGATGTTAGTTCCTTTTGAGTTTCATGTTTTTCATTCCTTGTGTTACTTCAGTTTAGATGTTTGTTTCATTTGTGTTTCTCTGTTTACACTTTTGATTTTCTTGTACCATCATTCACTCTACCCTCAGTCCGCCCTCAGTGTTTTTCCAGTCAATCAGCCACTCACACCTGTTGTCACTCCCAATCAGCTCAGCTGTCTTTCACTCCTCATCAGTTTGTAGCTGTGTCAAAATTCAGCAGTAGATCTATACAGATGCATCAAAAGATTCAACAGGTAAAATAGGAATAGCAATAATAATACCAGAATTTCATATAAAACAAGC
>JARVGW010000506.1:19967970-19979187 GCA_031762495.1 Anablepsoides rubrolineatus | reverse complement strand
TCCCAGCCTGGTGCAGAGCCGGCCCAGAGATGTAAACCACATCTGACTGTTATGCGGATCTGGCGACTTGTAAACGGGTCCGGCCCAGTGATGTAAACCAGATCTGACTGTTATGCGGATCTGGCGACTTGTAAACGGATCCGGTCCAGATCTAAATGCTGTCTGGGCCATATGTGTGCAAAGGCCCACCTTACCTGATTCAGATTCAAAGACACAGAAGATCTGAGAAGTAAAGACTCCAGACCCATCAGGTCGATGGAGCAGAGGCCAGTCCCCTTCACCTGATCGGGGAGGGGCCCGAGGCCCTTCAGGTGGGCAAAGAGCTGATCGTAATTCATCATGAAGCAAATATGATGCTTATGAAAATTGAGAAAGGTTTCAAAATCAGTATCCTCCCTCTGATCGTGAACTTGATAACATAAGCCGTGTTTCCATCCAGCTTTTCTGATGCGATACTTCTTAATGTGAATCAGGAAACGTTGATGGAAACACGGCTATAGTGAGGAACATTACTCATTTCGAACCAGGCCCAACAAGCTCATATGAACAAGAGCCTATCTAAAGGACATTGATTATTATCTAAGAAGCTAACCAGACGCTACTACAGAAAATAAGCTTTACCTAATTAGACTTACATCGAGCAGAATGGTAAGCACCTTTGTTGATGGCCAAACAGAAACTGTCAGAAAAAATTACAACTTGCTGTGTGAAGTTTCACAAAGACACAAGTGCTCAACTTAGCCTTCTCGCTAACTGGCGCGCAACAACTGAGAGATTGGGCCGTCTTTTCTTTTGAAAGAATAAAAACAAACAAAACCTAGCCGGAAGTCTAAATGGGAGCTTGTAAATCCTCACCTTTAGAACTGGAGGGAGCTCAAGCAGAGTCTCCTCCTTCTAAAAAGAGTAAAAAGAAACAAACCTTTCAACCTAACAAATCACAAAATAATGGTGCTAACTGGAGCCAAAAACCAAAATGGGGTGATCGAGAACAAAAAAGTGACTACAGACCTCAACAGTGGGGTCCACTACCTAAAAACAAATAAGATAGGGGATACCAGTGTTACCCTAACAATCGTGGGTGGTCTCAAGAGAGACCTTAAAGCCAAGACTCAGCCCCTCCCTCAACACAGGGCGAATGGTCTGAGAAAGACAAAAAAAAAAACACTAAAGCTCCAGAAAAATGAAAACAACTCCAACTTTCTGAGCGCAAAGGAGATGGAGAAAATACGTAGTTTGTTAGAAAACATGGCAAAGAAAAAGAATAATGATGATCGACCTGAAGCATTGTGTATTGACTTGGTAAAGACTGACTCAATGTGTGAAACAGACACTGACATCACATTCGTGGACAAAGGGGAAGAAGACTCTGACGTGAACAGCGCTGTGTTGACGGTTCAGACAGACCAAGAGGACGTAGAGCCTAACCAGCATAACAAGAAAATCCGAGTAAAGCCTACGGACATGGAATTTCTTTGTGACCTAACCAAAAAGGGGGTTCCTAAAATTTTTTTATCTGCCACTCACACTAGAGAAGGACCTCACTCTTGAGGCTCTCCTAGACACAGGGTCTGACATTGTACAACATTGTACTGGTTCTGAACACTCACAGCCAAGAAATCAAGGTTTTGTATTGCTGTTAATGGTTAAAGACTGAAATGTAATTTAACCATGCCAATATGCAATGATTGTTAAATCTTATCTATTTTAAAGGACAATGTAGATTAATGCTACTTTAGGTACCATAACCTTTAATATTCTACTACCTAACATAACTAAGTTTGATTGGAGGAATAAGTTGAAGTAAGAGGCCTTCCTTACAGAAGCCCTCTTTAATCTGTAATAGATATAAATCCTTATATCTACCTTTTAGTTAAAGCAATGACCCATTATTTAACTATTACTTGTAGCGTATCTAAAACATGATAGCTAACACTCAAAGGTACACATGGGTATAGCTTAATGTAAAATCCCCATATTTAGGTTAACCTAAACCACATAAATACATAACACTTAGTAACCAGAAGGGCACCAACTGGAAACAACTCAACATCCAGCACCCTCCACGATGGTCCACCTCCTCTGACAAGGTCATCCCAAGCTTCAACGCTTTTTATTTGTATTGTATGTATTTGCTAATTGTGTATGTACATGTATACATGCATGTATAAATGCAGTACATGTTCATATTTCTTTATACAATTTTATTTAATTCTGCCCCACACCAAACTTTCAGCTTCACTCATGTTTGAAAAGTGCTAAATAAACAAAGTTGAGCTGAATTTGATTAGGGGCCTAAATGTTTAAAAAGGATGAAACTCAAAAAGGATGTTTATTTAGTCTCATTCTGACACTTTCTGCCTCTTCAAATAAAAACAAGATAACCATCCTGTCTGTTCTACTCAATTTGATGGCTTCCTTTGTGAACCTGGTTTCATTTAGAGCGATCGTGTTTGTTCTGCAGATTTCTGGATGGATTTATTTTCTGTATGAGTCGTTGATGGCTATCAGTAAAGAAACATTTATGTAAGATTATATCCTCTCCAAGTCTTTGTAATGGTAGAACTGATGAAAATTAGATTTTTGTGTAAAAGTGTCAAGGCAAAGGCAAAGAAGGTAAATTTTGTGACTCAGCTCACTGTGGGGGAACAGCAGGGGATCAAGGTTAAAGGCAAGAAATATGAATAAAGCTAAAAAAAGAGGCACCTACCATAATGTCAAGGGCTTTTGCTTTTCTTATGGTACAGTAACTCACCCTAAAATTTATTAAATACACAATGTACCCCAGCAAAGTTTCCTTTCAAAGTTTTTGGACTCAGTCTTTTGCAGATTTTTTCATGAAACCATAACTACCCATAATTTGCTGTAATCCTTGTGATATTGTGGAAAACAGAAATAGAGTAAAGTAAGGAACATCAATTTTTTTTCTCATTGTTTTTCATGTTTTTTTTAGCAAAATTATTAAGAATAATATCCATCCATTTTCTGTACACAGTTATTACTTTCAGAGTCCCGTGGGTCACTGGTGCCCATAAGAATAATTTTGTATAAATATTAGTGTAAACACATTTCCATAAAATAAAAAAATACATATTATAAAAGTACAGTATGTGACGCATGCCCTTTGCCCAGGCTCGTATTTCCATTTTTAACAGTTGTACAGAAATGTGGTGTGTAGCTGCTAACAGTTTAGCTCTCATTGGTTCTTACTGCATTACAATCCAACCCCAAAAGTACTGTAGGCCTTTTCTGAACTGCATCCAATTATTTTTATGATTCACACAGCCTGGTAAAACCCAACCCCTTGTTCTTCTCTTTGCTTCCTATAGTCTGGACTCTGTTATTGAGAAACGATTGCTTGCTGGAGGTGTGGACTCTGTTAAAGTTTTTTTTTTCACTTCAGTAGAAAAAAGAACTAAATAATAGTTTCTTAATTTCTTCATCATCAGTAAAAAAAAAAATAAGGAAAGAAGAGAGAAAAGAAGAGAAAATAAGAGGAAATATGATTAAGATTGAGAGAGAGATTAGGAAATGTATCAAATATACATCAAGAGAACACAAGACCACACACCCAACATCTGTTTGCTCACCTAAAAATTAATAAAGGAAAACATAGCAACAAGATACATATCCCTATAAAAATAAATTAAATATAATTTCTTTGTAAAGCGTGCATACATAGGTTAATACCCATACATACATATATATATGTACAAATATACCTGCATACATTCATGCATATTATAGATATATACACACAGACATATATACACATTCAGTGACCAGTCAGAACCCCCTGGATCAGAACACCTGTTTGTGAGTGGTTGTGAGCATGCGTGTATAAACAAGATTTCTTCAATGGAATATTTATAGTTAGTTATGGACACTTATAACTGTTAACTTAATGATGAATCATTAGGTTACTGTGGCAGCACAGTACCTAAACATAAATGCTATTGATATGCAGCCAGTCAAAATGCTAACAATACTTGTTCATTATATAATAATAATAATAATAATAATAATGCTTATATAGCGCTTTTCAAGACACCCAAAGACACTTTACAATTTTTCATGCATCATTCATTCACACTCTGATGATAGTAAGCTACATTATAGCCACAGCTGCCCTGGGGCAGACTGACAGCGGCGGGGCTGCCATAGTGCGCCACCGGCCCCTCTGACCACCATCAGTAGGCAAGGCGGGTGAAGTGTCTTGCCCAAGAACATAACAACTGAGACGGCTGGACCGGGAATCGAACCAGCAACCTTCCAGTTCCAGGACGGCTCCCCTAACCATTGCACCACAGCCACCCAAAATATATATTTTTGGATATCATGCCAACATTTGCTAACTAGTTGGTGTAGGGAAACCAATGAGTAAGGTTTCTTACACCTCTCATAACGAAAGTTATGAGGAAATTATTTATTAAGGAGTTCTCTTATTTTAAGTCATTGGTAACTATATGATGGAATGCACTGGCTGTTAGGTACATACCAAAGAAGAGATGGTCTATGTTTACGTGTGAGAGTATAAGTAAAGTATAAGTAAAATATTTCTTAAAGTCAGCCAAAGATTTATCTTGTGCTTGACAACAGACAGTATGAATCATTAGGAAGACAAACCCAACTTCTTTTTGTAGCTTTTCCGAAAGAATGATCAGAACAAAAATCTAAATGGATTGCAACACTCTGGCTTTCCAGCGAGTAATGTCGGCTATTTGGAACACACCAATTTTTCCATCTTTTCTTAGGAAATCTTTTTAACAATGTCCATCCATCTAGAACACCTGTGTTTGGTTAAAAACTGTTTACAAATCTTTGCATCCATGGAAGAGCAACATCTTCTCCGTAGGTCTAATTATGAAGATTTACTTTTAAAATGAAGGAAAATCCCTCCACCTTGTAACTTCTCTGCAGATATGCAAACTGACTATTTAATATATTGCACATTTTAATTCCAATGGTGATTCAACATTAGAGTACTACTTGGAGGTCTCTGGTAGGGCCTAGCATGGCTCTACACACATACTCAGTTTGCTTTTTCCTTAACAAGAAAAAACAGCCTTATTTGGCATCTTCCAAATAGCTTGAGTCAGCAGGTTAAGTGTCTCATGTTTCTTGTAACTTTTGAGTTCCTCACTGGTTTATTATTAGAGTTTATGCATTAAATACTGGCAGAGGTCTAGGTTGGTTGGCAAAGTCTGGCAATTCCTACGTGCATAAAGAAAACCCGATTCAAATAAAGTTTTTTTTTAATAAACTGAATATAAATGTGCCATTGTTTCTTACAGAAAAACTACCATTTTGTGATGTATAAATGTCTCACATTGGATTTTATGTTGTCTGTATTTAAAAATGTAATTAATATTTGAAAATATAAGGTAGCTTTATACTTAAGTTTGAATCTTTGTTCAAGGTAATTTTTGGGTGAAATTACGAAAAAACAGGTTTGATTTGTCTAACAATTTAAAAGACACACCCATGAACGTGCGTGTGAGTCGGCAATTACATGCATGAACGGCAAAATGATTAGGAGAAGCAGCCAGATCATTGATCCAAAAATAAAATACCAGAAGGTTTTTAGCTGCTGGTTACAACATTTTTCTTCTTCTTATATGTTTTTATTCTCCTGCATGTGTTAGGAAAGTATGGAAAAATAAGATCTTATAAGATGGAGCTTGGTTGTTGAGAGCTTTGTATGTTAGAAGTAATATTTTGTGTGAACACTTTTCATTTGGAGGTATTCAGTAACCAGGAAAGACTTTCCTCTCACTCATTCCTGCAGCTTCACAGTGCTTCAAACAGTGTGGACGCTCAGGCGAAAAGCAAAGAGTGCAGCGAAACTTTTTTGATTGACAGCGGAATGAGCGAATCAGCAATCTTTTGTGTGTAAACATCCGTGGGAGCGTTTTTTGTGATAGAAGTCAGAAAGCGTGATAGAAGTCAGTCTCCAAACACAAGCAGCAACAAAAAACCCACCAGAAATAGAAGCGCGATCTGTTGCTAGTCGTTTTTTCCAAACAAAATGCAGTTAAGAGGATTAGGAAAGTCTCCGGTTCAACTCAGAACAAAATGAAACTAAAAACTGCTCCCACGGATGTTTACACCAAAAGATCGATGATTCGCTCATTCCAATGTCAATCAAAAAGAGATTCAGCCTCCGACAGATCATCCAATCATTATGCAGAAGCTGAGCGTCCAGGCCAGCCGAGGCCAGCCCACTGCCCCATAGACCCCCAGAGACACTGAGTGTCCGATGGGCGGGACAAATCCCAGCATTTATCCAATGACTCGTTTCGCAGCCCTTTTTTGCTTCGCTTCGGCCTGTGTGGACTCTCAGCGTCCACAGTTTAAAGCACTGTGAAGCTGCAGGAATGAGTGAGGAAAGCTGCGTTGTTACCAGTGATAAGAAGCTTTTGAACAAAAGTTGAGCGCATTGTAGCGCATAATCAATGACATGTACACACAACAGTACGTATTTGATCACTTTTTTTTTTACATTTTAGGGGAAGCTGAGCTTCCCTTGCAGTCCTAAAGCAATCGCCACTGCTTGTTAGATGTTTTTCTTTATCTTTCCATCCCTTTTTCTAAAATAATGACTTTTCACAGACTAAAGCATGGCTGTCATGGGATCTCAAGTGTCACCGACTGCTGATCAAATGATCGCCACTATTCTCTGTAGGAAGTAGAGAAAGAAAAAAAAGTGCAGTGTAGTATGAAATAAGTAAAGAAAAAAGCCCTGAACTCATATAAGGAAACTACACTGAGTGACTGGTTCCTATATGTTGGATGATAACTGGGACAAAATCCAAGCTAAGAATGTTGACGCTTTCACTCGACACATCAACTTGATTGACAACATCTGTTTCATCGGAGGTTGCTAACAACAACAAACTGCTTTCTTAGTACTGTTTACTGAACGTGGGAAGAGATGAAGTGTCAGCTTTGAAGTTTACAGGAAGTATTGTATGCAGAGAAAACTAAACACAAGCTCATTATGGGTGGAGATGTGGGGCACATCAAAGACCTAATATAGGCGTAACTGTTGGTGATGCGACTCATTATGTTTGGGTGGAGAGGTGAGCGTGCTGGTTTTGCTACATACCACATTATGACTATTGGTTCTGCACTTTAAAGTAGTTATCTGTAACAGTTAGACATTAGCCTTGATAAAGTGGGAACTGTACTCAAATTCTAAAATCTGGGTAATCATTTGAAGAACAGCAAATGGCTACAGTCTGTCCACAATGATGGAAATGTAAGTGAATTACCCCTCATGCTTTCATTAATATGTTTCAACATCAGAAATATTGGACTTTATTTCTGTTCGGTCTTAATGTCTAAAGGTATTATTAAGGACACACAACATATGGATTCCAAACCATGTAGCGTTTTAACAAAGTTTAATTTTAACAGGCACCAGTCAAATTAAAAAGGAGAACCGGGAGCCCCGTCTAAAACAAACAGAATGTGAGGGAGTGGCCAGAACCAGCCAGCGAATGACCGTCGGATCCGGGTAGCACTCCCCACACTTCATGATCCAGGAACTCATCCAACAACCAAAAACCTGGTAAAAAGACAGCTGGTAACTCCCAGACTCAACATCAAACAGCAAAGTGACAGTAAAACAGGTGACTATAGGCAGGAGTGGGAGCGAGGGAGGAGAGCAAGACCCACAAACACCAACACCTCCCCTTAGGCCTCCCTTGCTTTTTGAGCAGGTGGAGTCTGTGCCTTTTAAATTCTCTACAGCCAATCCACTGTAAAAAAAAAAATCCACAACAAATGTTGTCTAAGGGCACTGTACAAAAGCATTCAATTAGTTCTAAAATGGTAAGGAGTATTGGTTATAGCACATTGAATCTCCACTTTGTCACAACATCCCATCCTGAGCAGCACACAGGACAAATGGAAAGGGAAAAACTCACTTTTAACAGGAAGAAACTTCAGCAGAACCAGGCTCAGGAGGGACAGTTGTGTGCCTCGACTGGCTGGGGAAAGAGAGTGATAGCAATATAGACTGGTTGGTCCAGGTGTAAAATAATTAAAAACTTTTTTAATTTTTAATCTTTTTAACTCTGCAGTAGTTCCAATTATGTATTCTAGTTTGACGATGAAGTTTGAGTCAGAATGCAACGTTTTCGTTGTTGGTCTAAATGTAAAGCGTCAGTGTGCTTGCTCAGAATTGGAGGTGGTGATGATGTGGAAATTCAACACAATCTGCTGACTTCCTTCCTTAGATAGATAACAATTACTAACAGGCATTTCAAAATGTGTGCAAATAATTTATCATTTCATTTTAAAGTGCATTTGTCAAAGTTTCATCCAAAGGTATATTTCTTTTTTTCTAAATCTTTTATTTCCATAAACATAAAATGACTTGTACAAAACATTAGTGTCTAATACAATTAAACTTCCAATTATACTTTGAACAATAACTTTATTATCTGTTATTTTGTACAAAAAACATTCTGACAACCTGTGTTGCTAAAGCCTGGGCCACCTAGGTTGGGAACCGAGTTAGATCAATATTGAAATGCATTAGTTTAGATTTGAAACCTGCTTTTGACACACTTCACAGTAAAATTAGATTTTTATTTACATTACACTCTAGCTATAATCAGTAATCAGCCCTGCGTGTTTAGTGAACTAGACAAAGTACAGAAAACAGGAAGTGTTCAGTTCTAATTTAAACTGCTGAGTTGAGCCATTTGGGAAGTACTGCTTTGTCTTCACTTCTAGTTCCTCTTAATTTAGAGATCTTTTAGAACACAATGTACTACTAGTCATGAATCATGTTAGTTGCATGCTGCTATTAACTAACTTTTGTTTTGATTGCACATTTCTGCACGAGTTAACCTGGACCAAACAAAACACAGAACTAAAATACAATCACAGGATGATGCTTTGCAAAGGTGTTGTGATCAGTTAACACAGAAATGTGTAGCTGGATCCATATTTATTCTCAAGTAAGGGTTGGGAAGGTGCAGCCAGTCAGCAAAGGGTTAAATGTTCTTTGTCACAAACTTACAATTGACCTGGAAGACTGGTAAGGCAATAGAGCAATCTAGTTTAATGAGTCATTGATGTATTTGCACCAAAACGCTCAGTGCCAGCTTAGTTTTGTATTTTTCTTCTGAAAATTTGAACAACCCAAGGCTGTAACAAGACTTCTTTGTCTCGTAGACCTGTACAGTATTTGACTAATGTTAAATGGTATATTACACATAATGTAAACACAGATTTTATAACTACTGCTGCTTTAAATAAAAAACAACTATTTGGAAACACAACCTTGTAAAACCTGAACTTAGTGAGTAACCTTAATCATTTTAGTTCTAGAACTTTGTGTTTACTATGTTATTGTGTACTTTCATGTTTTTTTTATTAATTACTTGGTTCGTCTCTGAAGCCGAATTTGTTTTTTTTATAGTAGGTTAAGCTCATCGTTGTTTCAACCTTATTTCTTGTTTCCACATCAAGTCTTATCGGACTCCAGAAGCAGTTTTCTTGTGTATGAGTGTTGGCTATCAAGATGCAAGACAGCCTCAGTCACTTCCTCTGCAAAAACCTGCTTCTTGTCACTTTGTTCTGTCAGATTGTAGTCTGCTTTAAACCACTGTCTATTTTTCCCTAGAAAAGACCTTGGTACTTGTGTTCCTGTTCTATCGTCATCTTTCATAAACAACATTTGAACCTTGAACATTTCCTCAAGTTTGGATTCACATCATTTGGTTGTCAAACAGCATGATCTAGCCAAGTTGAAACTAGCAGACACTGACTCAAGGAATCCAACTGACCTCTTACTATTGCTGTGTGAAGGACAGTCTTGAAGTATTATTGTCAGAGAACATGAGCATTTTCTTCAGACTGCTAAACAACAGTCAAGATTAACACAATCAGAAAAACACTCCCTGCCTTGGCCTCCTATGTAAACCATTCTGTCACTTCTTCTTTGACTAAGTTCACACCGCAGGTCTTAAAGGGGACCCATTATGCAAACTCATTGTTTTACATGTTTTTATGGTTCAATTTGGGTTTTTACTGCTTCCAGAAACAATCCAAGCATTAAAAAAATACACCCAGCTGTTTTTTTATAATATGTAAATGTTTTGTTAGCAGCCCGTCTACTATTGTTGTACCATTGTGCATCTGCTTGTACTAGTAGCCATTTTCACATATCTGAAGTGCTAATATAAACACTGTGTTTGGAGGGTGGAGATAATGTAAACAAAGGTTTGGGAGGGTATTGCCAACAGCAACCTATTTGCATAAATAGCTCGTTCTGAACAGGCAGAACTGAAAAGGTGAAATCTCAATATCTGAGATGTTTTATAGCTCACAAATGTATTCTAACTTATTCAATGATCCCATAATATGTTCTCTTTAATGCTCAATTCTTTTTTTTTTTTATTCGTTTTTTTCTGTTGGCGTGAACATTCACATTAAATTTCAAATACAGCTTTCATCAGACACCAACACGGCACTGATGAGACCCGCATGCGCAGAAGATGATGTGATGTCACATTCAGTTGAATGTTTGTTTACAGAGTTAGCATGGATGCTACTTCAAGCATGTCGATTCTGGAGTTCTTGTTCAATCAGAGCCCATTAAATAATTGTCTGAGATATTTGATTAGTTGAGTGTTCATATCTGAACACCGGATGCTCCGGTGCAGCATTTTATTTTTGGGTCCAAGCAACGTGCTAAAAATAAACCATTGAACGAGTATCTTTAGGACCGATATGGTCCCCAACTGACATTGGACGTTACTATCATGTCTTTCTACGGATTCTCAGTCATCCAGGACATGGAAAATTAAAAGAAAAAAGACGAAGCATCTGGACTTCTGTTCTGTAGCTGAAGATGTGAGCAGTTACTAGATTTAAACTGATTTAAATTGTCACATTCAGACTCTCATAAAAAGCCTTGGTCACAGGACTTTCTTAATTCCTTTTGTATCAGATGATAGGTAGAAGAAAGGTTTGAAAAAACATGCGAAGCAGGAAAGGAGGGGCAGGTTCGGAAGAGAGCAAAAAAGTGTCCGACTCCTCTGAAGGCTAAGCGAAGAAAAAGCCAATGCAGCTTGGCTGTTTTCACCTCACCCCAAATGAATCTGGGTAAGTAATTCTGTTTTTATAGAGCAGTGGTTCTCAACCCCGGTCCTCAAGGACCCCTGCCCTGCATGTTTTACTTGTTTCCCTGCTCTGCAGTAA
>JARVGW010000506.1:19930837-19944851 GCA_031762495.1 Anablepsoides rubrolineatus | reverse complement strand
AAAATTCACAATAACCTTCCTGTTGTTGCCTCTGATTCTCTGTCAGATGAGGCAGCTTTAGTCTCACTAGAACCTGAATAGAAAGCAATTTAGCATGTTCTAAAGAACAAAACAACCTGCTAAGGCTGTAGTGTAAAACTAGTAAGCAGGATGGATCCACTCTTTATCTTGCCTGATATTGTTCTGCCTTCAGTGAAACACTGGCATCTACTACAATCTAAAACAAAATTGTTTGTATGAAAAACTTTGTGAAAAAAGTTTACTTGGGTAAAAATGAAAAGACAAAAAAAATATAAATAAATGTGAACATCAAACAACTTTTCCGGGCTATTTCAGTTTGTTTTAGCTTTGAAGAAGACGATTAAACATGAAAGTCAAGTTGTTGCAAGCAGCCTGTCGGTAACCATGACTTTTGCCAGCTCAGGGCTTGAGATTCTCTGTTTTTCAGCTTAGAAGAAGGAAGTATTAAGTCAGTAAAGATAAGGCTCCCCTCACACTGCATGACAACCCCACTAGGCTCTTTATAATCTACATAGTAGAATGTGCCCTCCTTCTGTATGAAGACATTTATAATAATACTTCTCTGCTGTTTTATACATCCTTTTAGACCTTATCCTGCACTTTCACCCCGCTCTGTATGTTATGCTAAGGATAGGACAAGAATGCAGCTACACCTATAGCACAACACTAAAGCCACACATATTGCATTAAGACTGTTATCGTGATCTTGTTATGATCACTGTAGTTGCCTCGACATAACAATAATAATAATAATAATACATTTTATTTGAAGGTGCCATTCATGGCACTCAAGAACACCGTACAATGTAAATACAAAGCAATAAAACAAAAAGAATAGAGCAAAGAATAAAATAACAATAAAACATCATAGCTTACATAAGAATTAACAAATAAAAACATTGTATAAAACAATACATCCTACAAAAAAATAGAGTTAATGGGAGATGGTGATTAAACTAAAGAGAAAAAATTTAATCTGTGATTTAAAAATGGAAACGGTAGGAGAGTTTTTGATGTCTGGTGGGAGAGAGCTCCAGAGGTGGGGTGCTGAGTAACTAAAAGCTCTTGAGCCCATAGTAGACAGATGAACTGGCAGTTGAGTGAGTTTGATGGAGGAGGAGGACCTGAGAGTGTAGGAAGGTGTGTTAATGTGGAGAAGTTCTGTGAGATACTGAGGGGCAAGATTATTGAGGGCTTTGAAGGTGAGGAGCAAGATTTTATAGGAAATACGAAATTTGATAGGGAGCCAGTGAAGATGCTATAGGACAGGTGTTATATGACTAGTGGAAGGGGTTCTGGAGATGATACGAGCAGCTGAGTTTTGGACCAGTTGTTGTTTATGAATGGATTTTGCTTGTAAACCAAAAAGTAGGGAGTTGCAATAATCTGGACGTGATGTGACCAAAGAGTGAACCAGAATAGCAGTACTGCTGGATGAGAGGGATGGACGAAGACGAGCGATGTTACGGAGGTGAAAGTAGGCTAAACGAGTAATGTTACTGATATGAGATTTAAATGATAATGTGTTGTCTAGGATGACACCCAGACTCCTAACCTGAGGAACGGGGGATTGCAATACTGTTTCTGTGAATTGATGTATGTATCTGCTGTGGCTATACTACAACTGAATTTCCTCGCACGGGACAATAAAGGCTGTTTCTATTCTATTCTATTATATTCTATTCTTCTTATTCAATGATAGATCTCTGTATATTTATATGTAAATAAATAAATGTTGAGGCAACAATTAGTAAATGGGTCCAAATAAGCCAAAGTACACAAACTACCCTGTTTCAGAGAGCAGGATAAGTGAAAATCCTGAGTAAGTTCTGGGGTAACTGTGCATATCCTGGGTTTTCGGTTTCAGAAAGCCAGATAACCGTTATCCTGAGTCAACTTACCTCTGCACCTGCTCGGTAGCAGGATTACTTGAGCAAATCCTGAATCTGTCTTATAATTTTACTATGTTTTTGTATTTAATCTTTATTTGCTGCCATGTCTGTTTGATACCGGCTGGGTTGCACATTCAATGCATTATATATATATATATTCTCCATGTGCTGTCATTAACATTTCTAGTTCCAGCAGTGAGAAATGTCGACATCGAGTCTTCTTATTTTCTCCCATTGCCATGGTGAATCATATTATCTGACTTCCATTGATGAGGGCTTCCTTAATACTTGCTCTCCAACTTAACTAAGAAGCAACGTGACTCAGGATTGAGTTACCAAGTTGATATCACCTGTTCTGAAACCAAAGATCCTGAGTATCACAGAGATCCTAACCGGTTCAATTGATTCAGAGTACCTGCCTTCTACCCAGGGCTTGTTAAGCCTGCTTTCTGAAACGGGGTTCAGATCTGACCCACACCTGTCTGCTATGACTTGTAGTTGTTTCCACCCCAATATTGTTGTCACCCATGCTGCCACCACAGCAATGGTCATGACCTCACTTTGGAAGTGCTGTGCATGCCCAAGACTTTCCATGACCTGTCACATTATATCACATGCAATGAGGAGACCACTGTGTTTTCAACATGGGCCTGAAAACCCTGCAAAACACATCCACATTCTCACTGATTTGATATTTTCTACACTGTTGCTGGGTCATCAACTGTGAAAGAGGAGCCTACAGTAAAAGTATAATTTTAACACTATTCTTACTGATAATCAAGTTTAGTTTGTCATGAAACATTATCATGATTTAAATAACAAATGTGCTTGCTCAAAGTTTTAAAGATAAAGCCTGTGTAGCTCAATTAGAGGCTAATTTTATGTAGCAGGTGACAGTAACGTGTTATTTTAACACTGCTTGTACGTGCCACAATTTCAAATGAAATGCAATAAATGTTTCACTGCAGGACAGAGAATAGTACGTTTTCATTCTTGAGATTCTGGGTTTTTATACTACAACACAGACTTTTTTGTTTGCCTTTGTTTTTTTGTTTATTTTTTATTTATACAGTTATTATTTCATGATCTTTTATTTAGAAATAAGGTAATTTATTTCTGAAATCATTTAAAAAGTCAATATTTCTCCTTTAAAGAGGCAATGTCATGTAAAATCAACTTTTTTTTTTACTTTTACATCATGCTATATATGTTATTATCTTATCAAAAACATGAAATCCTGTAGTGTCCTGAGGCAGGCAGACAGGAGAGCAAAAACGACCGGTTGGGCCTAGAACCGTCTTTTGGGATCAGCTCCTCCTCTGGACTGTGTCTCCAAGCTGAGCTTCCTCATCACAGAGCACACACACACACCTGACCCCGTGCTGAAATGGGCATGACAGAAGTGGAAGGAGGTTCTTAAAGAGACAGAGGCTAATTTCAAGGCAATTAAACAGATATGATGAGAAGTCAAGTTTAGTTTTTATTTAAAGACCGTGTAAAGTAAACATAAATGTGTGTTCTGAGCGAGGCTGGCTCTACGCTGGGGCAAGAGGGGCCAGTGACCCCTCAAATGAATGCCTTGCCCCCTTAAATCAAATCCGCCGATAAATGGACAAGTTGTCTCTCATCTCTGCCTCCTCCGCTCTGTGCTGTGTGCAGGACAGGCTGTCTGCACGCAGCAGAGACCAACCAATCACCAATCAGTATGCAAATGAGCCGAGCATCAGCCTGAACCCTCTGGTGCCATGTTCACTCTCTGCCTGTCACAAGGCAGGAGGAGGGGCGACCATTTATAATGTTTAAAGAAGAAAATGTTACATTTTACTTTACACTGTCTTTAAACATATAAACAAAATTTTAATAACAACTGAAAGTGACATAGTTACTTTATTATGGTATAGGTTTGCTGGTGCAAAACCCCACAGAACACCCCTCCCTTGAAGCATTGTTGTGAAGTCATGATTTAGTGGGAGTGTCAGAAATGGTAGGAGGGTCTGAAGGAGATCAATATGAATATTTTTTTTATTTAAACGGCATTTTTTCCTAACAACTGAAGGTAACATAGTTACATGATTGTGCTCGAGAATCGAACTGGAAAATACCCCCCCCCCCCCTCCTTTAACACCAAAATGAGTCCTATGTTGTATGTCAGAGTCTTAGAACCAAACTCTATTTTCCTGCCAGACAAACACAAATCTTGTTTAGTATCTTTAACTCACCTTCAGGAATCATAAACACTAATTGTGTTTGTGGGGGATCAGTGAAACAACAGATCATCCTCTCACCTCATTAAAATCAGTTCAATTTGTTTTATGTATCATTAACCTTTTCAGCTGTTTCACAGCAAATGTCACGACACAGAGATTCACAATGATGAAGCAAACATGTAGTCGATATTGGAAAACTAAAAGCAGCTGAACCTTGGCTCAGTAGAAAATGTAATAAAGCGTTAAAACTCTGAGTTTTTTCAGGTGCAGCTTTTAGACAGTTTTAAGTGATATTGTGTTTTATGTGTCAGTACATTAGTCTTGCAAATTGAAAATATGTCAATCAAAATAGTCTGTAAATTAAAGCATTTTAGGTTTGTTTACCACACAGCTTTGGCTGGTTTGTGATAAATCGCTTCACTTTGCACAAGTAGAACAAATGATCTGCTTATGTGGCGCTTTTCCAGTTTTACAATCCATAGGGCATAACTCCAACTGGAAACATGTCCAAATAATCAATGAGTTACATTCACTAAGTCTGTTAAGCCTAAAATTGTGCATACTCTTCCCAAACTGTGTTCTGGATAAACTCATGGGCATTTGGGTCTACCCTTTCTCAGTGATCAGTAATTGTTAACAACCTTTTTGTTTATTTCCAGTGGTACTTCAC
This sequence comes from Anablepsoides rubrolineatus, assembly GCA_031762495.1. Taxonomy (NCBI): domain Eukaryota; kingdom Metazoa; phylum Chordata; class Actinopteri; order Cyprinodontiformes; family Rivulidae; genus Anablepsoides; species Anablepsoides rubrolineatus. Next base: position 19,940,061 of record JARVGW010000506.1, on the reverse strand, counting down.
GCCGCCCCTCTGCTGCAACAAACTCGTTTCTGCTAATCATTTTGTGAGAACTTCTATTGTGTGTTCCCGATAATTGTCTAGCTGGAAGAGCCGGTGCTACCCAAGGCCAAGACTTTCTGCTAACTGCCTGCTGTTTTTCCTCCAAGATCCTAATGGGATCCAGACCTGGGTCCCAAAGAGAATCTGTGGATGGGACTGAAACAAAAAACAGACATGATAAGTAGGCTTGACAACCACAAAACGTGGATCTATTTGCAGAGATGGTCTAGAATCCCAATGGAAACAATCAAAAATGTTGATAGCAACTGTGAGAAATGTTTGACTGCGATTGACATGACAAAGGGGATTTCAGTTTGTTACATGAAGCACAGCTTCTTTGTTTTTTTGTAATTCTTAACCATGAACAATGAACCATTATTGGTTACACTTTGGTCTTACATTTTCACAATTCTATGTATGGGTTATGAAATTATTGTAGCCCTATTAAACCCAACTTTCTCTGAGTAATTGTTGAGTTAATAGTGGTTGTCCAATTTTCTAGGCCAAGCTGCAATTTGTCAGCTTTTCAGAGTTCAAGTGAGGGATTTATATTACTATTATTTCCCAAAAAATGTCAAAAAGAAATGGTAAAAATGGGAGAAATAATAAAAAATGCCAGTAGAATACATTTAGTTGATGTCAAATCACAAAAGCACTTCTGCAATGTGTTGGATTTTCCAAAAAAAAAGAATAATATTATGTGTAGGAGTTTTTTCTTTATTATTTTTTTTTCTTTCTGATAACATGTCCACTCTGTTACCGTCTGTCCCTGAACCTTTTCTCTACAAGAGCCAGAAGGAAGCCCACCCACACATCTCTCTGCAGATGGAAATAACCTTTCCAGATTGTCCCCACTGGAGATATAATTATCACAGCTACCCTGGCTGTTAGTGGAAGTGTTCAGCTGACCTGTGAAAACCTTGCCAGGTCGCTCCGTGACGCTGGTTCCTCATCATTACAGACACACACAAACCTTGAACAGGAAAGAGAAAAAAAAAAAAAAACAAGTGCTATGGCTCTTATTCATGCCTGTACAGTAACTGAGCTGGGGTAATAACCGTCACCCTGCATGATGGCAAAAAAAAAAAAAAAAAAATACAAGGACCCGCACTGATTAGGATCTGCTCAGAGGAGCTGAATCACTCTGCTCCACGGATTCAGTTTTGTTAAGCCAGGTCACTGATCACACAGACCTCTTGCCCTTTGTAGGTAGAAGCTAGTGGAACACAAAAGAATAAAATAAAAGAACAAACAGCAAAAGCAACATTTGTTTTATGGAATGAATAAAAGTTAGATGAACATTTAATATACTTTGTAAACTTTAGTGACAACTATGAGCATCTGGACTGAGGCAGAACAAGCATATCAAACAATACAGTATGGATGACCAGGCAACCTTTAATGAGGTTTAACATGAGCTCTGTTCAGGAAAGTTCACAGATACTGAGGTTGAGTGAGGCATGAAAAAGGGACGTGAGCTGAGCAGAGAAAGCAGCACTGTAAAGTGAAACACTGAGAGAAGGAAATAGATGCAGGAGTATTCATTTCCTGGAGGCAGAGTGAGCAGGATGCGCCACCTGACTGCTCAAAAGAAAGCTGACGCAGACCTATTCTCGTAATAATTAAAAAAAAAAAATGATATCAATGAATAAAAGCATTTATTTTGCATGTGTTGTGATACTGAAGGCAATAGATTTTTTTTTATTAAGTTTTTTTACGGAAGCCACATGACTTGATACAACCCTCAGTATTTTATTGATAATGCTGCTGACTGATGCCCTGAGAGCTACAGATTTGTGCGGATGATTCTGGATCATGCAAATATTTTAAAGACTGAAGCTCCAGGACAAAAACAAATAGCTGTAAGCAATTTGTTTTCCTGATAATGCTCTTTGTTTTTTAACTTGAATAGTTTGGACCTGGCTAAGAAAAAAAAAAGAACAACAAACCGGTTCCTCTACTGAAGTTCTGTCTATGAAAGCGTTTATATAACCCGGCTGATGGTGCCTTATGATTTGATGCTGAACGCTTCCAAGGGCTGCTGTAAAAGGGAAAGTGTGTGTTTTCCGTCACATGGCGCTGCTCAATGGAGGGTTTGAAATTCAAGGCAAGGCTACCAGCATGTGACACTCTGGCAGCCCGGGCATATGACAGTTTCGCTTCAGCTCACAAACATACAGGTGCGCTTTTGTGCACGCATGTGCCAGATAAAATGAATTTCTGCACACATGCCAGACTCCTGCCCAGGTGTTGGTATGTGTCTGCATGCCTGCCTTTAAGTGCCGTATAATGGCTTATCTCTCTCCCCCTTTTTTTTCCCTCCCTGGGTACATGATAGCAGTTTCTCTCACCAGCAGATGCCATATGTGTTTCCACTGAATGAAACCTTGTAACATTGAGTGCCCGAGATCGCTGGCAGCTCAGACCAGGACAGCATGGGGCCAAAATTACTTTGGGACAGACAGACTATTAATATCAAGAAGTGCTCCTTATCACATGACCGGAGCGAAGAAAAATACAGCCAACATGTTTAAAGTCTCGACAACTAAGGGGACATAATATATATTATTCCATATTTTTTATGGAAGTATATTTTATAATGCCTAAACCTTAAAAAGGAAATTTAAAACTTGCCATTCCTAAAAAAAAATAAAAAAAAATGTACCCCCCTATCATAATTTTTTTTTTTTTAAATCTTCATGCCAAACTTTAAATTTAACACCATCCTATATCGAGTAATCATTTTGCACAGTCACATGCTCCACGAACGTGTTGTTCATGACCATCAGCTACTTTCACATCCAAGTTTAGCTGAACATTTGCTGAGTTAAAGTCATTTCTGTGTTTCTTTATTTAGATTCTTTTGTGGAGGATTTCAAACTGGCTTGACTCCAAATATTGGAGAGCCAGTAATTACTGTATTATTCATGTACTTGTTTATTGAGATATTTTGCTAACAGAAAAATCAGGCTGACATTAACCAAACATGCTAGAGTTTAAAGCAAACATCGATTAATCTAAGTAGTAGCTCTTCGCAATGCATACCCTGCATTGTGAATTATTCTTAGCCACAACCATGCCAAGCTTTAGTAGAATATCTGTAGAATTTAATGAATTTTAACTATTTTTTGTGTCTTCTAAGGTCATTAGACTTAGGTGCTTTTTTTTGTTCTGATTAATTCCAAAAGATAATCAGTTTTATAGTGAATGTTTTCTGTAAGTTTTAAAATAATTGTCAGGATATGTATTTTTTATATATAATTTTGTGGCAAGTATTTTTACCTCTTCTCTTATATGTTTATTTTCAGTGTTTTGTTATTCTTGTTTCCTTCTGCTCCTTGTGATTTATTATTGTTCAGTCTTTGTGTACTCCCTTTGTGTACCATCAGTCATTTCTCCTCAGTCAGCCTCTGCTCCTCGGTTCTTGCTCCGCCCACTCACCTGTTCCCAGTTGACATTTAGCCCAGGTGTCTCCACTCTGTTCATCAGCTCCTGTTTATAAAATCTCTCAATAGCTGTGTTTCCATTGCAAATGTGCGCAAAACTTTGCCGATATTTTGTTAATGTCGAGAAAACACAGTTTCGAAATTGCAGTGTTTCCATTAGGTGAGAAATACTGTTAAAGTCACGCGTGAATACGCTTGTTCTCGCGATAAGTCATTACAACCATGGCGACGGATGTAAATAATCATGCATGTTGCTACCACAACACTAGCGCTCATCATCAACCATCAGAGGAGACGTCGACGTCTTATCGAGGCTTTCGAGAGACAAGCCCCTTATACTTGGGAGCGGATACATATGTGGTGTTTTGGGGAAATTGTAGTCGGTGAGTTTACTTCTTTCTTTTACAACTTGGGTGAATTTACTACTACTTTTACTTCTTGTTGTCGTCTTTTTCGCCAATAGAAACAGCCGGTTCTTAATCACGTGAATCCCGTGATGCGAAAAAAGTGTTTCCATTGCAGTTTTGCGAAATACACCAATTTTGATACGGTTGAAAAACCACCTCATCCTAGCGCAAAAACATTTTGTCGAAAAACGTGAGTTTTTTCGAAATTGATGTGTTTCCATTGAGCAAATTTATTTTCGAAATTGTAATTTGCGCATTTTCATGGTCAATGGAAACACACCTATTGATGCATTATTCGTCCCATGTTTCCTTCTGTCAACTTTTTTGTTTTGTTTTTTCCTTGTTAAAATACCCATTGAACTTTTAATTCAAGTTCTTTGTGTCAACCTGCATTTCTGAGATTATGCCAACATGATCATGAGAAATTTAGCAAACACAGTTGATTCTAAAATATTCCAAATAGTTAATGGCAACATTTTAAACAAACTTCTTGCACAATCTGCGGTCGAAACATGTTGACGATGAGTCTCAACTACCACAACCTTAAATATTAGATCAGTATCTTTAAAAACGAACTGCTTTCTAAAGTCAGTTGGATGTGATTGCCAACTTTAATCAGCTGTTTTCTAAACTAGTAGATGTACATTTATTGATTTCTTTCTTTAAGTGTTAATAAAACATAATTTATATTTTGAGAAAAAGACACACACACATTCACAATCAGACAACAACTTACATTTTCCAAGTTAAATTCACAACATGAGTTTCCCCTGAGTTTGCTGATTACTTTTTTATTTATTCTTATAAAACTTAGCATAAAAAGTTTAGTTTAGTAGATTACTTCTTTATTGTAACAATGCTTCTTGGCAATAAATCGTGTACTTTTGGAAACACTGCTAATTCTCCTTTTTAAATGGTGCCACATTTGTAAGGAACATGCATTTGTGGGATGAGCAGTACAGCCACGTTGCACACATGAAAGATTTGCTATATTTTCACTGCCATTACCAAACAGCTTAGTTTGCTGTTGCTATTGACACTTGTTTTGGGCCTCTGGTACCCCAAGGTGCTGCCAATCAGGTGCCAGTTATAAGATTTATTGTCAATATTTTTTTTCTTCCCGAGTACATGAACTATTTGCACTCCTTATTCAGCAATTCATATCAAAAATGGAAAAGTCCTGGAACAAGATTGGAACATCTTGAAAACAGCAGAATAGAAAGTTTGGCAGATATGTGGCAAAGACGTCACCGGCCCAGTTCTTGTTTGTGAATAAGAACATCACAATGTTACTACTCAATGTTCTAAAAGTAGTAGCACAAAATAAAAAAAATAAAGTTCAACTGGGTCTCATTTCTACACAGCTCCTGCATAAAACGTTTTGGCTTTAGTGATAGTAGTAATAAATCTGTTTTGGAGACAAAAATACCTCCGTTCGTCAGCACCTCCTTCAACATTTATGACCAAGAACACAATGTCATTAGCCAGCAGGCAGGGATAGACCGATATGAACAGGTTTGGCTGGTCTGCGAAGTTCTTCCTGTCAGAAACTGTAGTAAAGCACAGCTTTCAGATGATTAGTGCTTTTAAAGCTTTCATATGTGTGGTTACAGTGAATGTACGTCATGTGTACATATTTAAAATGTATAGAAGTGGAGTAATATAAGATAGAAGTAAAATAGAAACTGTTAAACTAGCTGCAAGTCTGCAAATTTAAAGGAAGGGTGTGAATAAGAAGAAAATGGATAATGATGCCAATGAGGAACGTGTGCCTGAGTGAAGCCCTCAAACTGGAGCGCTCTCAGGTAATTAGCGTTAGCGACGTGCTCTTTTACCACATGCTATCTTACTTCCTGCAGGTGTCAAAAGCAAGCCAGCCCTAAATTACCCACAATTCAACCACATTTCTTTGATAACAAGCAGAGCTCAGAAGTTCTTGGAGCAGGGAGTATAACACCCTCTGCCTCAAAACTTTGTGTGGAAGTTTAACTAATAAATGTCTTCCTATTTACACACATTTCTCGTAAAGTTGGACACAAAGTTCTTTAAAAAAGTTTAAAGATATGAAGCAGAATCTAACAAAGCTGGTGTATCTGTAAATACTGTATTAAAAAGATAGTCTGATCATTTTTGAATTGATGTTCTGTCAAATTGTTATGGGTAGTTTGCACGCAATCAGTCAGAAACTGAAGTTTGGAGAACAAAGCAGGAATAGTTATTCGTGCTATGCTAATAGCTTGGAAAAGAAGGATCTGTTTCTAATTGCTTTTCAGCATGTGTCAAACTCAAGGCCCGTGGGCCAAATTTGGCCCTCGTGATCATTTTGTCTGGCCCCAAAGAAAATATGTTTAATGCAAAATAGGTTTAGGTGTTCCCTCCTGGATTTACAGCATTTTTCTCATGAAAGTTGGCCAACTTTCAAGCCAAGGAAAGTTTGGATTTTTCAGTAATCATTGATTTTGGCATAGAACAAGCTACTTTAACTATGGATTCTTTTCTTATTTCAAAATCTTAAAAAAAAATGCTTTGTGTGAAGGTTTTCTATTTTCAACTGATTTGCTAGATTGTGATAAAATATGTTTTTAACTATATATATATATATATATATATATATATATATATATACACTCACCAGCCACTTTATTAGGTACACCATACTAGTAACGGGTTGGACCCCCTTTTGCCTTCAAAACTGCCTCAATTCTCAACTCAGTGCATTTAGGCATGTAGACATGGTCAAGACAATCTCCTGCAGTTCAAACCGAGCNNNNAGGGGGTCCAACCCGTTACTAGTATGGTGTACCTAATAAAGTGGCCGGTGAGTGTATATATATATATATATATATATGTTGGGTTTTTTTTCGTTAAATGTAATCTTCAATGGAAGCATATTAAATAATATTAATAATCCATAAGGTGATGTATATTCTAACACACAGAAATCCAAGTGACCTTTTTCAAATTGTATTTTATAAGAATAATTACTTATAAAACTTTTTTTCCAATAAATTGTGACAAACTATTGGCTTGGAACAAGTTTTGAATTTTGGTCCTCTTGTATATAGTTTTGAAATTGATACCCCTGCTTTACAGGCTTGTAAAAATATAAGCACAAACAAACTGATGTGAAAGGATACTAAAATAATTGTCTATTTTTTAAAATAGATTATTTATTTAGTTTTCTGTTTTTTCTCAGCCAGACAAGATATATTGCATGAGTAAGTGTGTGATGGATATCATTATATACCGATAGTCTAAGGCTAATCAGTCTGATCAGAATGTCAGTACCAAAGTTTACTCAACTTCTGGTAGAGTGATAAGTTTGCAGCCTCATCACAATAGTCTATGCTGTTAAGTCCTTAAAGTTAAATGATCATATTAGTACCATGCATCCCTTTAAGAGCATGTACGGTAAGTGTAATTCCTGCATAATGTTGTTTTGATTTACACATAAAAGTTACTGATATACATTTTCTCAAATAATATTTATTGTCTTAAATTTTTTTTTTATCTAGCCAGTGTAACTTCACCATTTGGAAAAACATGCTTTTTTTCCTTAAAATGATTTTTGACGTTCAGATGTGGTTAAAAATGACTCATGTTTGACATGATGACAATGTTTTTTGTGTGTTTATTTTATTTGTTATTTTTTTGGCCCATCTTTATTGCTGCTCTGCCTGGTTGCCATGCCCACCTGGATGCACACAGAGAGCTGACATGTGGACAAGCTGTGCTCGAGTCATCTTTTACTGAAGAGGGAGACTAAAAAGCCAAATGACAAAAGAGCAACAATTAAAGACTCCCTGTGCAGAGCTGATGCTCAAAAAACACTTGAAAACAAGCAAAACTCTTTCCCCCTTTCTTTTTTTGTCCCTAAAGGAAAATAGTCTGTCAATCGTTCCCATTAAGAGGACAAGGAGCATTACCTAATTCATCATCTGGTTCTGTTACCGTCTCTAAAATGGGTTGAATTGCAGCTGAAACGAGTCACTGTGAAAAGAAGGAAAACAAATTAGATTTTGCTTCTTTTTTTTTTTTGTCCTTTTTCCATCGAAAACATAATCAAGACTGGAACTGATTTGCATTTACAAGTCATATCCCAAGATAACAGCAATTAACTGATGTCCTATTCTGAGAGCAAAGCCAGAACATTGGCTACCTTGTGAGTACATGTGGTGCCGTCCATCCACTGAAGACAATCAGACCACAAAGGGCTCCAGGCTATTATCTTGTTAAGACTTGAAGAGCTGCACCACAAACTGTGTTAATGGTTCACTCAGCTGAAAACAAAAACAATAAATTAAGCTTTTAATTTAAAGTCTAATGATTATTTGTTTGAACTCAAGTGGTTCCACTATTTAAAATTACAGCCTAACACATTTAGCAAATCAGTGATTCACTTAAAATAAAAATGAATTTAATTTAATTAAATAAAAAAAAAACACGGTCTTATCTTCAAGATAAAATACTCGTGGGATTATTGGATGCATTACCAAAACATTATTACAAAATTTGCTTTAATAAAATCAGCTTCTTTTTTTTCCATTTTAGGCAATGCTTGGTGATTTAGTGCTGATTTTAATACTGAGTAAACTGCCTCTCTACTAAAACGACATGCAAAATATCAAGTTTATAAAAAAGTGATACAACAGGAAAAAAGGATACTAAATTGCAATATTTGGGCTGTAAGAAAAATATAATCTCAAGATTAACCTACAAAATAAAAACATGAAATATGTTGCAAACTCTCATGAACATTTTGGCATTTGTTTGAACCAGTTTAAACACACAGCCTTAATGCAAAACTGACCACTGAGCAAGCTCCTTCACAATAAGAGTATCAAACATGTATTCTGAGTTTTGACTTCTAAATATTTTCAAAATCCCTGCAATCTATGAGTTTTACTGAAGAACAATAACAAAAAAAATGTAAGCTATTTTTAGTAGCTTCAGATGTTTAGAAAATAATAACTTTATTTGTATAGCACCTTTTTAAACAAATGTTACAAAGTGCTATTTAAACTATTTAAACATCATAAAAGACACATAAAACACAAAATAAATACCAAATCAATTAAAAAAATAAGACCAAATAATTTTCAAAATGATGAAAAATATAAAAAAAATCAAAAGAAGTTCAAATAAAAGCCTTATTATAAAAGTAAGTCTTAAGTAAAGATCTAAAAAAAGACAATGAGGTAGCTTGTCTGAAATTTAGTGGGAGAGCGTTCCATCATAGAGCCCTGACCTTAAGGCTGTCATGATCTGTGTTTATTTTCCAGTGTTTCTGTTCCCCTGTGTGTCTCTGCCCTGCTCCAGCCCCACCCATGCT
>JARVGW010000506.1:19890831-19907308 GCA_031762495.1 Anablepsoides rubrolineatus | reverse complement strand
TAGTGTACAGCGCTTTGGGGTCCGGAAGGACTTGATAAAGTGCTATATAAGTTCAGTCCATTTACCATTTACCATTTTCACTAATGACACCAGCAGTTCTTTGCCTGATACTATCACTTACAACTCAGCAGTGTGACTCATTTTATCTGAATGGTTTCAGATTCAGTCTGAATTTCTAATTACCTGCTTCCGTTATAAAACACATTGTTTTCTTTGATGTATTTTTGAGAGAATTTCCTGTGACTGTTAATGATTCTAATGAAGAACCAGACTGTCTGACATGTTAATGACACACATGGGTTTGTCTTCATTGCATCCTTGTTAAGCAAATATAGCAAATATAATATTGTGTGCAAATAAATTACAGTGCATTTTGAGTATAAGAAGTACAGATTTTACTTTGAGCATTTTGTTGCTTAAAATGTTTGAGAGAAGTGTTTTGCATTTATGTCTTTCTCTGACAAACAGCCTGATGTTTCCAGACAACTCATCGTTTTCTGTGACGTCACCTCGACCAAAATTGATCCATTTGAAAGAGGAGTTCATTTGAACACAAACTGGGGCCTAACATTAAAAAGTTAGATCGTCTGTGTAAGATTGTACAGGGCTGAAACACACTGAAACACCTCATTGGTTTTGGTCAGAACGGTGATTAAAAAAGTTTTCATTTTCCTTCTCATTTGCCAGAACCCAAACTTGTGAACAGCTAAAAGCAAAATGCCAAAAAAGAAATCTAAAAATGTTGAATGAAGAATATTGTACATTATTTATATTTTAAAATAAAGTATCTAAGTCTCTTTAAATAATTTATATTGCACTTCTATTGTCAGCCAGATTTGTCAGCTAGTTTTTGTCAGTCTTTAAGCCATCATAAAAACTCTCATTCTAATTAAGGTTTGGACTTTGATCAGACCACAGTAGGACTTTTGAAATGTGTTTTATTTACACCCCCTTAGTGTTGCTGTAGAGATGGACCTCTGTTCAAATTACATGGAAGACTGAAATAGGTTTTACTGAAAAGAAAAATGCAGGCATTTAACACGATTACTCGTTTCATCAGTCATGGGCTAACTTGTCCTCATCACCAACAACCCAGTGTTGTTTTCTTTGAACAAATTTGTTCTGGCCACATTTTATCAGATGAACATCTCTAAGATCAGACAGTCCAGTAGGGAGGAGTTATGACCCATCTGGCCCATCGCTGCCGGCCATGTTTGTATTGTTTGTATTTTTTGTTCTTATTCTTCCTCACTTCAACCACTTAGCTTTAGTTCTTTTACTCCTTGCAATGCACACCATTACACCAAAGCAAATTCCTAGTCTGTAACTGGTTTACTGACAATGGCAATAAAGTGTTTCTGTTTCTGTTATAAGTTACTTTTGACCTTTTTTGTTTTGCTCTAATTGTATTGGTTTGGATTGAAGACCTGGGAAGCATTTAGTAGTCGCCAAATTCTTTGGGTTTTATAAAACTAGGTGCATTTGGCTGACAACCTGGTGGAGCAGGGGCTTAGAGTCACGTCACAGAAAGAGGGTCTCAGATTCAAAACCTGCCTGTGGTTTTTCTGTTTGGAGTTTGCATGTTCTCTCTGTGCATGGGTTTTCTCTGGGTACTCCAGTTTCCTCTCACAGACCATAAACATTCAGGTCGTATAACAGCTCTTAACTGTCACTATAGGTGTGAGTGCACGTGTGAATAGTTTTTCCTGTCTCATTCCTCTCCTTGTGACTCTGTGGTGGGTTGGTTACCTGTCCAGAGTGTCTTCTGGAGATAAACAGCTCCCCATGACCCTGCAGGGAAAAGTAGGAAATTACATTATTCTGTGCTTTAGTAGAAGATTTTAAGAAATCCTCTATAATTAGCCTTTTTTAAAACGTGTTTGTTTGTTTGTTTGTTTGTTTGTTTGTTTGTTTGTTTGTTTGTTTGTTTGTTTGTTGAGAAAACTGATGAAGCTTGGCTGGAGCATATCCCAACATGCATTGGCTAGGGTAAAGGACAGGTTGACAGTCTATAGGGGTACCTAGCAGCACTTGATCCTAATTAGAGATTTCTGTTATTGGTCAGAAAACATATTAACGCAACACCCCTTATTTTCTTTTTCTCATAATTGTCACCCGTTGCCAAGGCGGAGGACATAAAAATGTTCTCCGTCTGTTGGTCTGTCCATCCATTCTTGATGGGGGGACATCATGATGGTTGGTGTTGAGTTCTATCTTGTTTATCTGAAACATAAAACATATTTTCTCAAATTTGGAAATGTGTATGTTGGTCGTACAGAATTGTGTGTTGGCGTACACCCCAACTATTTTTGACCATTTTCTTTGTATACATAGCCTGGTGAGGAGCCACTGTTCCTAACGGGGACAAATGCCTGGTCTCCACTGGGGGAAATATTGGTGGATCAAGGGTTTGGTTTAGGACTAACATGTGAATTGAGTTTGGGTTAGCTTTAGGATCAGGTATGTATTGTACCTGTCAGGTTATGTTTAAGGTAAGGGGTCAGGATTAGGCTATAAAAATGACAGGTAAATGAATGGAAGTCAATGCAAAGTCCCCATGAGGATAGAAGAACAAACACACACAAAATATCCATTAAAATGACAAGTTTCAGGAAATTACAAGAATCTAATAGCTTTTTTAAATTTGATAAACTCTATAGAGAAAGCTTAACTCAGTGATATGAGTTTATTGTTTATCAGCTATTCTACCTTTCAATCAATACAAATTAAAGTAAAACATGTTAAAATCTGTTCGTGTCAAATATAAAAGATAATACAGGGCCCTTAACCCTACTTCTCTATGAATAAATCTGTTGGTGTGACTGTGGTAGTTTGGAGGGACTATAGGTGCAGAATGACAGCTATACATCCACCACTGAGTGTGACTGAGGAGTGTCTTTGAGCATCTAGAAAGGTACAAGACTAATACATTATTATTGTAAATTTGAAGTTACTGATCTGTCCAATAAAATGTTCCCAATTATTCTCAACTACACTTAAATGAAATGCATTGTTAAAAAATCATCAAAATTTTAAATGCTTTCAGTACTTAAGTTTTATTAAAAGCACATACTCAAGTACTTTAACTTAAGTAATAATTTAACCATAGGATCAAGACTCAAGTAAGGGACTAGTTGTCCACACCTGGTTGGTATTGGTTTTCAGGTTGTGTCTTTTGTAGAAAAACAAAGTTTTCATTGTTTTATCCTGCTTCACTTGTACACAACATTTGAATTGGGTTGTTTTTTGGGCCATCATTTTCTCAGTGTTTCTGATGACGATAACTCATATCCTGAATTTACTTTGTTGGTAAAACATTGAAACAAAACCAAAAATTCAACATTTTACCAGCCTTTTCATTTATGTGTAGTTCAGAATAGTGAGCAACATGTTTGTGTCATAGTCCAAACACAATGTTTACTTGTGAGGAGATATGATCAGCATCTTTAAAGTATCTGTTTCCCTATGAAAGGAAATCCCTGAAACTATTGATAATGGCTCCCGTGGCCTTCAAACTAACCGTGAGTGTTTTCAAAGGGCTTTTCATGAAACAACTGTGGTAAAAGACAACAGCTGACCTCAGGAGCCACCTCCTTATACTGTAATTTTGTAGACAAACAGTCTGAACCCAAATTTAAAACAGAATAAAAGCAGTCTGTCAAGCTGAAAGTATCAAACAGGGACTGCATTCTGTAATCCAGTCAAACCTTTAGTCACATGTGTTACAGATTTTATTGTGATGTTTTAAGATACATCATCGACTGCTTCAGTGAAACACATAAGTGGAAGTAAGTTATTGTCAACTAAAGTTGTGTTTATTGAACTAAAGGGCTTTCCCCTTTTTTTCTATTTTGGGAAATTCAGGTTTTTAAAAGCTGCCCAGAAACACAGGAGAGCCAACAAATCTGGAGCAAATTCACAAGGTAAGAGGACTTCGGACTGAGGTGTTCAACAGACTTTATTCAATAAAAAAGATAGGCATATACTGTTTTATTATTATTATTATTATTATTATTATTATTATTATTATTATTATTATTATTATTATTATTATTATTATTATTATTTATTTTGCATGTTTAAAATGTTTAAATGTGATGTGCTATATGTAATACATTATTAAAGATAAATTAAAGTTTTATTGTTTCAATTAGCAGTTTGTTTTCACTTTGTTTCTTTTGTTAATTTGACACTGATCAAAGTAAACATATAACTTTTCCAAAACCAATATTAAGGCTCCATGTAAATGTAAACATTTTAAGAATGCATATTATAAAAATAGTTTGTACGTCTCATAACCCTTTGATCTTCTTTTTGTTTTGCTTTGTTTGTTTGTTTTTTGTTTCCAACATGTTCTCTCTTTTGCTCCAGATGATGTTCTTTGTCTTGAGCATTCTCTGTGCTTTTGTACAAGTCAGCTGCCTAAATCCCAGGAGTCACTGGACTCTGCTGCCCAACGGTAAGTTGGATTTTTGCCCGAAAAATACACTTTATGTTCAAATATTGTTTATTGTAACCATAAAGCAAGTTTTACATGTAGTTTTAAAACAGGTGGTGGTTTTCTAAGTACCTGAAATGGTTTTCTTTTAGGTTTTCCTTAAAATAATAAATAAATAAATAAATAAATAAATAATAAATAAATAAATAAATAAATAAATAAATAAATAAATAAATAAATAAATAAATAAGTAAATAAATAAATAAAATGGCAATGGTAAAGATTTGTCAAAATTTTCATGTGCTCATCCTTTATAGCCTACTCTACTGCTCATCCCACAAATGCATGTTCCTTACAAATGTGGCACAATTTAAAAGGGAAATTAACAACCTTACCAACGGTAAAAAAAAATGTATTGCCAACAAAGAAAGAATTGACCAAACACAAATGTTTTTACTTTCTTTTGCCCTGTTAATTGCCTCTTACACGTTTTCAGATTTTTTTCTGATAATACAGTTCTATGTCGTGCCTCATGAGTTTGTCTCCTGTTTGTAGTTCTAGTGCTGAACGTGGATGGCACTTTGGCTCAACACCCAATAAATTGTCTAGCAGATGATCTTCTGAAGAGTGGCAATCACACCCGAGAAATCTTTTGGCGGAGGAATGGAGTGGCAGAGGCACAGAGGGGCAACACCTTCATGGTGCGGTTAATGGAGAGCCTGGGAGGGGGCAACTACACTTGCCACGACCAGAACGGAACCCTCCTCAACCACACCGAGGTCCTGATCCTGCAGGACGAGAGCAATAGGAGGAGGATTCTTGTGAAATCTGAGAAAGGTGCAGACTCGATCAGAGACTCCTGGTGTTTATTGAACTGGTTTCGCAACTAATTTATCTTATATTCTTTGGCTTTTCTCTTTAGAAGAATATCTAAAATGCTCCACTCAAAATTACAACGGAGAGTTCCACTGCTCTTGGACGTGGCACAGCAGTCGAGTTGGCAAAGTGGCATTCATCAAAGCTCGACGGTAAGCTCACAAAGTTTTCATTGTTTTATGCTGCTTCACTTGTACACTACATCTGAATTGGGTTGTTTGTTGTGCCATCATTCTCTCAGTGTTTCTGATGACGATAACATCCAGTGCTCTGTGGATGCCCGTGACCAACACTGGATGTGCACCTCAGCTCGCGGGAACTTCATTTGCACGGTGGATGAGAGTGGGAACGGGGTTTCCTGCCACGACAAGCAGCACTGCCCATTTGCTGAGGAGAGCCAGCAGATCCACCTGATGGTCTACGTGAGGACCGACCACTTTCTTTTGGAGATTTACTCCAAGCTCTTCTTCCTGTCAGAAATAGGTGAGACGTCTTTTGAGGAAAGTTGATTCCACCTCATAAACACATGTTTTAGCTCACTTTGTGTTTTTTTGCAGTGAAACCTGACAAGGTGAGGATCAATAAAGCCAATACAACGGTGGTGGAGTGGAGTTACCCGAGCTCCTGGAACACACCCTACTCCTACTTTCCTCTCACGTTCCAAATCTTCCAGGTCAAAGGACGATGTAGGAAATGTGAAAACCCATGTGTGGGCTCGAAACCTTCCAAGGTAAAAACAGTCTTACTATAAGTAAGAGAAAAAAAACTAAATCAGACCAGCATCAAAATAAACATGTTCAACATTTGGCATTATTTATAATAAAACACAAGTTTTGTGCAAGTTTTTTGTTTTGTTTTTGTCTAGGCTGTAACGACCCACTCTACAGACTGCCAGTTCAAAGTGAAGAACAAGGTGAGAGCTGTTTGTGTCCGAGCAAAGGATGCTCTCTGCGACTCAGAGTGGAGCGAGTGGAGCCATGTCAGGTTGGTGCCTCTCAGTGGTGCAACATGGGATATTCACCACAGTGTTTTCCCCATTACTGCCCGTCACATGACCCTCATCCAACCACAGAGCTCTCACCTTATCGACTCTCTGTGAGACTGTATGAGTTTTGTAAACACTTCTGCTTTCTGCACCTGTGTGCCTTCCTGTGTCCCTTTGTGATTTTATTGTTGATGTTTGGTTTCCACAAAAACTTAAATGGGTTTTATTACACCGCATGAAGTCAGAATTACTGATATGTTGGTGTTTTGTTTTTTTTGTTGTTGTTGTTTTTTTTTCCTCATCTAAATGTTTCTTTTACAGGTTGAGGAGAAATGGGAAAACCAGGAAGTACAAACAGCATGGAAAATATGCATGAAGGAAGAAACTTCAACACTCAACTCTGGATGCAGGAAGGACTGTGTTTTGATTTTTTTTACATTCTATTTATTTGTTATTTAACAAAAAAATAATTTATATTATTTAATTTATTAATATGGAATAAAACAAAACAGGCAAACTCAACTGTGTTGTTTTCTACCTATTATGTCTTTTCCAGGCACATAGTCCAATTCTAAACTACAATCAAGTAATTGTGCCACCTTCAGTGATATATCATAAATAAATTTGACTTTGTAATCATCTATCTAATTGCCCTCAAATTGGTCTCTGTCTCTTTAAGAACCTCCTACCATTTCCAACACTTCCACCTTTAGCACATCTTTACAGCAATGCTTTGGAGGAGGGGTGCTCTGTCAGGTGGGAGCTCGGCTGTGAACTGATCTCCAGGGAGGAGCTTTGTGTGAATAGGTGGTGCTTTGTACCAGTAAGCATTCAGGCAGCTCCACAAGGATACCACAGGAGATTTTCGAGGGTTTTCCAAACATGCATGAATGAGTCAAAGCAACACTCTGGATATGTTTTTGTAGTGGTTGATTTCTTGTCTTCATTAGTCTTTTACATGGTTGTGCCAAAACTTTGACCTACTCTTCTTTAAAAAGTTGATTCAGTTCATTGAGGTTTGCAGACGTTTGTTTCAGCACAGCATTTCAGTCAGATTGAGGTCTGCACTTTGAACTATAACTACCTTGGCTTTTTGAATGTTTGAAGTTTTATTGTCATTCCAAATGAGTACATGAAAGATAGATACTGAGGTCTCAGTTGTCAGCGGTTAAAACTAAAACATAGATCAATAATAGATAAGCTATAAAAATACAAACAATAATAGTAAAAAATAATAAAAATTACAAAGGGAATTGCTTATGAAATGTATTGCTCATGGAATGTATTGCAACATATAACATGATGTGTATTCATTCAGCCATAGTTTAAAAAAGAGCTCCTGTGCCTGATTGTTTCTGGAAAGAAGCTGGTCCTCATTCTTGTTGATCTGGTTTTGATTCTTCACAGTCTCCTGCATGAAGGTAGGGGGATAAACAATCCATGCTGGATGAGTAGAATCATTCATGATTTTAGCAGCTCTGCCTCTGCACCTCCTGTATGTAAATGTAGATATCATTGACTGCTGCTACGTTTACACTGAACACATTTTGAGCAGCAAAAAAGTGCCCAACGCCTCAAGTTGGATGCGCTACGTTCAGACCGGGACACAGACTAGACGCGCATCTGAAGAGGGAGGAGCGTCTTGGTTTTTTCCGGTCTGTCTTTAATGACAGGTGGAATAAAGATAAAATAAAGAAAATGGTTTTGCTTTATTTACTAAAGAGCAAGCAAACATTGCACACACCAGATAATCAATTCACCAATTAAGATGTGGTTTGTTTGGTTAGTTTTGCCGCTCCAGGAGCTGTGAGCTGATGGACTATGTTTTGTCCCGAGCCCAGTTTAATACCGTTGTCAGATTAACGAGCTGCTGACCCGCATCGGTGCTGATATCTCCTGTCAGAACACCAACGGTCGATTTCAGCTAAAGAGCTCCTGTCCGTCTGTTTGTCGGCAACATTCAGGAAACTGTCACATGGAAAAATTAGTCTCTCTGATTGGTTGTCAAGACGCGTTGAGCGGCGAAAGTTCAGATTTTTGAACTCGGGCGTCAGCTGCTTTTCGCCGCATGCACGGAAAATGCTCTGCCGCACCTTCCGCATTCCTTGCGTGCCAAGCTAAACAGACCTGACACGCCGCAAGACCCCTGGAGGCGCATCCACCATATACTTTGCATGTAAACCGGCCGCTCCTGCAGCTCAAAACGCGTTCAGTGTGAACGCACCATAAGGCAGCACCCAGGGATCTTCTGTGCAGAGTTTACCACAGATGGGCAGTTTCCATGCCATACAGTGACACATGGTGATGATGCTCACCATGGCACACCTGTAGAAGCTCGTAAGGTTTGTTGTACCTAGTCCAGCCTGTTTGAGCCTCCTGCAGACATTGGTGGGCTTTCTTTACCAAGCTGATGCTGTTTGTGTCCCATGTGAGGATACACTTGATATGCACCCCCAAGTACTTGAAAGAGGGAACAACTTGCACCTCAACTCCGCCAATGATGAGTTCTGGTGGCTCCTCTGAAGCCCACAAATATTTTTTTTGTTTTTTCCACATTCAGACAGAGGTTGTTCTCTTTACACCGTTCCTCCAATTGTTACACTTCCTGCCTTTCTCGTCATTGTCAGAGATTGGTCCTACCACAGCTTTTATATGCATTTTATATGCATTTGCTTGTGGATTTGTTGGTGTTCATTGGATCTGAATCTGACTCAGTTTGGAACAAATTTTAGCTCTCTAACAGATGGCCTTTCACATGCCTCTGGAATAACGTACTTACATACAGAGGAGTTCATGCTCGACTAAATGACTCTAAGGTGCCCAGGTATGATCATCAGCCCTCCACCACTGAGTTTGACAGTTGGGATGACGTTACTTTCTCTCATATATGCTTGGTTTTCACCAAACATGGCACTGAACATTATGGTCAGACATCTTTTTTTTGCTCTCTTCTCCCTAAAGGACATTGTCCCAGAGGTTTTATAGTTCATTCAGATTCATCTCTATAAACCCAAGTTGTTTGACCATATTAGTTTGGAGAGAATAGACTTTCTTCTGGCAGCCATTCCAGGCAAGTTATTAGTTTAATCTTTGTATTGTGAATTTTAACATTTATCCTCCTGAGGCTTGTGGAGTCTGAGATGCAGCTTTTAGGATTTTTGCAATTTCTCTGAGCATTGTACAGCCTGACCTCGAGGTGAGTATGCTGACATTCTCCTCTAGGAACGCTTGGCAGCTGTCCTAATTTTGTTTTATTTTTTATATTTACTTGTGAATAATCTTTTAATATTACTGTAAAATGATAAACTCCACATTGTTCAGCAATGGCCTTTAACCCTTTCAATGGCAGCAACAGTTGCTTTTTTAAGGTTATGTATTTTTAACACCAGCTTGGTTTAAAAGGGGAACTGCTAAAACTTCTGCTTTTATAGAGGTGTTCACGAGTTAAATGATCTGGTATTCGAGTACATTTGATCAGTAGCACCTGGCTGATGGTTTCCCTCCTAAATGTTTTTGAAAATAGAAGGTGTAGATTTAAAGTTTCCAGACAGCTTCTCCATTTTGATTGTGTTTTTCTCCTTTATGAAATGACACAGTGGTATTGAATGTGGTATTTTTGTACACTTGAGGTTATTCTTGAACATTTTTTAGACCCAACAAAGACCAAATTATCTTTATTTTGTCTTGATTTGTAAAATCCTAGAACTGAAAGAAGCTGTACTTTTATTTCCTCATGACTTCAGAGAAAGAACTCTGTCCTGTGTGTGTACACAGTAACATCAGGAGTTGTTTCAGTTTTACTACAGAACGACTGTCTCATCAGGTGATCAGTGTGGTTTTCCCAAATCAGTTCAATGAGACTGTGGCTTTGTTTGTAGAAACTCTCCACATCTCTTTATGACCAATGACAGAACACTAGTTACACTTTGACCTATATCTGTTGTGTATTCATGAACAGCAGACACCTCGTGGTATTTCCTGCATGTCATATGACCGCAATATGCAGAACCAAGTCATGAAGTCAGGACATCTCCCTCCATTCTCTTTGTTCAGGCTATACCCGGCATTAGAACGGCAGGAAAGTTACAGTCAGTTGACACATAATAAAGTAAATATTGTTTATGACGGGACAAATAAAACTTTACACTAATGACTATAAAGTAAACTGAGCTCAGAGTTTGTCACCAAAACAGTTAGGAGTAAATATATTACACCTCAGAATGATAGGGTCTGCCCCCTGGGTTCGGGTGCGTGCTTCCCCCTGTAGTGGGGTGGGAGCTCGTCCTGGAACCTGGGGGGTATAGAGTGTGTATCGGGAGCACAAGTGGATTGTGGGGTCCTTCTTGTATGTCTTTGAATGAGTGGTTGTGAGGATGAGGGTGGGATGGTGTGATTGTGTTTGTGTATGTTTGGATATTTGTCAGGCTGGGATCTGGGCCGCCCCTCCTGCTGGTCCCTCTCGGGGCCTTGGGCTCGGGTCTCCCCTGTGTCTGCCCTGTGTCTTGGGGGTTGGGTCTTTGGTCCTCCACAGTCACTATTAATTATTCCATTTGAGAAATCTAGTTTATACACGCATGTTCACAACCTCTCAGAAACAGGTGTTTTGACTGGTCACTTAGTGTGTACATATGTATGTATGTATATATCTATAGTTCGCATGAATGTATGCTGGTATATTTGTATATATATATATATATATATATATGTATGGGTATTAACCTATGTATGCACTCAGTACAAAGAAATTATTATTAACGGAGTTAAGGTTTGGTGTGTGGCCTTGTGTTTATTGATTGCTTGATGTATATTTGATATGTTTCGTGGTCTCTCTTTTAAAGTAAAGGAAAAAAAAGTAAATATATTCTTTGGACTTTTGTTTTTAAAGGAATTAGGGGCTTGTGTTTGCACATTGCTCACTACGTTAACTCATGTCTGAAAGCAAACTTCTGTTTAATCTTCTAATAAGGGAAGAATATTTATATTTTACTGCATGCTCAATAATCCAGATCAAAAAGTTCCATCTATAAGTTACGTGTTTAACAATCTTTCTGCAAGGATCTGTGTATTTCTTCATTTATTTTTTTTTACATTCTGTTTGTTTTTTGCTCCTTGTGGTCTCTCATGTTTTGTTTCACTATTAAATGTTCTTTCCTAGTGTTTTCCCCAGCTCCTCTCACATCTGATCCTTGTTGCCTCTCCACAGGTGTGTCTTGTTCGTTTCTCCTTTGTATGTATTGTCTTATCTTGTGGTTCCTGTCAGTTCATTGCACCGTTTCCAGCCGGTCAGTTCATCAATTTCCTTTCTGGTTCTAATACAGAACAAAATTAAGGCTGGTATCGACGATGCTGATCCGATACTGATACTTCATGCAAATACACCCTAATGTGTTTGCTAAATCTAAAGTACTGAAAATCATACCTATACAATTCATACAAGACATCAAAGTAATTTAATTGTTTTTTTTTAATTCAGAAGTTTATGAATGTATCATTCTTATTTACAACATAGCTAATACAACAGAAAAACTAAACAATCATACAAAATATGTGAAAATCATGTTTTAAAGTGGGGTATTATGTATTTTTCAGGCACATAGTTCAATTCTAATTCACAATCAAATAACTGTTACCTTCAGTTGTTATGAAAATAATGTACATATAAAAATAATTTTGACTTTGCATCTTAGTCTATCTAAACCAGAGGTGTCCAAAGTCAGACCTCAAGGGCCGATGTCCTGCATGTTTTAGAAGCTACCCTGGTTCAACACAGCTGAACCTAAGGGGTGCTTCATTAGTAGGCCTCTGCAGACCTTGATGGAACTGACACACATTCACACAGTGATATAGTGGTAAGCTACAACGTAGCCACAGCACAGGGGTTGGGGTGGAGGGTAATATTGGGACTCCACAGGTCAATCCTGGATTTTGTTTCTGCACCTTCTGGGTTTTTGCTATGGTTTTGGATTTATTACTGCCTTCCCACCTGCTAGCACTTGCAAATTTTGAGCAATATTATTTTTTGTAAAAAATTGCATTTTTTTTCTTCAAATGTGGTCTCACCCCCAGTGATTTGATCTCAGCTTTATCTAGTGGAGACCCCGTGTTGATATTTTTAAATATATGAAAGTTAAACAATGTCTCCAGTTAAAGTGATTATGTCTTAAATGAGTAAACATTTTAGTTGAATAGTTGCATTTTAACAGTATATTATGATAAATAAATGGAAAAAAGAGGCAGTTAATGTTGTCAACATTCACCACAAAAACCTATATTATTTTCTTTCTGTGATTACTTTTATATTCTGCTGCTGGAATTATTCATTCTTCTAGCTCTGACAATTTCTAAAACTTGATGTTGACTGAGTTAGAAAATGGTATTGATGCAATGGCAGCTGTTTGAGCTTTCAAGGGCTTACGTACTGATTTTAGTGACAACCAAAATTCAGACAAGCTGATGTCACAGGGCAGGCACTGCAGAGATAATAATAAAAAACAGGAAGATTTTTAAACCAACACTTTGTATCTGATTGTAAAAGACCATATTTCTGTCATCAGATCAGGTGTTACCAGTCAAGTTACAAACTTAACAATTCACTGCATTTAAATCAGTTGGAAGTTGTCCACAACATGCTTTCCAGAGGTTTGTCAGCTGATTTTTTTACTGTAGTTATTTAGACTTTTTTCACTCAATTATTATCAATAGTTTATTTTATTTAAAAGCTTTAATTTGCAGTGTAAGTGTGCTTTTGTGTTGAAACGCAAATATTAGACTATAGACTGAACCCACTTAACACTTAAACAATGTGGTCGAGTGTTAATAAATTGTGATTTTATGCTCTTTTACCATACATGCTTTATTTATAAAGCCATTTACGCAACCACTGGACAAACATGCTGTACAGTTGCAGTCAATAAAACACAACAGCATGATAAAAGCCTAAAGAAATTTTGAACAGCCATGTAATTAATAAAAGAGCATAGATATATTAAAAATAAGAATTTCATATTGTGCCAAAAGTCAAAGAAAACAGATTGTTTTTTTTCTAAAGGGACTTTTTAATTTCCTCAAAAACAGAAGAAAAGCCCAACTCTATCAGTTACAAATCTTAATTGTTGTTTTGAAGAACCAGATCCAAACAATGTGAAACTCCAGATCAATTAGACACATTGAAACTTTTATTGCCAACTTTCCAAATCACACGCAGCAAAAATTCCACCCAGTCACACACCTGCAGAATGATAAAACATTTTATCTTACTTTTTATGGGTAACTCATTATGCTCTGGAGTTTGCAGTGAACCACCTCATCACTTCCCAAGCAAAAAGCAGAAGAGTGGGAATGTAAGCACAGAGGAATACAGGATACTCAAAGCGCTTCACACTACATTCTGTGTCCTCATTTACCCATTCACACAGCACTCTAACAGATCTCCTACAAAGCTAACATGTACAATCATCTACTGAGACTAATCAGTGCCAATCACATTCATACACTGATGGGACACACATCAGAGGCATTAGGGGTGAAGTATCTTGCCCAAGGACACAACAACTGAGTCAGCTGATACGGGGGATCGAACCGGTGACCTTCCAGTTCAAGGACGACTCCCCTAACCACTCTGCCGCAGCTGATTACAATAATAGAAATAAATGTATAAAAAAATAAACATAAAACTGATAAAACAACTCAAAAGACACAGATCCTGACTCCACGAGTTCATCCCTTTCTTAGCAGTAATGACTTACAAACTTTCAGCTGATTTTGCTGCAATGCTAACAGTAGCTTGTTCATAAACAATGATAACAAGCAGAAACTTTATTTTTTTAATTTAATGTTATTATTATTTTTTTTAAAATATAGACAGCTTACATTTTCTGGTTTGCTGGAAAATCTAAATGAGCTGGAAACAAAAAAGAGATTGATGTTCAATGAAAAACAGTTGAACGCTATTAGCTTCAATGCCTCAACTCGTAGAAAATCCTAACTCACCCCTCAGAGATGATGATGGTACTGATGAGCATGACAAGTCCCAGGATTTTCACCATAACACAGGTGTTGATCCCAAACACTAGATCACCTGTAACAAAACAGCATCTTTTCTTGAATAAAATTTGATTTTGGCTATAACAAAAACTTTTATTACTGTTGTTTATAAATGAGTCTAATATGATTATCTGAATAAAATTCCTATTATAAACTACAATCTGAATTAATGTAGTAAAATCAAGTCAAAGGTACTCAGCTGAAATATTTTCACAGTGATTATTGATTAGTTCCTGCACAGAATACACAGTTTTTAGTAAACCTGGAGTTTATTATACTTTATTGTAAGTAAAGCACCTTACATGGTCCTTAAAACACACAAAACAGTATTAAAGAAAATGAAAAGCACCAAAAGCAGGTAACAACACAGTACCTTCATTTCTAAGAGGAATCACTGATGATGTCTCGTTCCCCAGATCATTTTTGGCCACACAATAATGCTCTCCTCCCTCTGCAAGAGTTAAGCTGAAAATTCTCCTTCAGCTACTTTTACGGCTCCATATTTGCTGTTCTTTAACCAGCTGAAGCCGCTGACGGGAGGCTTGACCCTGATGGAACGACTCAGATTCATCCAGCTGCCTGCTGATGTCAACACAGATGGGCTGATGAAAGCTGAGGTGTTTTTGGGACCATTTGATGAAAACGGGACATGATTTTCTACATTGATGATAAACATAAGAACCATGAAGTGTTGACAAGTTCACTCACACGAGACATCAAGAATCATTTCTGTCTCTGCTGCCTTGAAATCTTTTCCATCATTCACAGGGTATTTGACAGAACAGATTATGTTGTATCCGTCATGTGCGTCTGACAGAGTGATGGTCTCCTGGATTTTTGTTGTGAAAGAGCCGTTCGTGTTTTACTCTTTGTCTCTGAGAGTGCTGTTGAAGATTCCAGGTGAGCTCAGGAGGTGAGGGTGGACAGGGAGTCAAAGCTGAGCAGGTTTTTGTGACAGATGTCTTGTCCTTCAGATCACCAGAGATCTCAATTCTGGAACTTCAATGAGTGTATTTGTTAAAAACTAATGTGTATGTGTGTGTGTGTGTGTGTGTGTGTGTGTGTGTGTGTGTGTGTGTGTGTGTGTGTGTGTGTGTGTGTGTGTGTGTACATTTTAAACAAAAGTCAAAATAAGAAACCATTGCTGCTTGGGTTAAAGTTAAACCCTTAAGAAAATATGTTACAGCAAAGAGCAGCAGTGTGAGAAAGAATAAATTCCTTCTTCAGGGATTCATCTACTGTCACATGACCTGGACAGAAATACTGTAATAATGAGTACAGAGGGAGAAGTAGTAGGAAGATTGCCACCTACCCACTTGCTCTGTCATTTTATCCTTTAAATACATATGTTTAAGGAAAAATTATGCAGATTGTCAACATTTATTTAGGAGAAATATCCTAATGGGTGATTACCACCATGTGTTCAGTTGAAAAAAAATGTTTTTTATGCCTCTTAGTGGAAATTTCAACATTTTATTTGAACACATTTTGATGATGGAAACTTGTTACAAGCTTCTGGAGATGGAGGGAACAGACTGTAATGGGGAACACAGCACACAAATATCAGCTGAAAAGGGGATCAACAGATCCAGGCACTTGGGCCTTGTTCAATGTTCCAGCCATGTAACAACTGAGGTGTACAAATACATTTAGCTGTTTTTGTTGTTTGGCTGTAAAAAAAATATTACTGGACATGTGGTCAGCAAAATAGTAAAATATCTAAAAGTGAATGAAATTTACATTTCAGGAAGAACCTTTTTTTAAAGTCATATTGCTTCTGTTGAGCAAAAACTTCAATTCAATTCAGTTTATTTATATAGCGTCAAGTCACAGCAACTGTTGTCTCAGGGCACTGTACATAAAAAACAATAAATCTAAAGAAGCCAGCAGACTGCGCCAAATCTTTGCTTCGTCACAGTCTCCCGTCCTGAGCAGCACACTGGCAGCAGTAGCAGCAGCGGCAGCAGCTGAGAGGAAAAGCTCCCTGTTAACGGGAAGAAACCTCCAGCAGAACCAGGCTCAGGACAGGCGGCCATCTGCCTCGACCAGCTGGACTGGAGGAGAGAAAAGAGACAGAGATAAACACAGGACTGGTCCAGGTGCACTTTACTCTGGAAGAGAGACAAAGAAAACAC
>JARVGW010000506.1:19865476-19890807 GCA_031762495.1 Anablepsoides rubrolineatus | reverse complement strand
TTGGTTCCACAAGAGAGGAGCTTGATAACTGAAAGCTCTGCCTCCCATTCTACTTTTAGAAACTCTAGGAACCACAACTTTGTGTTGTTATTTTAAATAAATTTACTTTGTTGCTCACCCTTCTTACCTGTCTGTGTTTTCATCTGTGTTTTTTTTTTTTTACAGATTAAAGAAAAACATAAATTCTCTCAAAGCCATATGGACAATGCAACATTGCCATCAAGTGGTGAATAATAATAATAAAAAAATTAAAAAATTAAAAAACAGCAAAAGAATTATAAAATCATCCTAAGATTTTAGAATAAGTCAACTAGACTTTATTTATCTCTTGAAGATGCTTCATCTTCTGTGCAATTTTTTTTCTCAATTCTAATTCAAGTTGCTGAGTTAATGTTGGGACAATCAGACTGTTGTGGGCTTTTAGAATATAAAATAAAAGTTAATCACACACCTGTCTATTCTTTGATTTGTTTGGGCACAAGATGTTTTTGGCTCAAATTCCAAAACAAACCTGTCTATGAAGAAAAGCCAATGCAACACTGTAGATAGTGAAATAAATGTTTTGCCAAATTAACAGGCTTTCCAAAAGGATTTATTGTAAAAAGCATTGTTACAAAAAAGAAATAATCAACCAAACACAAATGTCCTTACTTTTTGTATACTATAATTTATAAAAACAACATTCTTGCCTGTTACTGATATTTCAAAAGGATGATCACATGCAGTTACCTGGACTTGCCCTGTTTCAATTCTGAAGAAGTATTGCTCATCATGGCTTGTGTTTACATAGGAAAGAGGGTGGTGCAGTTTTTCTGAGTCTGATTTCCAATCATTTTTAGTGGGTAGAGGTTAACTGCTGTTGAAATCAACACGGTTTGAATTGGAGTGAAAACTTATACTCTATTTCATCCAAACTCCAGAGATGGTTCTTTTGGTATTAAGTGCTGTGTGTGTTTCTTTAAAGCTACATTGAATTTGCAGACAGGATCCACTCAAAGCGGCGGCTCAGTTGGTAGAGCTGATGCCTCTCAGCAAGAAGGTTGCCGGTTCAAATCCCAGCCCGGGGACCTTTCTGGGTGGAGTTTGCATGTTCTCCCCGTGTATGCGTTCTCTCCAGGCACTCCGGCTTCCTCCCACACACCAAAAACATGACTGTTAGGTTAATTAATAACTCGTTTGTCTCTATGTGTGACCCTGTGATGGACTTGCGACCTGTCCAGGGTGTACCCCGCCCCTTGCATGGCGACTGCTGGATATGGGCACCAGTGACCCACGCGACCCTGAAAGGAATAAACGTGTACAGAAAATGGATGGATGGATCCACTCAAAGCTTCAATCTTCATTGGTCCAGTAATGAAGAGGCCTGATTTCAAACCACCACAATGAGCCAAAACTCCTGTAAAAGCAAATTAATGATGTGAACATTGCATATAAAATATGGAAATTTCTGTTTGCGCAGTTATTTATTTGGAACAAATCTTGGCAATAAATGATATACGGTAGCAAAGTTTATTTTATCTTATGGTGCTGCATTTGTTAGACAGTAGTAGAGTTAAGTATGTGTGTGCCATGAAAAGCCTGTCAAATCCTACCTGCCAGTGCCAAACAGCTTAATTATGGCCGCTTCATATACATCTGAAACTGAACAGTCAGTTTGTGGTCACGTGGTGAGACATTTTTCACACACACCTTTAATAGTCCACAAGACACACAGTACAGAACTCCTTGGAAATCCCTCCTGTTGCAGTACACATAACTGCACAGGTTCCTTCCAGAGTCTCCATTAAGTTCCCTGAATTTGCTGTTTTTGCCAAAAAAAAATCTGTCAAAGATGAAGCATCACATTTCCTGGTACTGCCATGATTCTTGTCTTGGTTACCATTTTATGGTTCTTTTTATGGGATATTTTCTTAGTCTGTTTTGTTCTTTGGTTTTCTTGTGTTTTGTTTTTATTATTTCTTGTCCAGTCTCCAGGTGTTTTCTGTGCCAATTCCTCCACTTTGGTCCAGTCTCATTACTCACTCTACACCCTGTCTGTACTCAGTCAAAGTGCACGTAAGGGATCGAGTGCGCAGGTTACAAGTGTGCAAAAATTGAAAAAATGGGACAGTACGTGTTATGTCATCGACTTGCACCTCTGCATTGTAATTGAGACATCCAAAATGGTGGGACTGCTCGCTCTTTTGGCATTTGTACTGCTTAAAATGATGGTACAACTGAAGAAAATTTTGTAAATGATTAACTAAATGTTAGTATTATGTTTTTACTTTCTGATTATTGCAACCTTAAGGCTAAAAAAGAGAAAGAGCTGGTGTGTTATTGATGTGTTCTTTCTGTCTGGTTACGTTCTGACATCTGACATAAAAGGCTTCACCTTCAGGGGTGTAACCAGGAGGAGCCTGCAGGTTATAAGGTTGAATCATCATGATATGGGTGGAAGTTGTTAGTTTTGCAGTCTCTGTTTAGAGCGGCCTGGGACATTTGGCTGCTGTGCTTAGTTTGGGCTTTCCAAGGCCTTACACTGAGGCCTGACTGCTGTGCTGTACTGTATGAACCTGACTGGAGTCAGAGATGAGAAGAAATCCAAGTGGACCACCAACTGTGATGGATGATCTTGAATAAGCAGAGAACATTGGATTTTATATTTGGCTGTTGAAGAACCTAAAGATTTTGAAACATCAACTGCTGAGTATAAGGACAGCTAAGCTTTTGAGATGCCTCCTTTTTTTTTACAAAGAGGATTTGTGCCGACACCTGATTGTCAGGCTGTGTGAGTATGGACCCTGCTACATTGGTCAGTTGGTGTCACATTTGACTGATATGGATGGGCTCTGTGCCACTGAGCAACTTCAAGCTGGTGTTCCCTTCAAAACCAAGTTCCATTTTATTTAAGTAAGCCCTGGTACTATCTCCAAATTGAAGGTCAAGCTCCAAATAATGGAGGATGTCAGATATAGACCATGAAGTGGGCATCCATAGGGATGAGATTCTACAACCATGTGCACAGTCTGACATGTAGTGGTAAATCATTCCACAGTTTTGGACCTGCTACAGAAAAGGAGCTGTCACCAGTTTAAGATGAGAGTTAGGGACCTTCAGAAGCAGCTGACCAGATGATCTATAAGAGAGCGCTGTGGGACAAGTGTATGCATTAGATGTGAGAGGTTGTTTATACATTTAAAGACATACAGGAGGATCTTAAAGGGAATTCTGAAATGAACCGGAAGCCAGTGAAGAGATGCTAGAACAGGAGTAATATGTTCCCTGCATGAACATGGTTAGGGGTTAGGAATGAGTCAAAGCAACACTCTGGTTATGTTTTTGATGAGGTAATGACATTATAACATGATATAAACTCAGAGTCAATTTTGCACAATACCCTTTAAAAATAATCACAATATATTTTCAACATGAATAGGAAGATATAAGTTATATACTTTATTAAAAAGGTTAGTAAAAATATGTGCATTTTTTGTTGAATTAATGAAAAAAATATTTATATTGAAATTTTTATTGATACAGTTTAGTGACAGAAAAACTTACATATGAAAGAGAAAAAAATAGCATTTTAAAACAGCTATTTATTCATTTTAATTTGATTATATTTAAGAAAATGTGATCACAAAGTCTTCTTTTTGCAAGACTGAAACCACCTTATGTGATCCTACTAAAGATGATTTTAGTTTTTAACATTTAATAGAGAACATTACAGTAAGAGGTTTTGTGAGTTTCTAATGTGTTTGGTTATTGCTTGCGCTCAGTCAACAAGTAAGGAAAAGTCAGTCAAGAAAAACAATTCTGGTTTGCAAATGGGGAAACTAAACTTCCCCACTGTCACTAAACAAAAAAGTATTTTTTTAAGTACTCAAATTTTGCATGACTGCAGTTTTACATGTCACCACTTCTCGTTGACATTCTTGTGTCAATTGAAAGATGAAAAGTAGGAGAGAGCAAAGTTTGTTTTTCATATATTTTGTAACTGTTGTGCTTATTGAAAGTACTAAAACACTTGTCGATATTTAATTTAGCAGAATCCAAGTTTATGTTTAATGATTATTTTAGAGATTCTAGTGATGTTCTGATTGATGCTTTGAATTTTTTTAGCTGTCTAAATTTCTCAAATGTTTGCAAACTCTGGATATTTTCACAAGGTTTTTTTTTTTTTTACTAGATATACATATGTATGAAGATTGAGAGATTATATTTTTGAAGAGTGTGGATACCCTAATTTCCATCGACTCTTGAGTTTCCTCTTCAAAAGTGCAATGAACTTGCATCCTACACTGTGGGTTAATATGGGTTTAAAAATCGTGTACTGTCATTTCTAACTCGCTAGATGGCAGCATTTCACCTCTTTGGTGTAAAATTGGAGCGCTTGGTGTGCAGTAAAATTAAAAAAGATTTTGGTGCTAAAGGAGTTATCCTATATTTATCTCCTTTAACCCACAGGTTTAACACGCGTTTTCTCTCTGTTTAACAACAAAATAAACAAACAGGGCCTACACCCTGCAACGTTTCTTGCTGACAAGTTTTAAATTCTGAACGCACTTTCTCAGCAGCATATTGTGGGACATACGGTCTGTTCATATAATCATATGTCTGATTTTTAACAAGTTGTTGTTTTTCACGAGGTTTTTAATACGATCGGGCCAATTATTATTTATTTACTTTTTGATTTATGTGAACATCTGGCTGTGCAGGAGGCGCCACTTCTTTCTCACGAGTTTCCTTAAAATATACGAAGGGTTTTTAATAACCTCCCAACATGTGGTCACTGGCCTCTCATGCACACACACATTTGCATCGATTAAACAGTGTGTGTGTGTGTGTGGATTCCAGCCTGGGTGTAATGATCATATATGTATTTTGCAAACGCTGCGTCCAGCTGCTTTGTAAATCGCAGCATTAACATGGCTGGAACATCTCCACTTTTGGATGGTGAGACGCTGATATTTGGGCTAACTGTGTGTAGGTGTGTGTGTTGTGGGGGGGGGGGGGGGTGGAAATCTAAGCCACCCCCCCAGAGGCCTGCAGTGTTCGCGCTGCTGGCCCTGCATGCCGGACCCAGGCAGGCAGACAGATCCTGGGCGCAATCAAACAAATGTGCTGAAGGATAGCTCCGGACGTGTGTGTGCGTGCGCGCGCGAGCGAGCGTATTTGTGTGTGTTGTGTGTGTGTGACACCCGCTTTTATTTATCACTATTCCTTGTATCGTGTAATGGCAGGGCGCTCACATTTCTCCTCCCACAGCAGGAGACATAAATAAACAGCTCCAGACAATGATGGGATGATTGCTGCTCTTTGGAGCCACAACCTTGACCGTTTATGGCTCTTATCAGAGTAAAGACTCACTTTAGGAGCTCCGCTCTCTGGTCACACACTCATTTAACAAACGCAGTGATGTCGCTAAAAAGTAAAAGTGATGTTTTTTTTTTCCTGCAGATTTTGATCCCAGCTTTGTGACAACACTGCTTTATTTGATTTATTTATTTAAGCTTTTTGATTGAACCCCCTCGTTTCTTTTTATTTTATTATAGTAAACCAAATAGTTTGACAATTTTACAGCGATGAAACAATCAGCAGTGATGATCCCCTATTTGTGAGCCCCAAACTTTCGCGCCTTTGTGAGCAAGATATACAAATACTTTTGGTTTTTCTTTCTTTCTTTCTTTCTTTCTTTCTTTCTTTCTTTATTATTTTGTAGCACATTTTTCTTGTTTGTCTGAGTTGTTTTTGAGCGTCTGCGCATATTTCTTTTTTTTTTTCTTGGACGCAGGACGCAGCGCCGTTTAGCATTTATAATCCTCATATTTATGTTGGAACAAGCAGATCTAAGTCCCGTTAGATTTGTGTAACGCACCGCATCAGAGCTCGAAGAAGGATGGGGCTGGGGGTGGGGGAGAGAATGGGGGGAGTATATACGCTGCGGTTGCCATGTTTCTTGAAACTTTCTTAAGCTCATAATCTGTCAGAGATGCTACTCCGAGGGAGCAGTTGGACTGATAAACGCGGGTCTTAGGAGAAAATAAACACAGTTACCAATTATAAAATGTTACTTTTTTGTTTCTGTTTAAAGCGCGTGCGTGCATAATGCAGTGTCGGTTTTAGTTGTCCAAAATGTGCAATCTTTGCACATTTAAGTAAATTTGCACACAAGTTTCCTGATCCTCCCCACCCCGTTCTTTTTGCATTTTTTAATTACTAATAAAATAAATGGGAGGGAAAGGAAAAATAAGTGTTAATGCAAAGTTTAAATATTTTTTCCTTTTTTGGATTTGGTTTACACGTTTTCTTCTCAAATTAGTTTAATCCTCGCGCTCTAAACTGAGGTGTTCATCCGTGAGAGAAAATAAACAAATACCAAAAAAAAAAGGAGAAAAAAAAGAAAGGAAAACTTAAAAAAGAAAGAAAACCAGAAAAAGAGCTGCATGACGCACGCACTTCCGCGCGCGCGCGGCGCTTGAGTGACACCCGCGAGGCTGGGACCCTCCTCAGCAGGCGGTGCGGGTCTGGGTTCGCTGATTGTCCCGTGTCATTAACCGAGTTTTGGGGAGGAGGAGGAAGAGGAGGATGGGGGGCGTTCCCGTTCAGGCGCTCTGGAGGCCACGCCCCCCTCCTCCCTCTCACCTCACCTCCTTGTAGTTTTTCTCCTGTTTGACATCCCAGAGATGGTCCGGCGTGATTCCTCAGGAGAAGCGGCAGAAGCGCAGCTGAGCAGAGGAGCGGGAAGCTGAAGAGGAGCGCAGCGCAGGACTTTATACTCCCCCCTTTATCACCAGGAGGAAGACTTGGAATCCTGTTTCTTCTTCTCTGCTTGTTTTTTTTTTCTTCTTCTTCTGTTTGTCACAGAAGAGGAAGCGAAGGGAAACAAAAAACAAAAACTGACGTTTTGCTGCTGTTTTTTTTCTTCTTCTTCTTCTTCGCTCAGCTGCACCTTGATCCGGGGCGGACCGTCTCATCCGTCGCGCTCCCTCCTTTCATCGTTCTCCCAGCTCCTCTTCTTCATCGTCTTCCACGCGGCTCCTCTTCCTCTCCGCCGTGGGAGTCGCTGACATGAGGAGCAGCTAACCTCTGGATGCTGACAGCTTCCACCACCCCCCTCCTCCTCCTCCCCTGTTTCTTCCTCCCCCACCCTCCCCCTCGGTTCCACGTGTCGCATCTTTTTGTTTACTTTGAGGAGGGAGGGAAAAAAA
The DNA here is from genome assembly GCA_031762495.1 of Anablepsoides rubrolineatus. Lineage (NCBI taxonomy): Eukaryota > Metazoa > Chordata > Actinopteri > Cyprinodontiformes > Rivulidae > Anablepsoides > Anablepsoides rubrolineatus. The sequence goes on along the minus strand of JARVGW010000506.1, from coordinate 19,883,614 downwards.
GAAAAGAAAAAGAAACACGCGCGCGTCTGAACAAGGCGAGTGGATAAGATCTCGCCACTTTGCTCCTGTGACAGCGCTATCAAAGAGACGCGCGAGAAAGGAGGGGAGCAGAGGAGGAAGAAGGAGGAGGGGGGAAAGAAAGGAGAGGAGGATAGAGAGAGAGACAGAGAGAGAGAGAGAGAGAGAGAGAGAGAGAGAGAGAGAGACGGCAGCGCTGAAGGTGCGTTTTGATGTTTGGCATCCACGAGAGCATCCAGAGGAGCGGGAGTAGTATGAAAGAGGAGCCCATGGTGGCCGGGATGAACGCGGTTCGGACATGGATGCAGGGCGCCGGGGTGCTGGACGCCAACACTGCCGCCCAGAGGTGAGCCCGAGGCGGCATCAGCGCTGCGCTGACGCCCGCTGTGGAGACCCGAGGGGCCGGGGGTGGTTGGAGGGGAGGAGTGGGTGTGTGGAACCGGAGCGGCGGATCCACCTGGGGGCAGAACTTGTCCCCAGAGAGGACGGAGCTCGAAGGGTATATAGAGAAAAGGGGAGGAGAGGAGGAGGTGGGGGGGAGTTGACCTCTGGTCCCGCGTGGCATTAGATGAAAACACGCGAAATCTGGAGTTTTACCAGGAATTTCAACACGAAGTTCCAAATGTTCTCGCGCAACTTTTTATTTATTTATTTTTTATATATTTATTTAGTTTGTGTGTAAAATAAAAGAACACAGCTTGAAGCTTTAGACTTTTATTTATTTATTTGAAGTTTTAATCATAGTTTTGCAATCTCCCCGCATGGTAAACAAAATGCACGCACTGAAATACAAAGATTTTGTTTGAGCTTTTTTGAAGTTTGAAAAGTTGGAAAGTGAAATAACAGTAATTATAATAAAATACTCACTGACTTGCTCAAACGATAAAACAATTTATTTAACATCCCCATTAATTTAACACTTATTTCGTTCAGTTAATTGATTTAAAGAGTGAAATGATTGCGCGCTTGAATCCATTTGCGCACAGATTCTGTCATGTTTGATTTGGAGCCGCTGAACACCTTGATTTAATATTAGTGGAATTCGCTGCATTTTTTTTAATATAAACTCGGATGGATTTATTATTATTATTATTATTATTATTGTACCTGCTTTTGTGGCCACAGTTGAGGCTGCAGCTGTTTTTTTTTTTTTGTGCTTCTTGTCCGCAGCGGAGTGGGGCTCGCGCGGGCGCACTTCGAGAAGCAGCCGCCCTCCAACCTGCGCAAGTCCAACTTCTTCCACTTCGTCCTGGCGCTGTACGACCGTCAGGGTCAGCCCGTGGAGATCGAGAGGACCACCTTTGTTGACTTTGTTGAGAAAGAAAAAGTGAGTTGAAACCTTTTTAACAATATAATAATAATAATAATAATAATAATAATAATAATAATAATAATAATAATAATAACATTTCACATGTGAACAGAGCTTCGCCTGATGTTTGGCGCAAATTCTCATGTCATAAATGATTCAAACGTATTCAATCAGCAGGGATAAATTAGCACAGACCTGATTATACATGTGACTTCCAGAAACTCTAATTATTATCAATAATAATTAGATTTTCTTTATAATAAATACCAATATATTATTGTTATTTTATCAAATTTGATATTATTATTTTTCACTCCTGATTTTATTTTTTTTATAATTGTTATACAGCGTTTTTTTATTTTCTAAGTAAGCATTTCAATTAGTTTTATTTATTTATTTATTTATCTGGTCGAACTAATGTCATTAATTTGTTGAAAAGTTTACAATTCATTTCTGTTTATGCATGTTTTGTTTATTTATGTCACGCTTATTCTACTATTTAGACGAGTGAGAAGAAAATCTATTGGTGCGCTGAAATTATTTGGAAAAACGACATTTTCATTAAAGCATTTGTTTTTTAATTCTGTAAATATATATTTTAATAGCTAAAATTATCTTAAGAGAGCTTTTATTTTTTTAATAGTCAGTTAAATAAAGACACTTTACAAACTTAAGCTTTTTTTTAGTTTGCTTTCCTTTGGCTCTTTAGACAGTGGAAATAAAGTGAAATTATTTGAATGAAATCACACTACGACTTTAAAAATCTATATTTTACAAAAAATAAAAGCTGAGGCGCAGCAGGCGCAGAGTAAAGGTCCCAGGAGGCGATGATGTGTTTGTTCGCTCTGATCGACTCTGTTCGCTTTAATTTTCACAGGAAACGACGGGAGAAAAGACCAACAATGGGATTCATTACAGACTGCAGCTCCTCTACAGTAACGGTCAGTTTGGAGACTTTATGTATGCATTTTTCTTTAGTTCCTCTTTTTAAGTTATTGTAATGGGACAATAACAAATAAACATTGACTGGTGAAACGAGAAATTTAGTTTCTCTTCATCATTTGTAGATATTTGCAATAATTTCATAAATGTTTGATATTTAATTTAGTACAAAATGTATGCATATTTTGGACCATATATATATATATATATATATATATATGTGTGTGTGTGTGTTTGTGTGTGTGTGTGTGTGTGTGTGTGTGTGTGTGATCTTTGTTATTTTCTTTAGTTTTTGCCTTGACCTTTTTGAATTATTTAGTTTCTCAAATGAGTTTGAGGTGATGAACAGAACTAAGCTGTTTATTAACCCCTGTAAAAATAATCAAGTTAATTATAATCTTGTTGTACAAAAACAAAACTTTATTATTTAGATAAAATTCTAAAACTATAACCAACCAGACAGCATGCAGCTAAAACTGTAAGTTGCTGATGTTTCAGGTTTTTTCTGAGGAGTCACGCATGAGGGAATCAGAGAATAAGTTGTGATTTGAAACCCCCCACCCCCTCTCACCCCCCTTCATACACACACACACACAAACACACTCTGGTTGACTTTTTCCCACAGAAGTAATGTGAATCTTTGTTTCTGCCTCTGCAGGGATCCGAACAGAGCAGGACCTGTACGTTCGCCTCATCGACTCCATGACGAAACAAGTAAGAGATTGGAATTAAAAATAAAAAATAAAAAAAGGTGTTCGGTTTGTTTGGCCCCAACACTTTCCCTCCCCTTGAATCTAACTCCCACCCCTCTTTCTGCCCCTCTGCACGTGTCTGAGACCCCCTCAACTTCAGCCCAGCACAGCCGGCTTGATAAATGACCTGTCTTACCTGTGGAGCACATTTACACAGGCCCAGAAAAGTAGAGGACATGTGTCCTCATACTCCCCCCCCCCACCCATCTCTCTCTCTGCAGAGCAGCCTCTGTATGTGTGTGTGTGTGTGTGTGTGTGCATGGGGTGCAATTTATGTATGAAACTGTCTGCGTGTGAGCGAGAAAGAGAAAGTGCATATATCTGTGTGTGTGAATATCTGGGTGAGGTGCAGGAGCGCCTGTGTGAGACAGAGACAGTGATGCATGCCAGCTCACTCTTTGAGGACCTTGACCCTCATTTCCTCAATGTGAAACAGAACAAACTATCCCGGAGCGTGCTGCGGCCAATTCAATCACACACACACACACACACACAAAGGAAAACACACAGGCCGCACATGCTCACTGGCGCACTCCGAGGGAATTCTTTGAGAATTAGAAAATGAAGAAAGTAGAAGTCGCACACACCCCAGCTCCCCCCCCACACACACACACACACCATCCCTCCCTCCATCAACGCTGTTTTTGATATCAACTCTTTTGTTTTGCCAATTCTGCCTCTAGTGCCATTAAGCTCGGAGAAGAGTTTGTCTTCGAATGAAAAGAGTAGGAGGAGATGTTGTTTTGCGTGGGAGCGTGTGTGTGTGTGTTTGCATGTTTATCAGCCTTTGTGTGGATGTGTGTGTGTGTGCAGGGTGATCAAGCCCTGGAGAGCATGTTGAGCGGGGTTGGAGGGGTAACCAGACTAGATTTTTGGACGCCGCGCCGCATGGACCAGATGGTGCACTATACTCCAGTCTGGCAGCCCAACTGCTCACTGTACACGCCGCATAAACATACGTGCATGCACAAACACATATGCAGAGGCGCTTACACACACACGCACGCACGCACACACATTTTGAACACTTTTCCCTCTTACTGTCTCTGTCAGAACAGAGCGTTCCTGTTCAGGAGGACTGGATTCCCATGATACACACATTTGCCAGATAGATAAACACAATTGAAACACACGCAAACACACACTTTTCGAGTTGTTGTTTTTATTTTATTTTTTTCTTTAGTTGCATCCTGTTTGACTTTGACACGTAAAAATGTGAGTCATTTTCTTTTTTTTCTTCTCTTATTTGCCTTTAGGCAATCGTTTACGAGGGCCAGGATAAAAATCCAGAGATGTGCAGAGTCCTGTTGACCCACGAGATCATGTGCAGGTAAGTCAAATCACAAATTAGCCCCAAGAATTAAAATAATAATAATAATAAAATTAAATTTCCAACTCTGGCTAATTAGAGGAGCAAAGACAAGAGGTGCAATCCTAAATTATGATAGAAATCGTATCATTTTCCTCAAAGTGGGTTGAAAAGATGGGCCTTGGCCTATTTCTGGTCTGCGTGTGCGTGCGTAGATGTGTGCATCCCTCTCATGTTCGGCTAATTAGGACAAGAAAAAGCTCATTACTCAAACCCATCCTCTTCGCTCTGTGTAATACATGCAGTTTGCCGTGTCCTGACAGTGAGCTGCGGCACGAGGAGGGGGCTGCAAATTTCACACACTTTCAAGTGGAATGAGAGACTCAGCATCAGTAAAAAAAATAAATAAATAAAAGCATCACATGGCTCCAGATTGTGTCCCACAAAAGCAGGCAGTGTGCACCAGGAGCTGCACATTGGTTAAAAAGGAAAGGAAGAAAAAAATGGCTGGTGGCAAAAAAAAAAGAAAAGAAAGAAACAACAACAACAACAAAAAAAGAAAGCATAGCCACTTCCTGGTTATCACACAAAGCAATTTAGACCACTTGTTTTCATACGCTGCAGGAAACGATCGAGATTAGAAATCTGATCTGGCTCTCCGAGCTCCTCGTCCTGAGGGACTGGAGAAAGTACAGAGGTGGAGGAGAGGGGTAGGGTCAGCCTTACGTTTGTCTCCCTCTGTCTGCTCCCACACACACACACACACACACACACACATCTAGTTAGACACAGGTAGACGTTCAGACAGAGGAAGACGTGGTGAGACTTCTTTTTTTTTTTGTTTTGTTTTTTTCCAAGAAGCACACTGTTCCACTGTGCTGCAGTCAAATGATTCAGGGAGGACTCGTCACATCAGTATGCAGCCCCCCTTGTTTTTTTTTTATTTTTACCCAGCATGCACTACTCCCCAGGTCCAGTGGGACCATTCTGTGACCCACTTCTGAGAGAGAGAAAGAGTGTCTGAGAGAGAGAGAGAGAGAGAGAGAGAGAGAGAGAGAGAGAGAGAGAGATGGGATGGAGGGAGTTGATGGGGGAGGACAAGCACTGAGGAAAAATAGAGAACATAAGATGTCTGGTTGTGTGATGTCTGACAGAAATGGAGCTAACCTGAGCCCCTGAGGCTAATTCAAGTTTTCAACCAGCTTCCCACCCCTCGGTTTAAAGCTTTCCCCCTGCAAACTTTCCACTAACATCAACTCTGCGGATCCAAACGCCAGAAACCCCGGGTCTTAGTGCGACAAATCCCCATCTCCTCTCTCTGAACTCCATCAAAAAAGAAAAAAAAAAAGTCCCACGCCCTTTTTACTCCTCATGTTCTACTCATCTGACTTCTACTTCCCACCCACCCGCCGGCTGTGTCTTATCCTGCTCTGTTGTTCACATCATGGTGACTAACTCTCTCTATGCCCCTCTCTTGTTCTGTCACCCCCCCCCCACCACCACCACCACCACCACCACCTCTGCAGTCGGTGCTGTGATAAGAAGAGTTGCGGCAACAGGAACGAGACCCCTTCAGACCCTGTCATCATCGACAGGTAAGGGACGTTCACCCTTTTTGAACTCAGGGGCCCTGACGTGACACTGCGCCTGTCATTGCAAACACAAACTGTCTCAACTCTCACACACACACACACACACAGGGAGGAAACGGTGACAGAAAACACATCAAAACCATAAAAAGAAAATCTGATTTGCCAGTGAGGTTTCTCTTGAATGATGAAACAGAACATGCAGGCCTCACAAAGAAGGCCACAGGTTGTTGAAGTTGTTGTTTTTTTTTAGCAGCATAAATGGTCTGAGTAAGCAAAAACGTGTGAAAGAACAGTAAACTCGCCTCCAGCGGCGAATGTGAAGTGAAGCAGCGACCGCGGAGCCGTTGAGCTCTGCTTCAAGTGTGGTCAAGCTAGTGTTTGTGTGGTTTCACTGATGACTTAACTGATGAGCAGTTTGGGTTTACAGCTACAGCTTGGAGTGTGTGTGTGTTCTGTGTATAAGTGTCACTCATGGCCTTTGCTGTTTTTTTTAACACACACAAGGAGTTTTCCTTGAGCGTATAGGCCTTTTTTCTCCTGCTGCCATAAACTGCCTCTGGGCGATGCCGGGTGCAGTCATTTGAAGCTAGATGTGAAAAAAATGATAAATGACTGATTTGGTTGTGTGAACGTAAAGGATTGCATTCCAAAATATCAAATTGAATATAAAAAATGTTATCCTGAACTACATTATATCAAATGGTGCAGTTTGAAAGAGTTTACTCCTGTAATTTTCCAGAAACAGATGAAACCAGATGTTTATATACACTCTAACCAAGTCTTACAATCTTATATTGAGTTTTGATCTGATTTTATGACTGATATACAAAACAAGAGCAGAATGTGTTAGATATAAATCTTGTTAACCTGGATTTTTTTTTCTTATTTCAAGAAGTCTTAACGAGTGCAGTTGTCTTACTGCACTGGCTGATTAGTTCACATAACAGGAAAAGATTCAGACTATAATCTAATACTTTTAACTTGGCTCATTTTTTAAGTCAAAAAACAGTATTTTTTGTATATACTGACTGAAATTAAACATTTTTTAGATCAGTTAGGATTTCCAACATTTTTACAATAATCTCCCCCCAAAATAAAAGGGATTATTTATCTTGCTTTCTTTAAAAGGTACAAGTTTATATACACTAAGGTAATAATGCCTTAAAACAAGCTGGGAAAGGCCAAATGAGGATGTCATAGCTTTGAGAGCTTTGGGTAGGCTAGTTGAAAACTAACCGTCTGTGGATTAACTTTAGGGCACACCTCCAACACACACTGCCTCTGTGTGTGTGACATCATGGACAAATCTAAAAAGATCAGCCAAGAAATCAATTGTCAACCTCCACAACTTTGGTTCATTTTTGGTACAACTTCCAGTTGACTGAAAGTGCCACGTTCATCTGCTCAGACTTTTACATTCAGCTATAAACACATATTGACCAAAAAAAAAAAAAACAATTTTGGGGAGTGGTGGCACAGAGGTTAGAGAAGATGAGTCAGTGATTGGAAAGTCACCGGTTCAACCAGCCCCACTTTGGGCCCTTGAGGAAGGCCCTTAACCCCTCAGCTGCTCCCTGAGCGCTGTAATTGGCAGCCCACTGCTCCATGTGTGTGTTCACATGTACGATGGGTAAAATGCAGAGAATTAATTTCCCTTTGGCGGGTCAATAAAGGCTAATAAAATCTAAAACATCTAAAAACAACACCATGGAAATGTCCTGTCATCATACAGCTCAGATTTCTTCCAGAGATTAATATGCTTTGGTGTGAAGTTTGTATCAACCCTCCAAAACAAAAGCAAAAAACAAAAAAAAAAAACAAATAAAGATTGCTGGTTGAAGTTGGTGAGAGGGTTTTGTTATCCAGAGAGAAACAAGTCCCATACTGACACAGGCTGAAAGGCCACTCAGTGAGGAAAAAGCCATTACTTCATATGAAACAGTAAAAAACAGATTACAGTTTGCAAATGCACACAAGGATAAAAACCTAAACTCTGGATCTGTTTATTTGTTCTGCTGAAACTAAAACTGAACTGTTTGACCTTATTGACAATAGCTACAATTGCAGGGGGAAAAAAAAGGAATCTTGCAAACCTGATATCTCCATGGGGTATACAGGGGTGGCCACATCACAATGTAGGATTGTTTTGCTGCAGCAGGGACTGGAAAAAAACATGTAGAAATGCTGGAGTCACATCTCAAGACACCAGCCAGGAAGGTCTAATTTGGACAAAGTGAAACAAATACATACTGACCCTCAGCATACTGCCAAATTAAGTACAAAGTGGCTTAAAGACAACAAAGTCAATGTTTTGGAGTGGTCCTAATTTCAACCACGTTTGTGTGCAGAGCTGAAAAGGTGTAAGTGAGCAAATTGGCCTAAAAACCTGATTCAGTTACACCAGTTCTGTCAAAGGGAATGTGACAAATTTCCAGCAAACTGTTGTAAAACACTTGTGAAAAGATACCCATATCATTTGACCCAAGTCATACAATTAAATGCCAATACTACTAAATACTGAGAAAATATATGTAGATGAAGAATGTACTGGAATAGGAAAAAAAAAATTTCATTTGCTGGGTTTTTAATCAAAACTATTGTATGAAATCCTAACCTAAAACAGAAAAAGGTTTAGTCTGTTTTAACATCAAACAGCGAGAAAAATAATGGTTGCATCTTTTATACGATGAACATAAACATCTGGTTTCAGCTCTATATTGATTTTCTTATTTCTTTCAGCTGCTCCTCTCTGTGGGGTTGTCACAGTGAGAGAACTCGTGTGAGAGATTTGGCAATTGATTGATACCGAATGCCCTTCCAGATGTAACCTGGGCTTAAACCTGTAGCTTTAGGATTACAAGACAGCTGCACTGACCACCAAACCACCACATCTAGCCCAAATATATACTGATATGCAAATTTTAAACAAGTGTACACACTCAATGTAAACAAAGCACTTGCTCAAATCCCCCCCGAAAACCACGTGGAAGCTTGTGTTGCATAATCGACCTACATTGGGCTGGTTGTAGTCGGTGTAGGTAAACAAAGGTGGAATTGAACAATCATAGAATCTCAAAAAAGATGTTTATGTGGAAACATGAGAATGAATCTGCGGAGAAACGTAAAAGAAAAGAGGAACAGCATGTAAGATATTTGAGGTCGTGGTTTTTTCAACAACCTTTTTTTTATTTGCAACTTTACTCTGCAAATCTGAGCTTAAATCCAAACCAGTGCATCAAAGTTGTCTGACTTCTTCATCCCAAACTGCTCTTCTTTAAACATCGTCATTGTTGACCTATTTTCAGTCACTTGGGAAGTTTTTGTAGGTTACAAATGCTTACAAATGTTTATTTTTAATAAGAAAAGAAAGCAAAATTTCCCATTGATACGGGAAAAATGAGCTGATTGAGTTTCATCCTTTAGGATATTTGTTTTTACCCGTCCTCATGACACTGCAATGAGTAGCTTTAAATGTGTTTTGATTTACAGCAGCTGCTCTAAACACGACTGATGAGGTGTCTTTACACATTGAAGTGGTTTTCCGTGAAAGAGTCGCCGCAGTTTGTTTTTGTGTTCTATGTCATTTTGGGGAGGAAAAGGTGTGTGGGGGGGGGGGGGGGTCTGATTTGAATTTGTCACGTTCAACTGTATTTGTGTGAGTGTTAATGAGGCAGTGACCTGTGCTATCTGATGAACGCAGCTGTCCTGTTCTCTGCTGTTGCTTTGTCAGAAGCTACTCCTTTACCTGTTTGCATGTATGTGTGTGTGAGGGTTGTGTGTGTGTGAGTGTGTTTGTGTGCGCCACGCTCAGTTCTGCTCCAGTGAAGCGGAAGGCCTCACCTCAGCGCTCCCTGAGACAGCTGCACCCCACCACGTGGCCTCAGACAACACGCCTGCCCATCAATCCCTGCCATATTTCAGATTTTTATTAATTTTACTTATTTCTTTTTTGTGAGGGGGGGGGGTCACGTGTGCATACTTGTTGATTTTCTCATGTGCACGCTGCCATTCTGTCCCCCCTCTCTTTATTTGTATATTTTGTGTGTGTGGAGGGGGACTCGTGCTGTTTCGCCCCGGGTAAACTCTTATGGTTTGCAGCGATGGAGCAGGCCGAGCAGCTTTCCCACACTGAGCATGTGTTGTGGCGGTATTCCCCCGGCGCCCAGTGGCTCAGGTGTGAGGCCAGCGTTAACGAACAACAAATTAGAGCGGGGGTGGGAGGGAAAACAACAGCAATATCTCAGTTTTCCTCTCCAGCGAGTGCTCTTTCTGGACAGGAAAAAATAGGTCAGGTGAGAGGAGAAATGCCGCAGCGGAGTTAGTAGCTCTACTTATCACATGCGGCCAAAGTCGAAAGGGTGATAATGTTTTGTCTTTGCATGCGTGTGTTTGTTTCTGCTGTTAGCAAAATAGTGTAGTTCGTGAAATAGTTTATGGATTTTGATGAAACTCCTGCAAATAAATTGCTCGATGTATATCTACAACAAATGAACATTAGATGTCAACCTGATTCAAGGTGGCTGCCACTTTTACAGCTTTTAAGCTAAAGTCTGGTGACTGACTTCCAACACACACTCCAAGTACTAACTGATCGCATCAGATCTACTTTCTAAACTTTGCCAATAATCGCTGGAGTCAAGGCTGTTTGTCTGTTAGCAAAACATTTCATGAAACATTTCAAAATGGGTGCACATCGATAACTGGTTAGCTTAGCTGAGCACCTCCATATCTTCTGAACACTCCACGTCGGACAAAACCTTTGGTTAAAATCTTTGCATTAGTTGTTGATGTCAGCCTTGTCTGTTAGCAAAATATCTCATAAACCACTGGGCAGATTTATGTAGTTCTCTGAGAAAGTAATGAACGTTCATCTACAACTCGTGAAAGTTTAAAGTCAACCAATTTCAAATGGTCTGATAATCAATCATAGCCAAACAAAATGTTCTAACTTACTGATAATAAACTAAATTTAACAATGTAGTAGCTGAAAGTCATCCTCAATATGAACTCTGTGCACTAAAACTTTGTTTATAGTCCTAGAGAAGTGTGACGTCTCGCTGACATGGTTATATTTACAGTCATTCACCAAGTATTTTGTGATTTGTCAGAACTTTCACTGAGGAGCAGCTGGCCTAAGCTGTTAGAAAATACAGCCATCTTTACAATTGTTCTTGCAAAACCAATAAAGACAGCCAAACCGAGTTTGAACAGTTTTTGTGCATGGATGAGACAGTGTGGAGACACAGGCGGTTCGTCGTGGCTATGCTCATTGTGAGGGAGTTGTGTGTTGGCCGGACAGCATGGGTACATGTTCCAGCTCATCTGTCGATGATAATGTGTAAAGTGTGTGTTAGTGGGAGGGTTTCCCGGGACTCCGCCTCCACAGTTTGTCTTTGAGTGTGAGTTGTCCATACAAAAAAGACCATCTCAGTCATATCAGCAAGATCTGATGTCTTACATCTTGTCAAATATAACCAGACATCTTGCAAGATCATATAGAGTTTGCAAATTTGAGGTTTGACCAAACGCCTGAAACTCAGTTCTTTTTTATTATAAGGATTTGAAACTTTGCCATGAAAGGCTGCAGATGATTTGCATTTCTTTAAAGAATGTTAGGCCTAAAATGTTAAAAGAGGGATTGGAGTGAAATAAAGTGGGGGGAGGGGTTGTACATTTGCTCATTTAGCACCAATGCATTCTTGGCAATCGTAATAATCAGGGATTCATAAACAAACAAACAACTGCAAGGCTGAAATGACTGACTCAATTAGCATGAGTTCCCCTCCTTCAGATTCATAAAGAAACACCATCAGCAGCCCCCTTTCCACCCTTGAAGTTATTTAGTTCGTTAAATAAGGGCTCGTTAGCCCTCTGCTGTTTCGCAGAGATGATTAGATTTTACAGCCCTAATTAGCTGGGCTAGCTCGAACTCCTCTGGAAGAGTAATGGGTCTGATTGCCTAATTAGCTCTCGCTCTCGTTAGGTTGGGAGAAACAGGCCGCTGCAGCAAAACCGCAGGAACGAGGAAAAAAAATAAAGTCAGCTAATGAGAAACTTATTTGATTGTTAGGAGAACAAATCTGGGAGAGTGTGGATCGGAGGCGTTCTGGGTACTGTACATGCTCACCGGGAGGATCGCTCCCAAAACACTCCCTTTATCTCTCCTCCTGTGGAGAGAAAAAAAAAAGGAAGAGTTTTGTTTGGGCTTTAAGCCATTTTAGGAAACTGTGCGATTCAAAGTTCAGTTGTGAAGCGTGTTTGTTTAGGTTGTGCTGGGAGGAAGCACTTGAGGATTTCTTTTTGTTCACTGATTCACCAGCTTCGTCATCCATCATCAAACATTTATTTGCCTCTGTTTGTGTCTGTCTGGGATTCTATTAGTAAAACCATGATCTACTGATCATATTTTAATCATAACTAGCAGAAACTATTTACTATTTACACATCTCCAACTGATTGACTATTGTAATTAAGTATATTTAAGGTGGCTGTCACAGCTAGTAGAGCTTAGATAACACAAAAAATCACAGATCTCAAGTAATTTGACATAAATTAAGCTAAATCTTGGTGTGGTATTAGCTGAGAATTATGCATACTATGAATGGAAGGTCTTTGTTTATATCCATCCCTTTCTGTTAGCAAACATCTCATTAACTAAGTACAGAAAAAAATGATTGGACATACATTTTTACCTGAGTCAACCCAGTTTAAAATACCGACTACAGCTCAACAACTTTAGTGTCACTAGCATATCTCCCAGTTCAATTGCACATAATTGTTTTTTGTTTCAAGATTTGACCCATACAGCTTGAAATGTTGTTATTTTAATTTCAGAAGTTGTTCTTTCAGAACCATTCTCTGCCGTCTGATCAGTCAGATCACATCCTATTGTATGAATTTAACTTCAGAGGTGAAAAGTTCTTGGAAATTCAGGAAGACCTGTTTCGTGTGGCGGCGTGTCTGTGCTTGACACTGGGCAGAGGAAAGCAGGAAAGGTGAGACGCTTCTGTATGTCTCCTCCCCAGGGATGCATGTGTGGTCCACTTTAAGCTCTTACAGAGGCAGGATAATACGAGGGGAGTCCTTAACCCCCTAACCTCCATTTCTACTTCTCTCCATCACTTCTGGTTAGCATGGGGTTAATGGTATGCAGGCCGCTGCATATGATCAGTTCATCATGTGCCTGCATGGGCCTCAAATCATAAACACATTTCCCTCCCATCAAGGAATGGTTTAACTCTCCTTCTGCATAACTTATTGTAAAATATCCTTATCATTAAACTGCTTTTGTCAATTTACTTCAGTTTGATTTTTACTTCAGCTTTTTTAATTGAGCAAAAATAATCTCGATATTTGAGACTTGCACAGGCTATAAGTATAGAGATAATTATGTAAAATTATACAAAAATGTTATAAAATGATAAAACCTTAACATTTTTTTGTCACCGCTTCACCATTTTTTGAAATGCATTTAGTATTATCAGCTTCATAAAGATTTTAAACATGAAGTTCTGTAGAATATTTAGGAACAATCAATATCTCATCTGTTGTAGATAGCTTAGTTTGGAGAAAAAAAGCTTCATTCTGACTGGACTGATGAGCTAATGACTAGTCTATCTGAGGCGTAAACCAAACCCTAACCCTAACCGTAACCTAGTATTTATGTTTTTATGGTATTACAGTTGATAAACTGTATTTTAACACATGTTAAAATAAGAATATAAGGTCCAGATTTAAATAATTTTCAAATATTTAGTAGGAGTCTAGTGATTAGTCTTTCTTTTTACATTAACATGGGTTCAAACATCAAAAAGACAGGATGAATGAAGATGATGATTTTAAGGCTATTTCATCAGTTGTCATAATAAGTTAATAAGAACATATGTTTATTCTTTACATACTGACAGGTATGAGCAAGTTGCAGCTCTATAGTTACAAACTAAAGGCAAAAAGAATAACTGAAGGAATGTATATCACCCACCACCTTATATATCAGAGTTTTGAACTGAGATCCTTTTAGAGCAGGGGTGTCAAACTCATTTACACAGAGGGCCACATGAATGTTATTTTTAATTATTATTATTATTATTTATTTATTTATTTATCCACGGGCCTTGAGTTTGACACGTGTTTTAGAGGCTCCGGAGTAGCTGTTGTGGTCCAATCTGGTAAATGACAATAAATGTGATGAAATATGTTAGCACTTAAAGACCATCACGGGGATGACTTTCATTTATTACCATTCAGTTTCAGTAAGACTGATAATGATTTAGCCCTTTTAATAGGTTTAATTCATTTCAAACGTTAACTAGCTTTAGGTTTACATTTAATATTTACTTGATAATTGATAAAAACCCACCTTATAGTTCAAAATTTGCTAATACTACAGAAAGTCAAACACACTCAGTCACAGACAAAAAAAAACAACATTGTCATCTCTCATCATCAGTGGAGGGTGATAAATATCTGGTCACTAATCAGTCTTGGTGATTTTTAAACAATTTACTCTCTGCTTCTGATCTGTGAACTCATCAAATAATAATAATAATAATAATAATAATAATAATAATAATAATAATAATAATAATAATAATGTAAAAAAAATTGTTCTTTTATCTATCTGGTCACTAATCAGCCTTGTAGGATATTATTTGTTCATGACCACTACACATGACCCTACTTCAAAAGATCTGAACTATCCCTTTAAGATTTGAAAAGTTGTATTCTAAGCAGAGGAAGTGTCATCCTGCAAACACAATGTATTATTTTATTTTCAAAAAAATGATTTTGCTGCAACAAATAGCATCAATAAATCCTCTAAGAGGAAATTTTCTGCAGAATTTAGATCTGTCTGCATAAGGAAAGAAAGGAAAGCTTTATAGGTAAAAACATAAAACAAAAGCAGATTTATATAAAAAATACTCAACTCCACGGATTTATAAGTGTGAATAAAGCTGTGACAAAGATTATTTTAAATCTATGTAAACAATATAACAACATTTTGTTGGATAATCAGGTTTTTGCAGACTTTATGATTTTTGCAACCTAAAATTATAGATTTTGCCAAAGTTTCAGTGTTTTTTTTAGCTTTTTTCCCCCTTATCATGCCAAAAACAAAAGGATTTAGAAAATGTATTGTATGACAGACATAAATAAAAGTTTTGATGCTAAGGTCCAGATGTAATAAATAAAGTTAGTAAATCTGTTGATAAATGGCAGCCTCTGTGTGAACCAGCAGGTTGTCCTTGTTGCACATTTCTATTGTCAGCTGTTAAAGACATATACTGTAGAAAGTTTAGTCTTCCTCCTGCCAACAAACGCTCTTTCCTTGATTTAAGAAAGGAACTTCTCTCGTGTGGCTCATCATCATCATCATCACTTCTAGCCTGCTGCCTAAAAAGAAATGCACCCAATCACCCTCTGGCATGTATTAAAGTTTAGTTTAGTTTATTAGTTTATTAAGGATTAGTTATTACTTCAACAATAACTATTCTTCCTGGGGTCCACATATAAACATCATATTAACAATAACATCACAACAGCATTACAATAAATAACATTACAATAATACAATCATGTTACAGATATTAGTCCATAAAGAAAACAAAAAACAAACAAAAAAAACTTAATGCAATCAAATATACAAATATTAATACAAAAAAACAAAACAAAAAAACAAAAACAAATGCAAAAACATATATCTAACATACACTTAATATTATACTAAAATCTTCTTCTGAAGAATTGTCATTTTCAGCTGTCTTTTAAAAGAATCATCATTGCTAATCTGTGTAATACATGAAGGCAGTTTATTCCATATAGAAACAGCTCTATAAAACACAGCTTTTTTATTGTATTAGTTTTAGGTAAAGGTAATGTATAATTCCTTAAAGTAGATTGTTTAGTTCTATTCTCATATTTGTCTTTTAAGAGAGTCAATTTAGTATAAAAGCAGACTGATTGTTTAGTTAGAGATATTTTCCTAACAAACTGAACCAGTCCACTGGTTATTCTCTGCTCAACTGTTAGCCATGATAGTCTGTTATGCATCTCCTCTACATTGTTCCTTATAGAACAGTTCAAAGCTAGTCTAGCAGCTCTATTCTGAAGGAGCTGGGTCTTATGAACATCTTGTTTGGAGGCTGAGGACCTTACAACTATATAATATTCTAAATGAGCTATAGGACCAAAGCATGTATAATTAGTCTCACACTTTGTTCAGTTAAAAAATATCTGCATCATCTAATAACCGAGATACCTCTGCTCATTTTTGATACCATCCTTTTAATATGTGATGTCCAAGAGAAGAATAATAATAGCCCATTCAATAGCCGTTCCTTTTACAGTAAATGTGCTCGTCAAGCGACTAGTTTCAGCTTTGTTCCACCACAGTTGCACGTGGTCTAACCACCTGTGTCCTGTGGCCCCCCAGCCTCCAATCAGAGTGTGTGTGTGTGTGTGTGTGTGTGTGACTGACTGACAAGAGATAAGGATCCACCCTGCATGGCCCATCAGCTAACCCCTACATGCACAGAAAATGTTGTTTCAGGTTTTATTGCTGTTTGTAAGAGTGTGCGCCTGTGTGTGTGTGTGTGTGGGTGTGGGTGTGTGTGTGTGTGTGTGTGTGCTTGTGGCCCCGCTGTTGATCTTGCCCATTTCCTTGCATGTGTGTCTGTGCTTGTGTATCAATGTTGGTTATTTCCCCCAAGAGTGAGTGTGTGTGTTGATAGAGGCCATTTCCTGATGTGTGTGTGTGTGTGTGTGTGTGTGTGTGTGTGTGTGAGCGTCTTGAGTGAAGAATGTCGGGCAGGAAGTGCTCCTCCCGGGGAGGATGATGTCATGGTTGACTGTTTCCTGTTCTCCGAGCCTGTGGAACAGACCATCTCTCTGCTTTATGGTGGATTTAAAATCAGGTTTTTGGTTCTTTTTTCATATTATTCTTTTTTTTTTGGCTGCTTCAGGTCCTGATACATCTAGATAAATAAAAAAAGACACCTGGAGTACTCTTCACTGCAACACATCACCCATTTGTCACAGCATCTCACTTATGGGGATCCCCCCCTTTATTGTTTGTGTTTGTTATGTTTGGATGCACTTCCTGGGGTGAGAGGTCACAAGTTGCCTTGGCTGGCTAACGTGCGCTAGTGAATAATGTATGTCATTGACTTTGTGTCAGCCCTGCCAGCCCCCCCAAGCGGAGCCCACCCATGTTTAATTCATCCATCTCATCCGTGTGTGTTGTGCGAGCACGCCCGTGTGTGTGTAAACATGTGTGTGTGTCATTTAGAGGCCCAGTCTGCACCTGTCCAGCCATTAGCCCCCTCCTCATTTGCATTTGATGCTAATGCGGTTTACTGGCAGCGCCATCCGTCCCTTTAGCTTAGTTTCATTTTCATATCCATGACTGCAACTGTGAGAAGATGAACACTCACTTACAGAGCAGGTAGCCTACATTCTTTGAGCTCATCATAGATTTCTCACATGTTGGGTCTGTTTTATTTTATGCATTTCAAGCCTAAGTTTCCTCCTCTGTTCCACATTTTTGGCAAGCCTTTTATTATTGTACACCTTCAAAGGCTCATAATGAGAATGAGGTTTTGCCTCTGTGTGTGTACAATATTTTAACTCATAAAATGTTGGATGGATTTTGAAGAAACGAAAAGCAATCATTGGGTGTACATCTATAACTGCTCACGTTTTGGAGTCGGCTCAGTTAAACATGGCCACCACAGCTACTGAAATTCCTAAACATAAAAGTGGCAACGACTCAACCACTTTGACATATTTTAGGCCCAAATTTGGTGTGGGAGGAGCCAAACATTGTCACCAACAAATACTCTGAGGGCACCAGATTGGGCTAACAAAACAGCTCTCATTTGGTTCCCTTTCATCATCAAATGGAATTCATTTTAAATTCTGGCAAAACTTGTGGTGGCCATCCTAATAGCCCTTTATTTATATTTCTGACTCCGTCCACCTTGTCACGTCCCTCCTGGACAAAAGGATGCTTAAAGTAGTGACGTGATAACTGGCACTTTCTGTGCTGGTTTTCAGGATTTGCCTTTTCTTTATATTGAATTTGTGTTTTTCTTTAAAAACCAAAGATGTAAAGTGTGTCATACACACACACATACATACACACACACGCTCAATAATAATTACCCTGTGCGCAATTAATGATGCTAAATGTTTCACTGTTAATGAACTCATAGG
>JARVGW010000506.1:19830916-19862524 GCA_031762495.1 Anablepsoides rubrolineatus | reverse complement strand
AGGCGTCCAGGAGGCATCCTAACCAGATGCCTGAGCCACCTCAACTGGCTCCTCTCAACGTGGAGGAGCAGCGGCTCTACTTTAAATAATTTTATAGCTTTTGGTTTTGGTGTCCCAACTCAGCATTGACAGTATCCTCCACATCATCACGCCATTAAAAACAAATTCTGGAGTCACCAGTGAAACCCAAAGAAACTGCTCCAGCTGATTAGTTGTTGCTTTAAATAATTTTCATTGCACAATACAAGCAAGAAGTATTAAGTGGCACCTGTCATACAAGCTGTTTCATTTTATAAAAAAGACACTCTGCTTCCTTAACTATCTCATTAAGACTATAAACACCTGTGGAAAAATTATTTTATTCATTCACATTCACATCAACAATTTTCCCTTACTTGTTTGAAGGTAAAATTATTACCTTATATCATACATGACATGAATGTCAAATAATCATTTAAATATTGCAATAAAGCTTCATTAGACCAGGCATCTACAGCAATTTGTGACGTTTTTACTGAACGTTACATTTCAGTGATACAGACCCACATCTCTGGTAAGTTGCTTCAGCTCCACAAAAACAGAAAAAGTCACAAACAAAACAAAATAAAAAATGTTTCTATCCATGTAAATCTGAATATGTTGGCTTCCACCTAGAACAATATTAGGAATAATCTGTAGGACATTAGGTGTCTGTGTCCAACATGTTTCAGGTTCAGGACTAATGTTGCTAATTCAGAATACTAAATTCCTGTTTTAATATAGACTAGAATCAAACCAAATTATGCAGTTTTTATGTAATACCCAAGCATAACCTTTTTATAACCTTTATTTAGTGAATACTGTATGCATCAGCCAAAGTAATTATGGGGGGAAATAGCATTTTAAAATAAAGTTATCTTAAAATATGTGTAGTCAACATGGGAATCAAACTTGGCTCCAGAAACTGACAGTCTTGTATGTGTGGAGGCTTCTCCAAGACCTTTTGGACGTGGACTACATTTGCTTATTAAGAGTACCATGTATTTTTAAATTTTGCAGAATTAAATAGAACAAGACTTATGGTGTTTTTGTCAACTTTTGAATAAACGATTCATTTTCAAAAACATAGTTATGTTTCAGCCTTTCATCCTAAACAACTAAATGCTTTGTTGCCACAGTAGCCCAGCAGGAACAAACTCAAAGGCTTGTTCTTTTTGTTTATTTACATTGTTTTTTTTTTTGTTAGCTAGAGGGTGTTAGCATTTCGTAATTTATACCTGTAACAACAAACCATTGGATATTTAGACATTTGTTTCATCAATTATCCAGCAGGGGGCGACTCTTGTGATTGTAAAAATGAGTCTGCAAAGTATCACTTTGTAAAATGGCTCTTCTGTTCAATTTACTGTTATTTTTATTGCTCGCTGCCAAAATACAGGCAATGTGTGCATTTGTCTGCTATTCATTGGCTGTGTCTCAATTCAGGGTTTGCAGCTGACGTAGGGCTTGTCAGCGTCTTACCTCAATGCCCCTCGCCGTAGGCTGTCCCAATTGATAGGCGCCTACTCATGTGGCAGAAAAATGTGGCCGTCAAAACCCGGGAAACGTAGACTCCATCTGAGTATCCTACACGGTCGACAATATCCCAGCATTGATTGCACCATCAGCAAACTAAACAGCAGTTATTTTCTTCTACTGAGGAGTTCGGAAATTTTTCACGACCAAAGATTTTGCTTTTAAATGTAAGTCTAGCAAAGTAGCTGATGAAATGTGTACTGCAATGAGATGTTAAACCAAATGTAATTACAAGCACTGATAGTAGAGTTAAACCCAGATTATTATTATTATTTTTTATTACATGTAACTTTTTAATAATACTGAATTTTGTGAAGTTATATCGTGAAAAGACAACTGAAGGCGTGTGATATAAAATGTATCATGATAACGGGGCAGCACGTTCATGCAAACATACATCATCTGTAGAATAGACCGTCTTATTTCACAGCCGTTTGTGCAGCCTAAACTGGCAGCTTACAAGCCATGTAGGGTGTAGCCAACATGGGTCACGGTCTACGTTGGCTACAATTTATGAATTGAGACAGAGATATCATCTACTGCTTATTCCGGAGTCCATTCACAGGGGCAGCAGCTTGAGCAGGGAGGCTCAGACCTCTCTTTCTACAGCCACCCTTCTTGGAGGACTCCAAGGTGTTCCCAGGCCAAACAAATGATGCAGTCTCTCCAAAGTGTCCTAGGTATTCCTCTGGGTCTTCTTGCAGTCGGATATGCCTGAAGCACTTCCCTAGGGAGGCCTCCAGGAAGCATCTTTACCAGATGCCCAAACCACCTCAACTGGCTCCTCTCGATGTGGAGGAGCAGTGGCTCTGCTCTAAGTTTCTTAAAGATTACTGAACTTATCTCCCTATTTCTAAGAGAAAGTCCAGCTACCCTATGGAGAAAACTCATTTGGACCACACGTATCCAGGATCTCATTCTTTCGGTCACTAAGGTTTTTGGCCAAAGGTGAGGGTAGGAATTTACCAACCGGAGCTTCTGTCTGCTTGTTTGTCTTTTAGCAAAATATCTTGTGAACGACTGCATCAGTTTTAATGAAACTCTTAATTGTGCCTCTGATTGGTTAACTTTTAAAGCCAACCCTATTCGAGATAGCTGCCGCTGCCAAATTACCTTAGCAAACACAAACAATGGCTTTAATTCAGGCAATTTTAATTTATTGATGTGGTAGTAGCTGAGACTGATCCAAGCAAAAACAAACTCTGATTGTTTAAAAGTTTAGAAATTATTCATGAACTATTGGAATTGGAACAAAATAGCTCTTAAACTACTGAGCAAATTTTAATGAATCGCTTAGAAGGTAGTTATTAAATCTTCAACTCATTTACCTTTTGAATCAACCCAAGTTAAGATGGCCAACCCAGCTAACCAGACTTAACCAACACATGCTAAGTATTTTTAGATACTGAGGTAAAATTTGATATGGCAGTAGCTGAGAGTAATTCCCAACACCTACTGCAGGAACTTACAAAAGGAAAACTTATATTTGACCAAAAGAGCAATAAGATGATCTTATTTTAGGTGATATGCATTCATTCAAACAAATATATATAGTTTTTTTTTTATGAACGTAGTGGTTTTATTAATTTGTTATTTATCTCTTTTTAAAAAAGTTTTTTTTGTTTTGTTTTTGGGTTTGTTTTTAATACATCCAAAAACCCATATGAAAAACATGAGATATCTAAACCATGAGTAATTTTGTGAATATTTCAAACAGGATTCAAAACCCACAAAATGTCCAGAAACATGTGTTTCATTGTTCGCTACAACATCTATTCAGTTTGCCCGCTCTATTTATTCTTCTCTCACCCACAACAGAGAAGCCATGTGTTGTAGCTATTTGTGGAAAGAAAAGAAAAACAACAATAATAAAACCCTAGTTTAAAGATTTAATTTTATGTATTTATTTTTTTAAATGGTAAAACATAAAACTTGAAAAACTGTCAGAATGTAATATATGACATATAAAAAAAAGAAGCAATTATTTTTCACGTATGATTGGAAATTAGAAAATTACCACTTTCTTAAAAAAATGCATACAACTTTTATTTTTATACCTCCACACAATGATTTTAATACTACACCCTATTATTGCCCCTTTTCTGCCTCTCTTCTTAAACTCGGCTCAATCTTTTAGGGTCTGTCTCGGAGCATTCCTCTGCACGCTGTGATGTTGAAACTGATTTTTGTCTTTGCTTGCTCATTCTTTCACTCCTCCTCATGAGCCAGCTCTTTTCTCGTGGTGGATTGTGAAACAACAAGAATGTTTTTTAGGTTTTACTGCGGTCTCGGCCGCAACATTTGTTTCCCATTTGACAGATTTAGGGAAAAGAAATTCTTTGGAGAGAAACATGTTTGCATGTTATAGTTCAAAAAAATGAAATCTTCAGTATTTTTTTAAAAGTATTTAAGTATTCCCCCCTCTCTCCCTTGCACTTCCTTCTGCTCCCCTTTTCCTTTGTGGGCTTGGGGCCAAAAACAGTCACCTCATCTTGTATTGTGGGAGAGATTGTAAACTTTTCATTGAGCGCATGTGGAAGTGATTTGCCTGTAATCTCCAGTAATTGTGAGTGCAACACAGAAACAGTCTGGAACAGATTGGCCTTGTATATTCATATTTTTTTTTCCTTCTTCTTTTTCTCCTTCAGGGTCACAATGAGCTTATCTCGACATTTAGCATCTTGACTGATTGAGTTATCATATCACATTTGCTGTTAAGAGCTGAGCGAGGTTAACAAATGTTACCGGAGAGCCTGAAATGCTGCCTGAAATCACAAAGAGGAAGGGTGCTGCTTGAGGAAAAGTCTACATATCAATGTCAGCCTGACCCCGCAGAGGCCTGACTTTTTAAAATGCGTGACATTTAAGAGCTCTGGTAGAGATGGGGAAACACACACACAAAAATGCTGTTAAAAAAGCCACTGTTAGAAAGTGACCCATCCTTAAATCCTCACCACCCCCACCCCACCACCCCAACACACACACTTTATCTTTCACACACACAAAGTCAAGAGCGTCGTGCTCAGTTGCTGCTGAGGTGCAAATGGTTTGTCTCTCTGTGTATCACTGACCCAGCGCTGCTCCTTCACCTCCTCGCTCCTCTACCAACCCCTTCTTGACTCTGTCCATCAAAGCTCCACCTCGCACACCCGTCTCTTTTGCACTTTTGTCTCTGTGCCCTCTCCCTCCTCACTTGTTTCCCTCCCCTGCCTCAATAATTTGCCTCCATGTCCTCTACTTGTTGTACTTTCTGGTTTCCCCGACTTCCAATTTGTTTCCTCTCTGCTGCCTCAGCCCCGTTGGCTCTCACGTCTGCGCGTCCCGATGAATGAGTAATCTTCTTGCTCTGTACTCCGCCATCCTTGTCCATGTTCCACGATGGTTCATTTGATTTCCCCACCACCACCACCACCACACCGGTGTTCAGCGGACAGTTGTAGCTGGGGAGCTGGGGGCCACGCAGCCACCGTGTAACAGCGCGTGTCAGCGGTGAAAGCCACAAAGCCTACAAGTGATTAAAACCCTTCAACTCCGGGTTGCTTCATCCCAATCATTAGTCTTTTCCTTGTCCTACCTTCTGGCTGTTAGCCCCTCTCTGAGCTCCCGCCCTTCCCCACCCCCCGTCTGTTAATAATATTCACTTTGCCTCTGATACATTAGCCAGTGAATGATAGGGCAAAACCCTGGCCTAATTGCTTTTCTTCTTGTAAAGTCTCAATTCATTTCTGCTGAGGAGACACAGAGATGTGTGCACATATATGGACTGACACACACACACACACACAACCCCACCTTCACACTGCTGTTTTATGATGGATGGAGCTGAGGATGCATGGGGGGAGGAGGGGAGAGAGACTATGGGGCTGCCTATATGTGTGTGTACGAGCAAGTGTTGGTTGAAAAAAAAAAGAAAGGGGGGGTGTAGTAGGTAGAAAGAGAAGCTGAGCTGAGGAGCTCTGATTAACGACACAGAGAAGGGGTCCCAGAGGAGCTGGTGGAGGGGGGGCAAAACTATCTGGGGCCAGCTGAGAGAGAGCACGAATGTGTGTGTGTGAGCAAGAGAGAGAGAGAGAGGGGGGGGGGGCACAGAAAAAAACAGGAAAACAGGGGCGGTGGGGGAAACATGTTTTCTTTTCATGCCTTTCATTACTCCGACTTCACAAACACACAAAACTCACCGTATTCGTCATTATCTTCTGCAAACAGGAGCTCCGGCCCCCGCTCGTGCATTCCTTCTCTTAGCGTTATGACACACGCTCCTCAGATTAAATCTTATCGCCTCGGCTACCTTAACGATCCCGGAGCCCAGCGCCTCAGGCTCCTGTCCAGAGCGCTGTCAGAAGGGAAAACAGGGGTGTGTGTTGCCAGAATACAGGCCATCACCTCTCCCTGATTGCACATGAGAGCAGAGGTAATGGGAGTGTAATAGCACCTTAAGTACCCTGCTCTTACTGACACTGGCTGGATAGCATTACCCCTTGTGTGGCAAAGTGTGTGAGTGAAGGGTGTGTGTGTGGACTGGCATATGTGCAAGTTTTTCTCCTGTCAATCCATTTTTTTTTATTCCTTGCTCTGGATGAGTGTGACTATGTGTCTAAAAAGAGGTCTGATCGAGGTTTGAGTGGGCTCGTGTTTTCCCGGAGGGTCGCCGGTGCCGCAGCGATCAAAGAGAGAGATGGAGGTTAACTGACCAGACCCGAGAACCTCCACAGAAAGACCTGAGGGACGTCTCTCTGTTAGCCCAGGTACCAATCATCCGCACACAAACACACACAATCCGTAGAGCGGCGAGGGCGCATTCGGCGTGATCCGGGGGGGATTTAAAGATCTGTCAGGCCCAAACTAACTTTGTCATTTCATTCATACTGCTGTACCCTCTCGCGCAGTATCCATTACCTCAAATACGCTCTGTACAACACATCAAATAGCTTCATCCCAACTTCTGCCTCAGAAAATTCCCAGAGAAGACGCCTTCCGCTGACATGGAAGTCCTGTAAAGTGAGTATAAGTTATATAGCGGTGGTCCCTGGAGGGAAAACTCAATGACTAGTCATGTACTAGAAAGTTAGACTGTATTCCCGAGTAGCTCAAAGTATTTTGTGCTGAAGGACTGAGAGGGGTGCACTTCTGCTGGAAGTTAAGCTGGAAGTTGTTTAAAAAAAAGAAAAAACAGGAGAGAAAAGGAACAAGCAAGTGTGTGAACGTGTTCAACGGTGCAAATGGGGAAGTGTGTTAGTTGCAGAAGTGTGTGTGTATGTGTGTCTGAGTGTGTGTTTGAACATGAATGAGAGATATACCCATCACAAGCAGCTGCTGTGGTGAGGAGAGACGGCTAACACCAGACAGATGCAGCAAGAAGTTTCCTTGAAAATAACTACTTGTTGATTCCACGGCTGCTTACTGCGATCACATATTTTATTCTAAATATGCAGAATTCCTAGTTAAAAACCAATGCAACAAGCTAGGAAATGTTTCACGGTGTGCATTTAAAAAAATGTGTGAATGTGCGTAAAAGTTTACGATTAAAATAATGAACATGCTTTCTGCCAGGCAATTTTGCTACTTTTGCTTCTAAAAATCCGGACGATGTTTCTTTAAATTTACAATCAATTTTAGTAAGAACTATTTCAGCAAAGAATTTGTTTTTCTGTGCAACATTGTGTTAAAAAAACACAAATAAGAAACATTTTTATAATGTCTGATAAGATCTACTATTAACATGAACATGGACTGCATTGTTTATTTTGAACAGAGGTACATAAAGTACTTCTACTAAGTAAAAGTAAAAATACCTTAGCTTAACAGAAAATAACTTTGATAAAAATGATTTCACTGATAAGAAAAGTACTTAAAAGCAAAAATTATAAAACTTCTCACAATAACTAAAAGCAACGGTACCTTTACACACACTGTTAGAAATGAAGTGGTTCAACTAAACTGAGTTGAGTAAATTGAACAATTTACATGTTATATTTTAAATAAAATGCGTAAAATGCTTTACATTTACTCAATTTGGTTTAGTGGAACCAGTTTGGTCAAGTAAATTCAACACTTACCGTAGTTTTAATGATGAGTTCTGGGCATATTTAAATTTGTAACATGTAACTTGGTGGTAAATTTTAAAGTGAAGAAGTAAAAGTATCATTTTTATGTTTTGAAAGTAACAAAATATAAGTAAAAGTTACATTTAAAAAAAATAATTGTTAAAACTACAAATCCTCAAAAGATTGACTTGAGTACTGTAACAAAATAAATGTACTATACACCTCTGATTTTGAGTAACTTCTGTAGTAGTTCATCAACTTGAGGGCCAAAGTAAAGTTTCCAAGGAAGAATATGTAAGGAATTTTTATTTTATTTTAGCTTTTTACAAATTTGGAAAAAATTCTTAAAAAG
Source organism: Anablepsoides rubrolineatus (assembly GCA_031762495.1). NCBI lineage: Eukaryota > Metazoa > Chordata > Actinopteri > Cyprinodontiformes > Rivulidae > Anablepsoides > Anablepsoides rubrolineatus. The sequence continues at coordinate 19,854,574 of JARVGW010000506.1, read as the reverse complement.
AATAAAAAACTAAAGCTTATAAATTACAACAAAAAGCACACAGAACCAACCGCTTTTATAGGTTTTGTAAAATAATGCGAAAAAAAAAAAATCTGAACCCTTTTTCTTAAGTCACAACAAATGATTTTGTAAATTTGACTTTTGTAAGACTTTCAAAAGTCTATATGCTAGATCTGGGTAATACAAAATAAAACTAATACTGCAATAGTTTGGGGCTTTATAGCAAAAAACAGTTAATCACAATAATTAAAAATCAACTCTTACTCATGTTATTAATGTTTCTGTCAAACTTGTGCAGTAGCAAACCATGACCTGTAGAGCTTGACCCTCCAACCCTCATTTCAACATCTAATTAAAAAAGACAACAAAAAGGACAACTGTCCTTGCCAATAACTCTACAGCTGGAGTGAATTTTAACCAGTTCAGTTCTAAAACCATAAAACGCTGTAGTCTGACAGCCAAGTTGATAAACAGAAGGTATAACATAAATGATTGTAATTACAAAATCATCAACAGCTCATGTTTGGAGGAAAAGGTAAATGCTCAACAAAACAGCATCAAAGCAAAGCTTTAATCTGTAAATTAAGGTTTGGGCAAGCATCATGGTGTTTTATGTTCAGAACATATAAATTAGAGAAGGAGTCAGGTGTAGAATAAACACATATTTTTAGTTTAACAGAGAAGCATGGTGGTGGGAGTATTATGGCTTTAGGGTTTGGGTTTCTTTGCTGCCAACTGTTGAGTTGATTTATTAATAATCTGTGAGTCAGATCAAAAAGGTTACAGGCATGTAAACATAATTGGTAGCATAAAAACTTTGTCCATTTTACCATGGAGGAGCAAGTCAGGGTCAGACTTTGATTGACGGTTAAATAAAAACACAAAAAAGTCATAATTGTGTCTGCTTCTTTTTATTGTTATTTAAGTATATTTATGTTCTCTTTTGAAACACAATCTAGAAGTTCTGGCAACATTTCAACTATGTACAAATTGCTCACACATATATAAAAACAAAACCTTATAGGAAATGTTTATTTTTACTTGTGATGAATGAAAACAGACTTCAATGTTTTTTGTTTTTTGAGCAACATTTGCAGAAACTTTAGTGCAAAAAAAACGTGTTCTTTACATGAAGAAACAATAATGTTTTTTAACACTAGTGAGCTGTTACAATTAAAATTTTGTTTTGCAAAAACCAAAAAAAGGAACATCAAGCATGTTTGTCAATGGCACATGTAGTCAAAGTCTGTTTTGAATCATTGCTTTTATAAACAGAACTCTATGTGCGTGTGTCCTTGTTGTGTTTACATAACTACACAGAGATAAAAGAGATAAAAGGCTTTTTTTTCAAGTGGCTTTTATGGTATTTCTTTAAGTTTCAAATGTAATAAAAGTGCATGAAGAATAAAAAAATAAACACATTTTTAACTTTCAGAGCACCAACATGAGATATTCTGTTCAATTTAAAATACACAAGTTATTCAAGTCATTTGAACTGACATAAGTAAAGCAAATATATTTCATTTAAGTACTGAAAACTGCATAAACAGTCAGTGTAAACAATAATGTTTAAATTAAAGAATGATACATGCAGAGCAGTTCTTGCCCCATTTCGTATTATTTTGCATGTTTTCCCTAAATGAAAAAAAACTTCTTCTTTCAAGGTAAATATTATCCAAACGGTGAGTCTGAGAAGGTAACGGAAACATGTGAGTGTATGTGTGTGTGTGTGTGTGTGTGTATTGGAGGAAGGGAGCTGAGCACGGGATCCTGCTGCTGGGTAACATCTCTGTCAGGACGGCTTTGCTCCATCACCACCCCACTTCCACGCGCACACACACAAACGCACTCCATCAGCACCCGCTCAGGGCTCATCAGTCGCAGTGGCGCACATGTGGCCAGAGTATTCTAAACAAAGCTTTATAAAGAGCTCAACTCAGACTGCCCTGTGTGACAGTCAGGGTACTAATGACGCCTGGAGACCACTAAATATGCCACTGACAGACCAACGGCCTGCAGGATATGCAGACACACACACACATATATATACATACAAACACACAAGTTTTCATTTTAGCAACAAACTCTCCCAATCACTAAGGCAGAATGGAGCACATGCTCACCAGTGCACACAAACTGATGAGTAAACACACACACACACCTTGTGCCCAAGGGCATCTGTCCACAGCCTAAGAGCTCCCAACTGTTGAGGAGAAACAGCTCAATTAGCTCAGTGGAGGAACTAACGAAACACATCTCCGCACACCACCCACACACACACACACACGCACACATACTCTCAGAATCGCATTGATCCCCCTCCAGTCTGTAGCTCTAATTGGTGCGTTGATGATGCTGCAAGCGAGTGGGATCCTTCAGGCAACCGTAGCATGACTTCCAGCTCTTTATTTCTCATTTAAAGTTGAAAAACACCCACATTTCCTCCTTCCAATTTCGTGCCGCAGACATGGATTCAGTTCCTTCAGTGAGTCTTTTTTTTTTTGACTTTTCTACATTTAATCTAATTTTTCTGCTATGTGGTAATGCCAAAGCTGAGATCACAAGAAGCACACACACCGCAGTCTTACTGTCAAAAAACATCTCGGCGCCATAAATATCTAATAGCTTGATGACTTTGTAGCTCCCAGCAGATTGAGCAGTTGTAAAAACCATCTAAGCATTATGTGTATGTCCATTAAAATTACGCACGCAAATGCTCAATGAGCACCTTCGATTCAAGTGCACTCCAACAATCCCCCACCCACCCACCCTTTTAGAACACATACACAGTGTTGCAGCTAAGTTACAGGGAGCAAATGGGATAGAGTTATTTCCATAAAGGGTCTCAGCGGGTCTCAAGGATCTCTACTCCTGCCGACTGGGAGCGATTTAGCGTAGCACACTTTGGTGTATTAGTAACCAAAGACGTCTAGGGACAAATCTGCTCGCTCTAAAACTCTATCCCTTAGTCTGACCTCTGGAGCATTCACAACTGGGACTTGGAGGCTCGCTCCATCTTCTCTCTCTTTTGCTGACTTGTTAGTTCTCCTTTCCTTTGCCACCGTTGGATCTTGAAACCTTTCTTTCCTGGGACTTTTTACTCATAGATACGTATCTTTTTTTTTTTCACTCTCTCTCGTTTGTCGCTCTCTCTTTGCATTCCACTCATATCCCACCCTATTTTGCCACATTTCTCCTTCTTACATCCATCTGCTGTCTCTTTCTCGCTCCCCATCTTTCTCTCCATCTCCCTCCCTCCCCCTGCTTGGCCCCAGGGACGGACTGCTGATAGACTGTGTACACCAGCTGCCCAGGGGCTATTTTTAAGGAGCATTTGTCCTTCTCCTTCCCTCCAGAGACTGACTCAACCCAACAACATCTCATCCATGCACACACACACACGCAGAAAAACACACACGGGCATTAACACATGCACTCATTAGCCCGTGAGCATGCAAGCGCCACACTTTCTCTCCCTCTCTCTCTCTCTCTCGCTGTTTCTCACACACATCCTCCGTCCAAGGGCATTCTGTAGGGGCAGCTTGTAACGCCGTAGCTTCAGCTGCACAGGAGCCCAGGCGCTCCGCAGCCAGCCTCAGAGGGCTCATAAAGCTTTACCCTCCTCCTCCCGAGGCCTGACTAATACTCTTCCATGTTCGAACCATGCCTTACAATAGTTTGGTAAAACAATACTGTAAAACAGTGTTGCTGAGGGTTGCGTCAGGCTGCTTTCATCGCTAAACTCACAGCAGCCAATGGGGGCCCTTAAATAATGCATACAGGAAGTGGGGAGCTCTGTGGCACCCCGCGTGCTGCGGCTTTAACACCCTTGTTTTCTGTCTTATTTGACCTATCATCAGTGAGGAATAAAATTGACATCTCAAAGCTTTCAGCTCAAACAGCAAATTGAAAAGGAAAAAAGTTACAATTATTTTAATTTCCAGTTTCAACCTTGGTAATAATGACCGTAAAGGAAACTGCTAACGCGCCGCTAAATCACGTTTGGAGTGTGAACGTTGCTTTTGTGCTCCGCAGCTTAAAAGTGAAGGATAAAATGAATCCTCAAACAACTGCTCGGGCAACCTCGTTAAGACATTATTTACCTTCATCGTTAGCCAAGGAGGAGGACACTAAAAATCTGTCGGCAGCCTGAATCGCCTGCTCGAGTGTCTGAGCGCTGTTTAATTGTGCCATTTATCAGCCAAAAAAGAAGCCTACACACTCATAAATAAACACAAAAGCCCCATGCACAGAAATTATAAAACTGTCAGGGCGCGGAGCCGACAAGTGAGGCCGGTGCTGATGCATATTAAGTGATTTAGTCGGTGAAGAAGTGGAGCAAAAAAAAAAAAATATGATGGTTAATTTAAGAGTCATTAAAATTGTATGAATGTGCATTGCACTTGCTTGGAGTGGGATTTTCTCTGATCGGTAACGAAGGGAGAGGAGAAAGAGCAATGCGGGCTGCCACACATTGTGGTTTATAAACTCACTGATTGATCAGGAGAAGCAAAGCTGCAAGAGAGGCCCAATCAATGGCTTTGACTTGGAGTGGGGTAAGGTGAGAGGAGGGGGGGGGCAGATGCTGGTGGGAGAGTGCAGGTGGGCAGGAGTGCTCCCGCTTCTCTGTTTATGTTTCCAACCTTGTGTGTTTCATGCATATTGAAGTGCATGCTTGTGTGTGTGGATGTGTGTATGTGTGTGTGGATGAGTGCTTCCCTCATTTGAGGAAAGACAATGTTCTACATTCCACAGGGGAACAGAGTCATTACTGAAGCAGGAACTCGAGCCTGGGGGGCCACGGCTCTGCGTGTAGCGCGACTAGATTGAGCTCGTTTCTTGCTGAGACGTGATGTAGAACACTCACTCTGCCATTATAGGTGCCCTGCAGTTCAAACATCACTTCCACCTCGTTTCAGCCGGAGAGTGGGAAAAGTTGCCAAACAACTATCTCGCTATGTGACAGCTGAAGTGAGGACATTATTTACCTCGTATGTGAAACGCTGCACCCAAAGTCTGTTTATGTCAAACATAAAGCTGCATTTTTTTTAAGGTGACATGCAGATTTGGAGTCTAAAGCCTCTTTGGCCTAGTGGCCTCAAAAGGACTTGTCAGCTGTGAAGCCCTCTGCTGCCCTCTATTGGTGGTTTGAGCTCATCCACCACCACTACCCCCATCTTCCATACAGAGTGCAGGTATGGACATATGGCAGCTCTATATCACCAAATAACAGGTGTGCAAAGGATTCCTCCTTCTCTTTCTTCTCCTTTTTTCCCCCTCAGTTTTCCTCCTGGAATAAAGCAGCCTCGGTGAGGCTCGGGTTAATTTCCCCTGTTGCTGACACACACAGTTCATTAGCACGGCCCACAGGAAACTATTGTTCCATTATAATAGACAGCAATCAGAGGTGAGGTCTGATAACACCTGCTGTCACCTGATGCTCCATCTGTTTACCTATCTGTCCCTTTAGCTCTCTCGTTATTCTCATCCAAGCTCCTGCAGGATGATATTTTTGCTGATATATTTTAAATTTCCCTGTAATTTGTACTATTCCCCTCTTTGTTTTCACCAGTATTCTTAGCCAGTAAATTAGGCGTGACATATCTGGGTTGCGATCGCCCTTTTTTGCCATTGTTATTGCATCTATATAGTGCTTATTCTCTCTCTCTTTTTTTTTAAGAAAACACAAATGCCCACAATTTTTGCAAACACACATACCAAGCCAGGCATAACCATGCATCCTCTGACTTTGCATCATTTAAACAAATATAAATTTCTGCACAGATCCATGAACCTTTTAAATACATTTTCCTTTGAAATCCTTTTCCCCTCTTTGTCCAGCGGTCTCTGCAGTTTTCTGAAATCCCTCCACAGTGGACCTGCCGTCATTAAGCACAGTTACAGGCACCGTGAGTGCTCGCAGTACAATGCAGTAATGTCGATTTTGATTGACACCCTGGGTGATGTGTAAGAAAATATGAATATTTACAGTATTAGCATTAGTCATGGTATAAATTCCAGTCACATCACATACATACGCTAAAACCAGCCTTGATCTATAAACAGACTGAGAATGAGGGGCCTTGATTGGCTGAGAGAATGACTGACAGTTGAACGAGTGGAACCTTTGAATGTGAAACTCAAAGGAAGGATGGGAAGCGTGTTTGTGCAGGTCCCAAGGGGGGAAAAGCCTGGATTTTACACACACTCCCACACACACACACACACACACACACACACACGCTGTCACACACACATATTGTGATCTTGCTCTACTTTGGGCTCCACATGAAAGCATCAATGCTTCCTGCTGTTCATGATGAGTTGCACTGCAAAAGAACATGCAGGTTTGTATGTAGATGGACAGGTGAGACCAGAACAGGTGGGACTGAATCATTTCCTGACCTTTGTCTCCCTTTTTTTTTTTCATCCTTCCTGGGTTTTTTTTCTCTTTGCTTCTTTTCTCTTGTTCCTTTCATCCCATGAGAGAAAAAGGATTTCATTCACATTTTAGGTAAGCTTAGGTGACTCCAAACATTAAAACTGCACCATTCCAGTATATATATAATTTTTATATATATATATATATATTTTTTTTCATTCAAACCAAACATTTTATGCCCAAATTAAAAGAACTCACAAAGACACAGGACTCGAATCAAGGCCAACTACTGCATTTTTGTGTTGGAAAATGATTAAAAATTGGAAAATCTAAAATGTCCATTTCATCCTCAGAGCACAGATCATCCTAAGTTGTCAAAAGTTAAAGAAATATAGGTTTTGGGTCAAAATCTGTAAAATTGACCAACCTGTTGCCATTTTTGTGTTGGCTAATATTGAGGACCTGTGGCAACCATATTGAATTAGATTGATTGCAGATGTACACTGAACAATAGTTTCTAAAAATGTCATTAAATTTAACCCACACGTGTGCAATACATGTTATATGCAGCATATATCATGTGCAAAACAATAACCATCTAAATAATATCACCTGTGAAATACTCTGCAAGTCATCATCTGCACTGTTATAATTTACTATATTGTTTTCCAACATTTAATTACTTCAAACTTGTCCATGTTAACAATTAACAATCTCTGCAAATATTATCTTGTGGCCATGCACTGTAATTTTTTTTTTTTGCATTACTAGCTTAAAGGACCTGTCATACTATAATGTTTTAAACAACTTGGCAACTTCTGACATTTTTTTAGATTAATTTACTCATATAAGTTATTCAATCTAATTGTTATCCTTACAGTATGTACACATCCAAAAGAGGCTTCCAATAGATTTTTTTTTTAATTCCATTTACATTGTACACATCTTCCGTATTGGATAAAACTTTCCTAAATTGGCATAAGTTGTGTGAAATGTTTTAGTGTGACAGGGAATTAGGGTTGATAAGCTGTGGCAGCCATCTTGAACTAGACTGACTCTAAAAGTTAATCCAAGTCGATCCAACTCATGACAATTGCATCTGCGAGTTTCATTAAACTTTGTCCAGTGGTTCATAAGATTTCTTTGCAAACAGTCAAACACACGCAGAAACACAGGCAATTACATGATCGGTGCCTTTCATTGCAGCAGGCGATAATTAAAAGCAGGCATAAAAATACAAACCTTAAAGTTTAATTAAAGTCGTTCCTCTTCTTGTCACTGTGTTTCTGACTCATCATTCTGTATAAATAATAAGTGAACGTATCACAGTGTTCTGCAAATGACACTCCACAATTGTGGATACAGCGTGCCCTTGACTATCCCCCCGCTGAAAGTAAGTCTTAGCCAATTAACAACGTCTTCCGCTAGGGCTACCCGCTCGCACGTAAACACATGCACGTGCACACACACAAACCCGAACCTCAACAGCTCATGGGACTAAACCTCATTAACTGCTCTGAGACAGACACTCTCTCTTTAATCAATCCTTTTCTAAGACTGCGCGCACATGGAGGAACACTGACAATACAACACAAACACACACACACACACACACACACACACTAACATACAGATACAGCAGGAGAAAGCAGCTTACATAGTGGTCTCCCAGAGAGAAAAACATGGTCATTTGCCAGGGTGATTCAACTCTAAAACACCCTAATTACATCGACAATGCTACTTTGTTTTGGTGCAGGAGGGGGGAAATGTGAATGATTTAGCATATTATTATTATGCTTCTGAAATATTAACCAACCCCGAGGGACTTTATCTGCTCTTTTTAAATATATGCAAATTACTTTATTTTGGTTTGGTTTGTTTCCAGTGACTTTTGTGAATTGTGTTTGGATAATTAAATGAGTGCGTGCAGATGTGGAATCGCAGGCAGCACCTACATGATGCGATGATCGTGCCAGATGAGCATACAAATTAGGAGCGCCGCGCCTCGACTGTTAATCGACTAACTTTTGTTTTTCGCTTCAACCTTGACCTATTTGAAACATGCACCACAATGTTTCACATGCACGGAGCGGGAGAGTAAACATTGTTTTTGTGGCGTTTAATTGATAAGGCTTATTTGATATTGTCCTTCATTCCATGCACTTCGCATTTTCTCACGTGTCAAGCGCTTTCAATTAGGACTCTTCTCCTATCTTGTTCTGTAGTCACACAGCTTCACTTGGGCTCATGTTGTGCTGGAGAATTATGGCTCCTGTGCTTTTGCAGTGGCAGTTCAGTGCGTAGAGTACAACCCCAATTGTTGGGACCTTGAAAAAATGTAAATAAAACAGAATGCAATGATTTGAAAATTTCCTTACCACATATTTTATTAACAATGGAACAGAGAAAACAAGGTAGAACTCAGTTCAATTCAATTCAGTTTATTTATATAGCACCAAATCACAACAACTGTTTACTCAGGACACTGTACACAGAAACCTGGGATTGTTCTTATTCTCTTCTATTAAAGATGAATATGATACAGTTCTAGCTTTATGAAGTGCTTTTTTATATGTTAGCAGGCTGTCTCTCCAAGTTAAAGAAAATTATTCTGTTAGTGGAGCGCCATTTTCTCTCCAGTTTTCTAGATGCCTGTTTTAAAAAACGTAACTCTAAGTTAAACCAAGGAGTCAGTTTCCTCTGATCGATTGCTTTCTTTTTCAGAGGAGCAATTTCATCAAGAGAGGTTTGCATTAAAGTTGTATTATTATCAATAAGATCAATAAGATCATCTGAGTTGTTGCTCTCTGTTACATTACCAAAACAAATGGAAGAGATTCTTTAAATTTGATGCCAAAACATCGACTGGTATGCCTTGGCCTCCCCTAGACTCATCTGCATTTAAAGCACTCGGCATGCAGTTACCTGTTTACCTCAATTATTGCACTTAAATATTCTAAGATCTATGTAACTTTATCAACAATGTCTAAACATGACTTTTTCTTTGATATTTATTCTATCATTAATTTCATTGACCAACCACTTATGTGTACCATCCAAAATAAGGGACAAAGAAAAAGATAACTTTGCCTGACCTTCAGCTTTGACCTTTGACCCCAAAATGTTTTCAGACCTCCGTTGGGCCAAGAACAATTATCACGTTAATTTAGACTGAAATCAATAGCTCCGTTCAGGAGCTACAGGGCACACAAGACAGTGTGATGGACGGAATTCTGCACCTACTAATGCACAGACAGATAACCAAAGAACAGTCTGCCTCATGGACAAAGGCATAAAAATACAGTAATTTGGTGTTTTATAGTGGCCCACATCTAAAAAAAATGTATGGACAAAGGCAAGAAAAGTAAACATTAAAAATATGAAACAGCTAGAGGAGCATTTTGCAACGAAACAAGTGTATTGACAACAGGTTAGTAAGAGGACTGGATATTAAAAATACAAAACTTTTAGACTCCGTTTTAACAATGCTATTTTACTTCAGACGGGTGCAGTCAATAGTTTTTTTGTGGTTAAGTGAGTAGATGAACAACAATGGCGGTTAGCAGAGTCCTGTTTGTGGTACATACACTCCAATATGTAGGGGCAGCCTAACTTCATTGTAGGTCCTACCCAAGGTTTATGTAGCCTAGCCATTGCCTTCCTACGCAACTCTGCTTGATTTAATTCTCCCTTTATCGCTCCGTCTGGGCTTTCTCCCATTGACATGGATTTCTTCGGTAGAATTTCATCCAGGCCAATAGCATTGGTCAGGGATGACATCACAAGAATTTTCGGGAATCACCCAAGTCCTGGATGTCAGACAAGCTTCACAGTGGACCGCATACACTGTATCATGCCTGAATTCAAAGCTTTTCTATTATCATGTAAATGAAGATGATTTTGCAGGTGCCAAAATTGAGTATGATTGTATAGAGTGATGCAGCAACACCTAACTAAAGCATTGGCTACAATGTAGATGACTGACAATGTCCAGCAACCACGTTGAATTGAAAAAGGTAAGTGTTTTGTTCTTGCGTTGATATCTGGTGTTAGCCGTTAGCTGTTAGCAAGGTATTTTGTGTGCCCAAGAAAAACATGTGAATTGTTGTTATTATTATTAACATAACTGCATGACCAGAAAGCAGAAGTAAGCACAAAAACAAGTTTGAAAACAAAGAAAAAAATGTTCAGTGATCCAGTTACTTTGACACGAAAAAACAGAATGGATGGACAAACCTGTTCAGCTAGTAAAGGGTCAGGGTGCTCCTTTGTTATTCTGTTTCCTCCAACAAAGTATTTAGAACAGATGTTGGTCCTCCTCACATTTTGCCAGTCGAAGGCAACTCGACCACAGAGTCAGATCCAGCAATTGCATTTCTCTCTCCGAGTAATTGTCTTTGAAAATGTCAAAAACCAATTGCTTTGCATAATGAGGCTTGTCAGCATATCAAGTGTCACTATTGCAAGTCTCGTAGTACAAAACTGATACCATTTTAAGCTCTTTGTTATCAGTGCAAACCACAACTTCTGCACTGGACTCAATTTATTTTATTTATCGTTATTTAACCAGGCAAGTCCGGGTTAGATCTCAGATCTCTTTTTCAAGGGAGGCCTGGAGGCAACCTATTGTACATGTTTTTAGGGGTGGGGGAAACCAGAGTACCCAGAGAAAACCCACGCAAGCACTAGGAGAACATGCAAACTCCGCACAGAAAGACCCCAGGTCTGAATGGGGGATCAAACCCAAGACCTTCTTGCTGTGAGGCATTAGTACTAACCACTGAGCCGTCGTGCCACCAATTGTAGCTGTAGTTTGATCTGGATGACATCTAATGACGTAACCTGTCTTGATTACGTCATTAGATGTAGCTTGACTGACAAGCTACATCTATGATTGTCAATCAAGCATAGATGGATGATTGACATCCAGGGACTTGCTGACATCACATATTGCATAGGGAGCTATTTTTAGTAACTCTGAACAACGCTATTAGTGAACAGAAGGAGGAATTTTGAGCAATGACGTCAATTTTCTGCACTACTCTGCCTGTAGTTTAGCAATAGCAGTGATGGAAGTGAATGAAGCCATGTTGACAAGGCTTCCAAGTTAAATTTATTTTGCAAAGTCTTCAGCACTCATTGATGTGATCTCATTCGGTTCTGTACCTCCCTCTTCCTGGTAGGGGATGGTTGATTACAGCGCACGCAATTACCTGTAAGCTCAGAGCAGCTTCTTTTACAATTGGGCTGGTGTACTACAAACGTCACAGCCAAACAATAGCGATTGGGTAAAATCAGATCCAATCATTTTAAACTTCAACAGAGTCCACGCCTCCAGCAAGCAATCATTTCTCAATAGCCGAGGGTCCAGACCCTCTGTACGAAGATAAACAAAGAACAAGGGGTTGGTTTTTACCAGGCTTTGTATTCACCATTTTAGATGTAACTGTTTTTATTCAAGAGACTAGTTATCTGCATGCGTGTTTGTGGTTGAAAGACAAAAATCAAAGCACCAGCTGGAGTCTCTAATGCAAAACAAAATTAATTAATTAATTAGTTAATTCATTTTAAAAAATAAACTCAGATTTACACCATTCTTTTGTCCACAAATCTGTCACTATTAAAGCGCCACAGTTTTTGGCAGACAGATTTCTCTATGCAAAATGTCTGTTTTATCTCCATCCATAAGTTTTTAACCCTTTGACTATCTTTACAAATGTTTGTTTCTGGGTACAACAGTCTGAAAGTGTGTAGTTGAAGCAAAATGCAGACATGTAGTGAGTTATTAGGAGAAAAACAGAAAGGATGAATAAGGGTTATTTCTGTCCTACACTACACTTTACCAAGGTGGGGCACCAGGTCACTTTATTGACCAACATTTATTCACCCTTTTTTTAATCAGACTCATTTTTACTGAAGTGATATATGCAGTTAATTCTTATGTCAGGCAAAAATACTCAAAGATGAGGAACCAGCATTTTCTTTTATGGTAATTTTTTACAAAAATATAGCAAGAATCAATTTAATTGAATCATGACTAAAAACAGTAAAAATAACAAAAAAGACAAGCACTAAGTTTTATAAAACAGTTAAAGATGTAAAGGATTGTAGACTTGATATTATACAGTACATCTAGTTAAGATAAGATCTAGATGTTAAAACCTTTAAATAATGAAAACATATATTTTTCCCAAAGGAAATACTTTTCTTCTATTAATTAATTGACAAGAGACCCATGTTAAAACCTATAAGTTGTTGTCAATTTAGAAAGAAGGTGTTAAGATCTGAGCCAGATTGTTTTAGTAACTTTTATCTTACTGCAAGTCAGAAGAATTTCATCAAGTTGCCTCACTGTTTAACCAGGTTGTTCTGCGAACCATTTGTGTAATGCCTAATTAGGTACAGTTCATTAGCTCACCAGAGATGGAGACTTCCCTCTGTCTCATTGTATGTGAAGGCTTGTGAGCCGGACTGTGAGGTCCAGACGATTCAGATCCATAGATTAAGAACAATGTTGTGTTTTTTTAATTTAATTCAATTTATTATTTTTTATGTTTTTGTTTTGTTATTGAAATTTGAAGTTTACTTTTGATCTGAGAATGATTTTATCTGAGAAAAAAAGGGACAGATATTATAAGATTTTGTCTTCTTCTGCTGCCTTTTATTTATATATGATTTGTACCATAATTATATTGAATTTAGGTTGTTTTTAATGAAATGAATGAATAAAGATCAAGAACATCAACCACTAGGATCAAACTCTGTTTTCTTGTGTGAGTTACTTACCACTACTCACAAGTGTGATTGAAAGGTATAAATGCATCACTTTTCCAATATGATGGTCATGCTTTCTGTTTTTATTTAGCATAAAATTAGATTCCTGAAATGGACAATCTTTTTTTTTTTTTTGCAGAATTGGTGGAATCCTTACATTTCCTATACACACAGTTCATTTTGCCAACCACAAATGCTGGTTAAAGCTCCATTGTGCAAATAGGATACCATATGTGAGCATCCTTTTAAAAGTGCTAAATCACATTTACAATAAGCTGAGGCAAAATGGAAGTGTTCTTTTGTCAGACTTATCAAAGCTTTTAATTCTTTTTTTGAAATCACGTCCTCTGTACTAAAGAGAATAAGGACTATCCAGCTTCTTATTAGCTATAGTTTGAAAGTCTGTCTTTTTGATGAAATGGGTGTGCATTAGTTGTATGGGTGGCTTACAAATCTGGAAAGGCATGATTAAGACAGAATAGTATACACAGGTTTAAGAACAGCGCATGCTCCCATTCAAAGAACTTGTTTTTCAGGGAAGGTGTTTCATATTTCAGCAAGACAATGCTAACACATACTGCATCTATTAACTAAATTCCAATATTTTTAAGAAGTGCTGCTGCTATCAAATTCAAAATTACTTTGTTTTTTCTAAAGATGGTACAATTTTTTTAGTTTAAACATGTTTACTATGTTCAATTATGACTTAAATGTGTTTTTTTTTAGATTTGCAAATCATTCCATTCTGTTTTGACTTACAGTTTACACAACACTAAATTGGTGTTGTATTTCTATGTGATACACTGAAAATCTTTTCCTAATCCAAACTTAAGAAGTCTTTTTCTTCAAATGACGAAAGCAGACCTAGAACAGAGCTGATGTGCAGCGAGCTCAGTCTTACTTCACTGATTGCCTTGTGAATCCCCTGATGAGTTCCGCTTCGTACATAATCATTTCCCTAACATGGGATAATTTGATTCTATTACTCTAACAACAGCGCAAACAAATTGCCAATGTAATTTATAGTGCCAATTGCAGCAAAAACAGATGTTGTAATGCTTCTGTGGCTTTCCAGCTTTGCATTTATGTGAACCTAAACCAGACTTAATGCAATTGTTAAAAACACATCTATGCACTCTAAGTGTCCAAATACACCAAATTATGGGTTGGTGATCCTTGTTCCCATTTACCTCATTCTTATACCCACACAACCCTTTGTTTTTCTAAAATTCCCGGCTGGTTTATTTCATAACGCCTTGGTTTTTCCTCAGCTTTCACTCTGCATGATGAGGTGATTTCCAGTGATGAGAATAAAACATCACATTTACACCCAGTTGTATTTTTGGTGTCCACGGGTTTTGGAGTAAGATCATCTTATAATGAGTAATAACAGAATTTTGGTCAAACCTAAAAATTAATGTAACGCATGACCTCTTACATTATACTCATCACCACATCAAAGGTCTAGGACCAAGGTGTGAATTAAGTTTATGCTAGATTTAAGGTCAGGTATGTACTGAGAGAGTAACTTTAGATTAGGACAAAACACCTACATATGGGGACAACTGGTAAATATGGGGACCTAAGTCGAGTCCCCGTTTGGTTTAAAAGCCATTGGTGGGATGGGGGTTAGGTATAGGACTATGGTGTGAATTGAGTTTAGGTTAGTTTTAGGGTCAGGTAGGTACCTGTAAGGTTAGCCTTAGGGTTGGTGGTCAGGGTTAGGCTGTAGAAATTGAATGGAAGTCAATGTAATGTCCTCATATGTAAAGGTGGACACGTGTGTGTGTGTGTGTGTATGAATGTAAGCATATTTTTTGAAAGCTTTTTAGTGCAGTGTTTTAATAAATATATTTTTTAATAAATATTTTATTAACAGAGTTGACTCCAAATAGACAAAATTTTAAACAAAGATCTTAAGAAATCTGTTAGAACTCAGAATCAGTGTCAGACATTGTTTTATTTTAAAACACACATTTTAGACGACTGATGTCGACTTGTGAAAATTTTGACTATTTTACCCATGCTGACTATCATAACGGTATGTATAGGTCCAAAAGAGGCTTCCAGAAGATTTTACTTTTTAGTTCTATCTTCAGCTTAAACTTTTTTTACTGTGGGACAAACTTTTCATAAGTTGGCATAAGATATCTAAAATGTTAGTGTGACAGGGCCTTTAGGTCAGTGTAAAATCGACTGAATAATATTATTATTAAGTATTATTATTTTATGTCATTTAAGGTTTGTTGGCCTTTGTGGCCATCCTAAATCTATCTGTCTCTAAATTCTATGAAATTGTAGACGTATCAGCTGTGATTACATTTTTGCAAGTTTAATTCAAATTTGTCCAGTGGTTCATGGGATACTTTGTTTACAAAGAGACACAAGAACATGCATCCACACAGCAGCAGAAACATTATCGCCCTGCATTTGCCTTTTGGCAATAAAAACACAGGATTTCACTCTAGCAAAGTATCCGATTGCTCTCCATTTACTGTTGTTCTGTATGCCCTCCAAAGCCCTCTGCTCTGTCCCATTTCTTCCATTGCCTCGGGTCTTTTTTGACACCCCTGGCATGTTAATGGACCAAGCAGAGACGCTGTCCTTGAGAGTCTCACTTTGGCTCATTTTCATAGCCCCCCACTCCCTCCCCCAGATTTATAACCTCGGCTGCTTGCAGCTCCAGATGTTTTGTTCTGGTTTTTACTCACTGTAATTGCTAATTCAATCAGGCTGTAAAAGGAGCAGATGCTGCTGTGGACTTGAGCGCACATAAATATATAAATATATACCTGTGAGGGTTTTCTGTGTGTGAATGTGAATCAACAGGATTTATTGTATAACACACTTGACTCGTAAATATAACCCGTCACAATTACGCCAAACTCACTCCCTGGTGTGGAAGAACAAGACAGGAGCCGTTTTTTGGACTTGTAAAGAATCACACGCTGGCATTAGCTGCCATTACACACTGCATTACCGTCGCCCTTAAATCAAGCCTGTTGAGGTTCCCTATGTGTGGCAGTACTGACAACTGGTTTCAGAAGGTTTAAACTGCGGTGTGTACCCTCTCATCGGAGTCTACGCGTTTGTTTTTATCGTCCTTCGTCGTTTCTTACTTTCTCATGGCGATTTCCTTTGGTTTAGAGAGAATAATAAACAGGATGGTTATCCACAAAAATGTCAGCGCTACTTTGGTCCCCATTAGGAACATCTGTGTGTGTGGCTTCAGATCACGGCGGGTTGGCTGTCAAGCTATTTTATTGTTTCAGCTTATTGAGCACCAACAGTACAAACTCTGCACATACTTACGTACTAGAGAGCAAACCCAAAAAGTACACACACCATATCATCCCCATTGCTCCCATGTCCACACACACACCACAGTGGACCTGTCATGTGTCATGGAGACAGGGGTCAGATACTGTGTGATGTGTGTGGGGGTTATATCGCTTGGGAAAAGGACTAAAGATCTGACTGGGGTTGAAAGAGGGCCAACAATAACAGCTTGAAATATAACAGCAGAGAAAGAACGTTCACACTGACAGGAGGAAAGCTGGGGCCCCCGCCAGTGACTCCACACATCAGAAAACTCTTCTGAGGGACAGAAACAGAGATGGGCAGGATAGTAAATTCATAGTTAATGTGCAAGACAAAGAGCATTGTTTTGTAACGATGTAAAAAAAAAAGGGGGCATTGAGTGTTTCAAGAGATTGAAAACACATGTTTGCAGAGAAAGAATAATAGTGGAGCTGTAGATGCTTGAGTCCCCCCCCCCCAAAAAAAAAAATCAAAAAGATGTTCTGACCACATTTGTCATGGGAACTTCAGCCATGTAAACACACACCCTCGACTCCAGTGGTCGTTCTGACCTTACAGAATCACACACACACACACACACACATACACACACACACACAGGTTTGCCCAGCTATCCATTTGGGGACATTCCATTGACGTCCATTCAATTTCTACAGCCTAACCCTGACCACAAATACTAAGGCTAACCTCACAGGTTACCTGACCCTAAAACTAACCTAAAGTCAATTCACACCTTAGTCCTAAACCGAACCCCCAACCCACCAATGGTGTTTAAACCAAACGGGGACTTGACTAATGTCCCCAAATGCTGCATGTTGTCCCCAAAGGTAGGGATTTTGTCCTAAAATTGCCCTAAAATTGCCCCCAAACGGCACCAAAACAAACCCACACACACACACACACACACACTTGTTTACAGAAGCTGAATAAACTCAGAGGCCACCAGTACCAGAGAAGACAGAGTGCCACCTAGTGCTGGTTGGGCTACCAGTGCATCAGTCCTGCCTCCATCAGCATTTCATCGTCTTTCATTTTATGAGCTGTTTTTGATGATCTGGCCTTAGTCAACCAAATAGATTGTCAACTGAAGAGGGAGATAATGAGGAAAGCAAAGTTTCAACATGTAAAAAATCAAGAAAAGTCTAATAAAGGGCCAATCTTCCATATATATATATATGAAAAGTATCCTAATTTCAGTTTTCCAAAACTGTTTACCTGCAAAAATATTTTTCTATAACAGGGGCCTATGTATTATCCTCAGGACCATTTGATTTAAGTAATGAAATTAAAGGGTCACACATAAAGCTAGAGTATAGTGTGTCATCTTTATCCTATCATACACAATTGTCCTAGTTTATTAAAAGGAAAATATACTTGTTTTAGTTTGTTTCTAAGGATTTTCTGCTTCTCATCAGAGCTTTCTCTATAAACAAATAAATGTGGAGTTTTATGCTTTTAAACTGCATGGCCTTGCTCTGTTTGTGCAGGCTAAACTCACATGCAAATCACTCTCACTCCCCTCCCTCCAGAAGGGTTGATAATGTTTTACTCTATGTGAATGAGTGTTTGTTTATCTGTAGTATAGGCAAAGCAATTACTGGATGGACATCTACGACTGATTTATTTTGGAGTCAACAGCATTCAGGATGGTCGCCACAGTGAATTCACCTCATTCAACATAAAAGTGACTATAAGTCTACAAATACTGAACTGAAATTTCATGTGGTGGTAGCTGAGTGTCATTCCTAACACATTCTGAAACTGCTAACAAATCTCGTAAAATCTTGGAATAGTGCATGAAATTGTTTATGAAATATTTTACAAGGTTTTTTATGAAAATGATCTTAATCTAAAGCACAAACATGAAAGGAGGTAGGTAGGTATACCTTGTAATTCAGGTATTAACTTTTTATTCAGAGACAGTTTCATACTAATTCACATTTTCTTGTGATCAAAACTCAACAAGACCAGGCCAACAAAAACCTTAAGACCCTCAAGAGTTTCAGTAATAAAAGGAATTTGCATGTGGGTTCTCTTCATATGGAAACATGGGACTTAGATAAGATCGTGGAAAAGATTGGCTTCTCCTCAAAGGTCTGAAAGTCAGCCACTGTTCCCTTTTGCTCTGCTGTGACTTGTGACGAAACCTAACAAGTTTGTACTGTTTCAAGGTTTAGCTGTTAGGTCAGTGTTTTTCAGTAAAATAAGATTGGAACATTGAAGGTGTGTTGTGACCTTATAACACTTGACAGTGTTAGTTATTTTTAAAAAAAAGTCAGCATTGGCCAAAATTAGAATCAGCAGGTCAGACTTTTTAAAGATAGGTGATTGGCCAGAAAACTGCAATAGGTGCACCCCTAGATCTTATTTCTGGAATTGTAAGTTTGGAGTTAGTACGGAGTCCGCCAGGGGTCAGTGAGAGAAAAAAAACCAGCCGCTGGAAATCTGTGTGTACCGATTAGTAATCCGTGCGCACAGTTTATTAATCCGTGCGCACGGATTAATGCTCTCAGTTTCTGCAATCCATGCACACAGATTACTACTTATTACGGTAACCACGGGTGGTTGTGGGAGCTGAAGTCGTTCATCAGCTCAAAGTGCTAAAGGAGTGGTTTTTGTTCATTAAATCAAAGTTCTGCACAGAAAATGTTGTAATTTGAGTATGTTGTACAGTTTAAGCCCCTCTATCAGGCAGTTTTGGTACTGGGTCTCCTAAAGGTTGTTTCAGCTCTGATCGGGTCATCACAGGAAGTCGCTCTGAGCCTTTCTGCCTGTGGTTACCGGATGTTTACGATTTCCCTGGCAACTGGGACGTTTGGCTAAAGTTAGCCAGTTGCCTTCTCAGGATTATATCAGAAAAGTACTAAATAGATTTATGTTGAACTTTTAGGAAATGTTTATTACTCTTTCGAAAACTTTTATTACACCACAGAGAATAGTTGAATAAAGTTTGAAACATTTCAGAGTACGAGCGGGGCCGAGGCTCCCATCAGGTGTCATTCTCGCCACACACTGACATTTCTCAGCAGTAAGCCACTTGGAGATCTTCTCCAGTGGTTCTCGGATGTTTATTCTCTTTCATAGACAACAGAAGGGGGGACGGGTAAATAATAACCACCGAGGATTTTGATGAAACTTTCAGGGACATTCTATGGCTAATAAGTGTGCTGATGAAAACACGGCAGTGCCTTAAGTTTATATATGACAACAGATCCACTGAATTTACCTTGCAGATGCGGGCTTTGTACGATGCGTCCAATCTGTCAACAGATCTAAGCAATCCGTGAGCACGGATTCCAGAAACTGACCGCATGATTTAGTAATTCGTGCGCACGGATTATTAAACTGAGTGCACAAATTACTAATGGATTTCCAGCGGATGTTTTTTTTCTCTCTCACTGACCCCTGGCGGGCTCCGTAAGTTAGCATGCATGATTAAAAAAAATTTTGACACATCAAACATACTGAATGTAAAAATATGTAACAGTAAATTACAATCCAAAGTTTTCAGCTGATTCAAAATATTTCTGCTAGAGATCTGACGAGAGTTAGAAGAGAGAAATCTTAATTATCCACTTTTGGCTTTTTTCATTGTTTACATAGATTTTATATTTTTACTTCTAACATACAAAGCTCTCAATAACCAAGCACTGTCTTGGATTAAAGATATTTTTGTTCCATATTTTCCTAACAGAGTTAGAGTTCACTCTCTGCAGGTTTACTCGTGGTTCTTATAGATCAGGGGTGTCAAACCCAGTTCCTCGAGGGCCGCTATCCTGCATGTTTTTCTTGTTTCTTTGCTTCAACACACCTGATTCAGTGCTTCAGTTAACTCCTGAAATTCTGTGGAAGCCTGTTAATCATCCATTCATGCAAATCAGGTGTGTTTGAGCAGGAAAACAAGAAAACATGTAGGACTGCGGTCCCCTATACCGAAGTTTGACACCTGTGTTATAGATTTAAAAGTAGATAGGGAGGCAGGGCTTTCGGTTATCAGGCTCCTCTCGTCTCTTCCAGTTTCTGTTTATGAGGCTGACACCCTGTCACTGTTGGTTTGCACGCCCTCTAGCTGTGTACAATGTGTCTACTATAAACCTAGCTTAAGTTTGGTTTGGGTTGCCTGAGCTATCCATAAGTATTGCTGCTAAAGGTTTACAAACAGAACATATTTCCTCACTCTACTTCTGTTTTTATTCTCTATATTTTCCATGTTTCTATTACTAATGATGTTAACTTTTTGTTTAGTTTAGTTGTTTTCTTTTTTGTTTATTTGCTGTGGTTTTTTTCCCACTTCAAACTATACCTGAAGCAAAACTGTGTTGCCTGTGTCTTTCACGTCCTCTCGTCTCCCAGCTGATTGAGGCAGATGGCCTGAGCCTGGTTCTGCTGCAGGTTTCTTCCTGCTAAAAAGAAGATTGGCATTGTCACCAAGGGGGATTATGATGCAGTGAAAATTTGATGAACGCTATGATAAAATATATTGCACTAATTGGGATTTCAGAAGGTAGGCTTCTGTTGGCAGTCACTGAATTTGAATCTGGATTTTAATTTGATTTATGATATGGACTTGTTTTACCAAAATAACGTAAAAAAGAATTGGTCTATTGGAGAGACGGGGTGAAGGAAGCCATTTATGTCAAATGAGAAAAAAACAACTTTAAACAAAGGAGGAGGAGTCTCAGGTTTCAACTTTCAAAACTTTAGGTTGGACTCAGTTTCCCTCTGATCCACGCCTTCATTCATGCGACCGAAACATTTCTCCTGTGAGCCAGGCTAACAGAGCCTAATGACTTTCTAATATGAGGGGCAAGTAGTTTCAAGTTAATCTGCAATCTAAGCACTATAAGGCTCAGGCAGGTCTATGAAGCTTTGAACTCAACACTCTCCAGGCATTTTGAATTGAGAAAGCCTCCTGGATGAGAAGTGAAACACCTTCGGTTTCACAATAGAAGTCCAGTTGTTGTTTTTTAACCTTTATTTGGGGTAAATGGTCTTTTATTTGAAACATGTAATCTTAGTGTAGTTTTGGCAACACAATTCCTAAACTTACAGACCATAATTTATATAATCCAAAATATGAATAGTGTTTTATGAAAACAAGTAAAACAGTTGCAGAGAATTTGTTTTTGCTTATCTCAAGATATAATGTTAAAAGCTGATTTCTTTTTTTATTCTTTTTTTTGTTTTGTTTTGAATTTATAGACATAAAAGACCACAAGAAAATAATTCCAGGACAACATTTGGCCTTCATGTCTACAACAAAGTCCTTTGAAACTTCAGTTTTGCTTTTGAATGTATTCTTTTACACTGTAAAACATAAGAATTCTTCTCTGCACATACACACACACACACACACACAAAAAAACACATCCCATACATCAGTCTTCAGAATTCTGATCTTTAAGGACACCAGGGGTTTTTCAATCAGAGCTTTGATTGAATGCTTTGCCATCCTCAGCACTCACATACTCACAGACACACACACGTTGTTGACAGAGAGTGTCTTGAGCAACATCATTTACCACTTAGGCCCCTCCCCGAGGACCGTGCCATCCCTAATGCGCAGCAGATACGTTGATAGCTCTGGTTTCTGTCGAGAAGTGCACGTCAATCAACAGCTCGCGTCAACGTCACCGAGGCAAAGTGTTCCTGAAAGATCTTTTAACTGAGTGCCTTTCTATCCACCCTCTTCCAGCCGACACCCACAGAAAAAAGAAAAAAAAGAAATGCACAAAACAAAACAAAAAAGAAAAAAAACACTCACACATGCACAAACACACACACACACAGCCATTTCCATCTAAGCAATCACTTCTCCTAGAGTTCTTCTTTTCGGACGTGTAACAGTAATTGAGGTTGCTCCCCTGGGTGCAGTGCATTCTGGGCCGTTAAGTGCTGTTTCTTGTTGTTTTTTTACCCCCTCAAATGGCTTGTATTTTGGCTATTGTGTTGTTTCTTTCTTCTCTCCTATAGAAGTGTAAGCAATGGGCCGTATTTACATGTATCATTAGAAAATAGAAACCTTGTCGAGTGCAGGGCACCCCAGGGCTTTATGTTACCCCCTGGATTACCAATCAATATGACAAAGAGTCTTAATACCTTTTGCACACACCCAGTCACTGGAGGACTAATAAATAAATAAACAAGATGACCACTCCTAGAGATGTATTTCTTCCATGGAGCACCAATTGATCGTATTTACAAGCCAAGCATGTAGGAAATCTAAAATGACACTCAGCCGTTCGATGGCTGCAGCACTGACCTCTCCGGTTGTGACATCAGGCCTGGCTTGAGCACACTCCGTGACCTTTCATGCACGTTGATGACGTCGTGCGTCCAGAAGAGGGAGTGATTGATCTGGATTGACAGAAACAGCAAGCGCCCTGCCCGGCCTGTCACACAGCATCACTGGGTCACTGTAGCATGCCTGAATGCCAGATGAGGAAAGGATGGAGGGTGGTGACCCGCTTGGCTGTGATGGAGGTTGTGGTTCTGAGTTGGACAGAGAAGGGACAGGTTTTAGGATGGTGTAAAGGAAGAGTTTCCAGTAAACTGGAATTTCATCATGATCTGAACATAAAATGTAATACTAAAACAGCGGAGAAAAATGTTGCAAATATTTCCACTTTTTTAAATGGAAACAAATAAATTGGTAGTTTGTTTTATTATTGGATTCTCCCATTTTCTCAAAAGGAGTGACCCTTCTGAACATAAAATTGTTATAGTGATTTTTGTTATTTATCTTGTTCCCAAGGTTGTGTTAAATCTAGTGTCACACATTTTAATTTAAATCTTAATCACATGAAAAAATATATATAACATATTTTTCTTTAACAATATTTTTTATGTTGTGCTGGCATCAAATTCCAATTCATGATTCACCAGCTTTACCTTTAGATATATCCTTTTTCATAATAAATGTTCAAACACTTTCAAAATCTGTTCATTCTGCTTGGTTTCACATTTCATGTGCCATTTTAGTTTTTTGGAAGTTGTGATAAATTACTCACTTTTATATTGATCCTGTTGTATACAAACACAGAATCAAACTCAATTTCAGGCAGTCACTGTCTGTGCATCATAATAGCTTAAATGTACATGTCTGAATATAATATAATATAATATAATATAATATAATATAATATAATATAATATAATATAATATAATATAATATAATATA
>JARVGW010000506.1:19809605-19825567 GCA_031762495.1 Anablepsoides rubrolineatus | reverse complement strand
AGTTAAAAAGAAAATATTTCCAAAATAATATGTGAAGAATGAAATTTGCTAAAGTTCATGCGCAGCATCAGGGAAATGTTTTGACACAGCATTTTAAAGCAGCGGAAATTTGTGTGATAGTGTGTCATTGTGGGAGCATCACAGCTTCCGTTTGATCTGACTGATAACTACAACAGCTGCCGCCTCTCTAAAGAGATAAAACGCTGCATCACTGCTTCGTGTCCTCTAGTGGTTTTCTGTCAGACATTCAAGAGACGTTCTTCATTCTTGCACCTTGAGTTTTTTAGCATGTTACTTTACAAAGTACAAACACTTACAACTAAATAAAACTGAATAAAACATAATGGCTTCTTTTTCAAGTCTTGTCTAGACTGAATGAAGTGTTGTGTGAACATTATGATTGGGTTTAAGATTTAGGGCTGTCTTGGACTTTTCAGCAGTTCATGTTTATGCTTTTGTGAGATTGATTATAAAAATGCATCAATAGTTTCTAAATACATTTTATTTTCAGCAGTCTGACATAGATCCTATAGAATAGTCATCTGGAGTGATAAATGCTGCTACAACTTAAAAGTTTAAATGGCCATAAATATCCTAAGAGGCTCTATATTTCTTTGCTGATGTGGCAGTTGGGAGGCACACATGAGCTAAAAGTTTCAAATTCTTTGTTCGCCCCACCCTGAATTAGGTTGTGACAGAGCTTGATAAATAATCTAGAACAAGATCTCTGCTTGGGT
Organism: Anablepsoides rubrolineatus; assembly: GCA_031762495.1. Lineage (NCBI taxonomy): Eukaryota > Metazoa > Chordata > Actinopteri > Cyprinodontiformes > Rivulidae > Anablepsoides > Anablepsoides rubrolineatus. The sequence goes on along the minus strand of JARVGW010000506.1, from coordinate 19,824,830 downwards.
TTTGGTTAAACTGTTTCAGTTGTGAAAGAAACCATTTTAATGCAAGTTAAAAGTTGTGGCTCACGTATGGTTTATGCAGGCTCTGAACACAATGCTTTAAGTGTGGATATGCCTCTTTTGTGACGCAGACCTTGCAAAGATTTGGCAGTGATTGTGTCACAAGGAGAAATTGGCAGTCTGTCTCATTTCCAGTTTATCCAGTTTTTTATCCAGACACCAGGTACTGAAATGACTTTCTTTTTATAATCAGGAAAAGTCCTATAGTGTTTCAAAATCTTGTGTACAAAGGTGTTTTTGCCAAATAATGCAAACAGAAAAACGGACAATAATGTAGCATAAAATCTCCAACATGTCATATTTCTGCAGCATTGTCTTTCCCCCAAAATATATATTTTTTACTTTGTGCAATGCACAGTCTATATTGGATGCTCAAAGTTTGACTTTTTTGTTTACAATGCCAAAAATGTGGTTGTATGAACAAACATTACGCAGTAGGGTATTCTTTAGTTTATTTATTCTTTGTAAAGATAAAAAAAGAGTTGGTTTAGAAAAAAATTCTGTTAACCTGCAATGGTTTGGTAATTCATGTTATGGCTTTCAACTTAAGTTCCTTTATCCTTATTTCTTTTCAATGTGAACAGTAAAAACCTCATCTGCAGACAGAACAAACTTGTTTTACTCATTGCCATTTCAGTTTTCATTAATGTATTTGTATGGTGTCTAGATTTACATTTGCTTGTTTAGTCCCTCCCTCCTGTTATTGAAAACAACTTCTTCTGTAGTTCTAGCTTACAAATTGACTTGGGTGTGGCTGTTCCACAGGAACCTTGAAGGGATGCACCGATATCGATATCCGATATAATTATTGCTGAGTGTTATGGGTGATAAGGGTGATAACATATATCAGGGCTGGGTGATATAGCAAAAAAAATAAATTGTCACGATTAATTTTTTTCATATCGTCCGATCACGATTTTTTTGTTAACCTAAAAAGTGACTGAAAAACAATTTAACAAATAAATAGCTACAGAAAAAAAATGATGGCTGTTGTTATTTCACTTTCACTAATATAACAAATTGTGGTTCAGTAGAACATTAAATTATTTTTGCAAGGTATTAAAAAAGGTATTTATCAAGAAAAAAAACATTCTTTGTTTAAATCATAGAATCTCACATTAATAAAGTTATCCTTTTCTAAAATTAAAGTTTTAGAATTGAATTTTACATTAAATATATCATAAAGAAATGTAAACCCTACAAACAGCAACAATTTGTACACACTTGCCAACTGAATAGGATCTAAGCTCATTATTTACTTTTGTTATGGAAGGAACCTCCACCCCCAAACCTCTCCTGTTTACAGTTCTTACAGACAATGCTGTTTCATTTTTTCTGAAAGAATATCTGAATCTGTACATACGATGAAAGGTTTCATGGAGTTTGCAGCGTCTCTAAGCTGCTCAGAGCTTACCCTGTGTGCCTGTTAGCAGGTAACACATGTATAGGAAGCGACAGCGGACAAAATACCTCAGAAACTCACCCAAATAAGCGAACTCTGTAAGATTCAGCATTTTATACTGAATTACTTTGGTTAATTGTGCGATTTCGTCTGCTTTTCCTTAGCAACTTATAAACAGAAGTGGAGCAGGAGAAGGTGGATTCTGATTGGCTGTTGTTGCGCACATTTCCGCCATGTTTGATCGAGTGATAGGCTCACAGCTGATCAACGTGATCGACCTGAATTTTTTCTCGATCAATAATCGCGATCAAATAATCGCTCAGCCCTAACTGATATACAGATATTACACAAACACACAAATTATATTATACATATACGCACAAACACACTTGGGTCTTATTTTGATACTAAACGACCAGACCTCTGATATAGCTCCCTACTACAGTTATTCCTGGCTGCGCAGCATCAATATCACTATCACGATCAAACAAATGAAGGTCAACCAACCATCTCCCCTCCCAAAACAGAAACACAAAGCTAAAAAGTGAGAAATCAATATCGGACGTTAATATCAGGTCAGTTTTACATATCGGATCGATACGATATTCTAAAAAATGACCAGTACCGATATCAATACCGATATATCATGCATCCCTAGAACCTTGCATTCATTATTACCCATGTTATTGGCTTTGCCACATTCTGATCTCAAACACTGTTTAATTTAAGCTGCAATGTTTTTTTTCTATAGAACCAATGTAGTGATGAACTACTCAGAGGTGGAGTCTAAAGTCAGAGAAGCGACCAATGATGATCCATGGGGACCATCAGGACAGCTAATGACTGAAATTTCAAGGTAAGGAGAAGAAAATCATGTCCTGCTGAAAATCCTTAATATGGGTTTGTAAACAGATAAACCACAGTTGGTCTTTTATGCATCTGTTTACTAATCTCTATTTCTCATTTCCCATTTTGTATTTCTGTCTTTGTTTTTGACCACAGTCTTTTTATTTAACTCTAAACAAAAAAATTTTTTTTCCAGAATTCTATGCACTCATGTTCATGATGCAGTCATTTAAACTGTTCTATGCACAGTTCGTAAAACTTTTATGACTTTATAATGAACATAGAAAATTATTGTATTGTCACTGATAGATTATGTGACCAAGAGACTATGAATGTGCATGGAAATTCCAGAATTTAGAGTTGTAAATAGGGTATTTTATGTTTTCCCTTTCCCCTTATTCCTTCAAGTAGGTCTGGGCGATTGTTTGATCGCGATTATTGATCGAGAAAAAATTCAGGTCAATCACGTTGATCAGCTGTGAGCCTCTTACACGATCAAACATGGCGGAAATGTGTGCGACAATAGTCAATCTGAATCCACCTTCTCCTGCTCCACTTCCGTAATAAGTTGCTAAGGAAAGGCAGACGGAATCGCACAATTAACCAAAGTAATCCAGTATAAAACACTGAATCTCACAGAGTTCGCTTATTTGGGCGAGTTTCTGAGGTATTTTGGCCGCTGTCGCTTCCTGTACCTGTGATGCCTGCTAACAGGCACGCAGAGAAAAAAGAAAAGTGAGCCGTGATGCGCGGCTAAAACAGAAGCGTCCTCCAAAAATATGAAGCGGTCTTAGGGTAACATTTAGGACAAAACAATGTCCCAGCAGGTCTTCATTTATCTGGAGAACTTTTCTGCAAGTTTTATCGGCATACGATGGGCTGGATGCGATGTGAAGACCTCTTCCTGTTTGAGTTGCATCACAAACAGCAGCTGAGAGACCCTGCAAACTCCTGAACGCTCAGAAGCTGGGAGTTTATCCAACATTTTGTCGTGTGCAGACATCTTTCAGAAAAAATGAAACCGTGTCGTCTGTTTTTTGATAAAGCACTGTAAACAGGGGGAGTGGGGTTCCTTCCATAACAAAATTAATGTGCTTAGATCCTATCATTGGCAAGTGTGCACAAATTGTTGCTGTTTTGTAGGATTTATGTTTCTTTATGGTATATTTAATGTGAAATTCAATTCTAAAATTTTCATTTTACAAAAGGATAACTTTATTAATGTGAGATTCTATGATTTACCCATAAATGTTTTTTTTCTTGGTAAAGAATTTAAAATATCTTGCAAAAATAATTTTATGTTCTACTGAACCAGAGCTATTTGTTATATTAGTGAAAGTGAAATAACAGCCATTATTTTTTATTTCTGTAGCTATTTGTTTGTCACTTTTTAGGTTAACAAAAAAATTTGTGATATTAATCAAGATCGGACGATATGAAAAAATTTATCGTGATCATTTTTTTTGCCATATCGCCCAGCCCTCCCTTAAAGTGTCCTTAACACTTGCCAGGCCAGCATTAAAAATAGGAATCTGTGAACAAAATTCCAAAAATAATTGCTGGATTTTTTTAAATATATCAGTTTAGATCTTATGCAGACAGAGGAGTACAATGTAAACAACAAAAAATCACATAAACCTTTTAAATGAAGTGTTTTTTAATTGCAATATTCAATATGTATTTGTAGAGATTTACTGTGCCAGAGTTAGTCTTTGCAAATGGGCTGAAGAAACCTCCAGTACCAAATTCATATAAATTAAGTTCCCTTCTGTGGGCTGTTGGTAAAGAAAAGTTTGCACCAAACTTCAATGGGTGTTTCTGTCCAGTTGTCAGTTTATATTCTTTGCAAGTGAAACATTTTCTCAACTCCCTGTTTTCTATTCTTTGGTGAATGTTTGTATAAACAGATCAACCTTCATGTATGAGCAATTCCCAGAGGTGATGAACATGCTGTGGGCTCGCATGCTGAGGGACAACAAAAAGAACTGGAGGAGAGTCTACAAGGTCAGTTACAGGAACAAAATCAATCTGCTTAATGGGGACACAGTACTTCTTTCAATGTGTGGTACAATTTTGATTAAGTTTATAAAAGCTGAAGTGAGTCTTGTTGGAGGAAGAATCGGTCCAGTGACATTCTGCTTCAACTGCTGTTGGGTTTTTTATTTTCAGGCCCTGCTGTTATTGGCCCATCTAATCAGAAATGGGTCAGAGAGGGTTGTAACCAGCACCAGAGAACATCTCTATGACCTGAGGTCATTAGAAAGTTACCACTTTGTAGGTATGGTATAATTTTAATATTTATCTTGACTTACTATTTTTAAACTAATTTACTGATGTGTTACTCTGCACATTGAGACTACAATAATGAGTGTTTCTGAACAATAGCTTTAGTGTAAGCTATAATAAATAAATGGATGTGTGTAGCACTGTTTAACACACACACACACACACACACACTCACGCACTGCCCGGAGGCTGCTTTCATTCTTTTCAAGTATGTGAATATATTTAAGATTCCAGTAGGGACACTCAGCTGTTCCAAGATGTTTATTCATGATATTTAACATTGCAGAGTGTGATTTCATCACATTATGTTTCTTTTGTTGTCTGTCTTTATCTCCAGATGAGAATGGGAAGGATCAGGGTGTAAATGTGCGTCAGAAGGTGAAGGAGCTCGTGGAGTTTGTTCAGGATGATGAAAGGCTTAGAGAAGAACGAAAAAAGGCTAAAAAGAACAAAGACAAATATGTTGGTGTATCCTCTAACTCTATGGGATATAAAGGTTACTGTAAGTAATATCAATATATTTACTTCCCTGCACTGTCCTTACTTGAATACTTGAGTAATTCAGTATAGTAGTGAAAATCACAGTTGACTAGATCTCATTTTTCCTTTTTTTTTTTTTAATTTGTTCTCTTTAGCTGGCGACAGGTATGACTCCAGTGACAGTCGAGGAAAGTGGGACGATGATTGGGACAAAAGTAAAGGACCTTTTCCCTTCAGTGAAAAGATTGGGGAGATCAGGGACACAATTGGTAGTACCATTGATGATACCATAAACAGGTTCAGGAAGAAGGACAGAGATGACTCACCAGACCGATTCAGGTAGGAGAAATTTGGCATAGTAGTATTACCTGTAATGGTAAACATTGTGTGTTTAAAAACAAAAACACGAGGTTGAAATAGAAATTTTTCATCTCTGTGACCCAAAAAGTTTAGCTGAAGATGATTTGTTTCATTATCCTAAAAACAGCAGAAACAGGCAAATGACATATGGTGACCCTAACGACTGGCTGAGTGGTTAGAATCGTCCTGTGGGTTACCGGTTTAAATCCCCATTCCACCAACCTCAATTATTGATGGGCAGACACTTTACCTGCCTTGCCTGCTGGTGTTGGTCAGAGGGCCCAGTGATGCTAGTGCAAGGCAGCCTCGCCTTGCTTAGTGTTAAAATCTTTGTGCCCACTGAATTTAAGAGCTTATTCATTTATGCATGTTATTCTTTAAACAAATTCAACATGTCATATATTTTAATAACCCACTAAAGGCCTTGAAAATTCACTGAGACTATGCGACCAACTAGATATGACCAAAGATGTAGAGTTGTCTTCACCAGACATTCCATGGTCAGATTTTAGAAACTATAGAGGTTATGTCATCACAGACCTCCTACTCTGACAGTTTATGGGACTGTATGAGCAGCTTGAAAATATAGTAAACTGAAATAAAAAGGGGAAAGGTAGCTGTCCACTTGAAACCAACTTGAACATGTGTATTCTGAAAACAAAATCTCAGGTATTACATCAAAATATTTTTACGAAACAGCTAATCTCCATAGTATCATGAGATGAACAATGGATTGTAACTTCATCTGTGCACCAAATGCCTGCAGGAAAAAACTTAAACTGTTAGGTTCATGAAACCAAAATGGTCAATCAAGTTCTTCTTGCCTTCAATGTTCCTGTCAAATTTGGATTTTGCGTCTAACCAAATTTTAACTGCCTTAAGGTATTGCTTTGTGAATTGTTCTGTAGAAACAGGTTCATATGAATAATAGGAAGTAACAGTTTCTGTTTTAATGTCTGTTTTAACCCTCTTATGTGTTCAGTAGTTAGCAAGGATCCAGTTATTTATGTTTGTCCTCCAACCCTGTGACTAGCAGTAGGAGCCGTGTTAATTGTTTCCAGGTGGCTCTGTGTAGAACAGTGATGACCATGGATTTCCCTAAGATTGAGATTGAAGTGGATGCTAAAAGTGCCACAGCTGTGTTCAGCAATTTTTATTTATTTATAGATTTTTTCATACGACAGCCTTATGTGTGCAATAATTCAGTTCTCAACAATTAAATCTCCCTAAAACAATAGTCCACAAACAGACGTTAGCTTTGCTTTATTTCACCTAAAATTATTTTCTTCAGTGACAATGAAGAGGACCGGGATCGTTCGTCTTACAATGGTCGAACAAAGAGAGAGTTTAAGGATGATGAGGAGGCTGTTACAACCAAGAGCGTACAGATTGTCCAAGCAACAGAAACAGCAGCAACACGAAAAAAAGGATTATCGTCCAAAAAGGTGGACCTGGGAGCTGCAGCTAACTACACAGGAGACAAGAGCCCAAACACCACTGTCAAACAGGTAGCAAATTCTCATTTAATCTTATAGAATCATGATTTATTATTATGGTCCTCTGTTTGCACTCATTTGTGATTTATTATCTTTTTTTATCCAGACCCAGCCTGCAGCTGCTCCCCAACCTGCCAGCACAGGCCTAGCTGACCTATTAATGGTGGACACAACACCTACCCAGCCTGCTGCCACAGGTAAAATGTAACTAATGACAAGAACGAGGCATCTTGTCAGTCATCTTTGGTTGCTTTTCTATGGTTTCAGTAGACAAAGTGGTCGAAAACTAAAATCAAAGAAAAAGAAACGTGTTTTTTTTTTCTGTTTACCTGTCCTGTCAGGCAAGTGACACCAAATGTTAACTGCCCGACATATAAGGTCACCCGAAACAAAAATGTTCAAAATTTGATCAAATATAATCAAAACGTGTATTAAAACATGTACTACACTAATATTACAGGGTTTCTACAGCTTAACCTCTTAAGCTCCAAGGGGTTTTCTTGAAGTTTTTTCTCAAAATACCATGCAGAAATGTAACTGAGTGTATCTCAGCATTTACAAACTTAGCTTAAATAATCTTGGTATCAAAATAAAGCTAACACTTGGGAGATTTTATCAGAAGTGTAATATTAAAACAGTTGCTGTGGTTTTAGAGATATTGAGGATAGAAGATATTTTAATTCATTTTTCACTCTCACCTGATTAATTTTTTTTCGTTTGACAGTATATAACCCATTTAAAATCATAATGAAGTAGGCTAAAAACTCTTGGAAACCATAAATCCACAAAGATTCATGCTGCTAAAATTAACTGGAGCAATGTAACAGAGGTTTAGGCAAAGAAATAATTTTGCGTTTTGACATTCTGCACAGGATGGACCATGATGGTACCATCAATAAATGATAAGAAATCTTAGGTTTTTACTTACAAAAGTTTATTTTTTTATTAACTACCTTTAAAAGACTTGTTATTGAATGTTTGTTCTTCTGAAAATTATCCAAACATTTATTTGTCACCATATATATTATATAAAATAATGAGAAATTATATTTGACTTCAGTTGGATCAGATTCACTCGAAATCAAGTGGAATTTTTTTTTTTCAACACTTTACAACATATTTAAGTATCTACTTTGACTTGCTTTAAAAATAACATCAAAACTTTTTCCTTTACAGATTTGCTTGAATGTATTTACAGATTTGCAATGACGCCATTTTGAACAGTTTGTTTACTTTCTGATTCAACTGCTTGACGTTTAAACTGTTTGGTGAATGTAAAAATAAATGTTTCCATGAGCTTTTAGCCAAGATTCTTAACTTTCTTTTGATACAAAACATGTCTAGGTTCAACTGACACATCTGAAGTTAGAAGAAATAGAAAATGGAAAAACCTGTTTTGCATGGGGCTCAAGAGGTTAATGCAAATTAAATTTAAGATCTCTTTAATGCCATTTGAAATTAAACTTAAAACCAACTTCACAAAGAAAAACACACAGGGTAAAGTGTTTATTTTAACACAAAACAACTACCTGCAAGAGGTATTCAATAAATTAAAAAACACCAAGTATTTTACTTATTAGGCAAATTATAATCATCCTACAGACCTCTGAAAGATTTTAAAGTATGTGTTGAACCCTGCAGAAATCACTAGTAGTTGAAAATCTCTTGACTCTCAGCTGCTGCTCAGCTGCTAATACCAGCCTCAGATTTTGTGGAAAGCAGGGGGAGGGAGTTGATGTATAGGAACTAACTCCACCAGATGTTTTTTGGAGGAGTCCCTTGTGAATGGAGAGGGTGGGCACAATGAACAGATGTTTGGCTTCTTCCACCTTGCCGCTGCCACCACCTCTCCTCTCCCTCCTCTAACACTCCAGGAATGCTAACTATTCAAGAACCACGCCTGGAATTTACCTGTTTAAAGCTGACTTGTTTTTGTTTGTTTCTCAATGCAGACTTTAGTGGATTTGCTGACTTCTCCTCATCTGGTGCCTCAGCTGGACCGTCCTCAGGACCTGGTATGTTTCAGGAGGGTTTTTCTTAGTGTGTCTAGATATGCTGTCCTGTTGCAGTTGTACTGCTAGAATATTCAAAGGAATGTTGGGGCGGGGGGTGCCTGGCCATATGGAGCCTGCTACCTGCTCTGCATAATAAGAACAGACACACATCAACTCCTGTTATGGATGACAAGGAGACGGGGACAGAAGAAGCTGTTCGCGGGGGTGGAAGGAGAAAGCAGGCCGGGCCGGTTCAATAAAAATTTAAAACGTGGCACTAGTGGTCACTGAAAATTCCTGGACGAAGCTAAACTCTGCTCACAAAATTTGGGTTTTATTTTTCTTGTACATGCTCACATTTGCTTGTATAGATTCTGTATTTTGAATTTTAGAATTACTTGTTGAACTCCTACAAAAAAAAAAGACCTGGATGGCACGGATAGATAATTGTTTATTTCATTGTTTTTCTACAATGTAGCCCCAGCTATGACCTCCAGCACCAATGGAGACTTTGGTGAATGGAATGCCTTTCCTGGAGGTCAAATTCCAACAGCTGTTCAGAGTGCTGACACAAGTGGAAATGACTTTTTTGGAGCCATGACAGCAGGTTCTCCCACTGCCCCGGCTCCAGCTCCAGCCTCTGGTCCCGCTTCAGCAGACCTGTTTGACTTGATGGCGCCAACTCAATCCATCACCTCCTCCCAGAGCCTCAATTTCAGCATGAACAGCACACAGAGTCTGAGCGCCACAGTCCTTCCCCACTCCATGTCACAGGTACGCTTGGCTGCTCTCAAACACACAAGCAAGCATTCTTTATTAATAATTAATTTAAAGAATATCAATGTTAAACTCATGTGTCTGGCATAAATGGAATACAGGTAGAAGCAAAATATCTACAGATTATACTGCCATGTTGTTTCTTGTTCCTGTTTTATTGGCTGTGGACATGAAAGTGCCTGCTGCAAAGCAGGAGGAAAGGAGAGCGGAAAAAGTTCAAAACTTATTTCTAGCAGCAGAACAGGTTGGAAGATGGCTATTGGATGTTATTTATTGTTTTTTGAATCCTCCTACAGGCTCTGACATGTTAGGTAAATTTTAAAATTAGGTTTTGAAAAAATCTGAGATTGCTCTATATGTCTGTATACCTGCAAAATGACACAAAATGCTTATAACTTACAGACAATCCATACAAGTTGACATGTATGATTTAAATAATAAAAAGAGTTTAGACTATGAAGTCCCAGGCAGGTCGGATCTGCGCTGCCGGGTCTGTCCCCCTGCCGCGCAGATCCGACCTGCCCGGGTGCAGCAGCTGTGGTCCTCGCTTTAAAAACAACGCGGTTTTGTTGTGCTCGTGAACACACAGTGTTACGGTGGAAATGCTGCAAGGTGCTTTTAGAAATATTATAAATATAAAATACGTAATCCTCTGTGGAAATAGTCCAGGAGGTGCTGGTGTTCACCTGCCCCCTCAGCTGCGCGCACCCGCTTTCAGTCACAGCACGACTTGCCCTGCTCTGCTCTGTTCTGATTGGGTAAAACTTTGACTGTGGCTCTCTTTATTGGGTGAAAGAACCATCAGTTTAATCCCTAAATGGCTTTAACAAGTTTTTTTTCTCAGTTTCATTCTTTACAAATGACGGACACCTGCAGCGGAAATCTGTAATGTCGATCTTTTTTCTTGGTTGTCCGAAACGAAAATAGCTTGTCTCGGACAACCTAAACAATGGTTATGTCGACCCTGCTTTTCTTCAATCTGCAATGTTTCTTAGTTGTTTGTTGCAATGGTGCTGCTGTTATTTATTGACAGATGCAGATTGAAGAGTTTAAACATTCAATAGGAAGTATTAATCATGTCCTTGTTAAAAATGTCAGAATGGATATGAAAAAATTAAACTAAATAATAGTTAATCTTCATTTTCTTGTATTTAAGTTAAGTGAACATAAACAGAGCTGATTTAAAAAAAATTGTGCCCATCAAGTGGCACAATATTGTGATACTGCATTAGCAGTAAATATTGTGCAATTAGATTTTTTTCTTTGTTATGAAGAGATGATGAGCATAGTGAGCATCCTGTTTGAAACAAAAAGCTGTCAATCTGTCAACGTGTTTGTGAAAATCTTTTCTAACAAGGAGATACATGAGAACCTCAATGAAAAAAAAATCACTGATATCTAACTGTAATGGGATAACAAAACATTTTAGTAGTTAAGAAGACGTAGGGTTGCAAGTTATCAATTAATTTAAAGTTGATTGATTTTATTGATTGACTAACAATTAATTGATGAGCAGTAATTTTCTTAAAAACCTGAGTTTTCTTTTGTATCCAGAGAGTCTTTACAGAAAATGAAGGACTATTTTTATATAAATGTTGATTTTCAAAAAATAATTACATTATACTTTATTCAGTCAGTATTTAATACAGCTGGCACAATAAACTGTTAAACAAAAAAAGATGTGGTTTTTCTCACACATTATTAAACTTGTACATGTTCATAAAATGTGACAAAACAGAAATCTTTTAGGTTGCTGAATGTGGGGGAAAAGATGAAAATAATAAAAATATGTGAAACATTTAATCACCATGAATGGTGAAATGTGAAACTATTACTAATTTATTATTATTATTTATTATTAGAATTTATTTACATTTATTTTGTTCTGCCTGCATCAGATTTCTTGTAACTGGGTGAAGGTGTCTGTTAATGTAGCAACTTTGTTTTAAAATCACATAACTTATATTGTCATTCAGAATGGGTGAACCCCAAGACAAACCATGCTGTTGGTAGCAGATTATTAATGTAGTAACCATAAGAAAAATATACCAGCGTGTCTTCAAACAGATAATAATTTATTGATTATAATAAAGAGATCTAAGCTCCTACTTTTTTTTTTTTTTGCTCTGACTGACTTTAGCTTAATTTTGTTCCCAGTTAAATTCTATGACTGACTAGTAATAATGTTCAAAACCCAACTACATCTCAACTTTGCTTAATTTCTTTTAGCACTTAATATAAAAACAAAGGCAAACTTCCCGCTTGATGATTATGTTAAATGTGAAATCGGAAAAATTCCTCCACTCCACAGTCTACGCTCCTTAGCCAGAGAGCGTGTGCGACAGAGACTTGCACTGTGAGTGAGAGACAGAGGGCCAAAATGATTGTGGCACATTAACGTTCAGCTTCACCAGATGCAAACCTCCCCCAGAGACCACCCACTCCTCCTGTTACTGACACAAAATGAAAAGAATGGGATGTGACTTTCAAGAACACAACAAACTCAACAAAAGCTCGCACATGTAGACTGGGGTTTTATGTAAAAAGGTTCTTGACCTACTTTAAAAGAGAACTTGTTCTTTGTTTTGCCTAATGACACCAACTCTGGTTTTTCCAGTTGCTTTAGCAGATTTTTTTGACAGCCTCGAAGGGTTAAGATGGTCACGGTTGAGGTTAGAGGTCAAAAATACAGTTTTTCATCTAGACTTTTCAGTGTTGGAACTGTATACATCTGTGGGGGGTCTCTGGTATGAATGAGCTCTTTCTTTATTGTTGCACCAGTGCTTACATTCCTCTGTGTTTTCACCATCCAGAACATGGGGGGTCCTCTACAACCACAACTGCTGCAGCATGGAGGGCCCTCTCAAAGTGCAGGAGCCAAAGCATGTCTCCCATCCACCTGGTCGGACCACTCTGTTAACATCAGCCTGGACTTTCTGGGCCCAGGCCAGACTCCTCCTAAGCCTAACCAGCCTAGTCTCAACACCCTCCAGCATGGTGAGCTTAGGCAGTGACAAATTGTAGTGTGGTTTATTTTTTACTTTCTAAAACATCTCATCATTTGAGTATTTTGGAATCTAACCCTTTGGTTTTTTCCTCATGGTATTTCCAGGCAACCAGCCACCTGCCAACATGCTCTCCCATGGATTTTCTAATATGAGTCTTGGAGCAACAACTGTGAGGCCACCTGTTCATACCATGATGCACCCTGGTGCTGGCATGGGCATGGCTCCTAACCAGGGCATGATGGGGATGGGCATGAACATGGGGATGCCACAGACAGGTATGACCATGGGGATGCCTGGTGCCATGGGGATGGGGATGGGGATGAACCCTGGAATGGTCCAACAGCCCAAGCACGATGCCTTTGCTGACTTTGGCAACTTCGGAAAGTGATGGAACTGGCAAAGATTATCAGAAGTGGTGGCAGTATCTTGTCATCTTTCGGTGAAGGATCATCATGAGCTCCAAACAAAGAGTACTTGAAATATTGTCAATCTTCTTTCCAACAACCCTGCAATCTCAATAATTTTTTTAAGTTATGTAGTGATGTGGATCTAAATGAATGTGTGTTGATTGAACCAATGATCTGTGTGGTCTAGGATGGTGGTTAGACAGACCCACTGATGTTAGTGCGTCTTTTTGTCTAATTATTGAGTTATTAAGAAAGTGCCTGAGAGAATGCGGATTTGCTTTATAACCTCAAATCAAGTGAAATTAGCAGAGTAGCGTAGAACATATTAGTAGCTGCAGATTTATTTTTGTTGAGAATGCCATCTCAATATCTTAACCTAATCGTACATTTGGATAACATGATCAGCCATTTTAACTTTCTAATATATATTGAAGAATGTCAAGTTACCTCTTTGTTTTTCTTTTTCTTTTTGGTTCTCCTCCTTCCTATGACATGTAAATAGAACGTTTGAGCCCCTGCAATAATTTATGAAGGTATGAGAGGCAGTAACAGTGTGTCAAGTTGTACCATACAGACCAAACCCGTGTGAATGAAGATCTAAACAAAGCATGTTCTTACATTACGTCCTCTGTACATAAGTGTCAGCACTCCAAATGTGGCTTTAAGTGTTACACTTGGGGTTGTTAATAACTGTTTGCAGTGAAAGCTGTAAGGAATCTCTCCTTCAGTATAACATAATTGGTGGCCTTTCTTATAAAAATATATTTTTTACTTATGAAGAATAGTAGTCGGTTTGTGTCCAAGCAAGATAATCAGGAACAGAAAAGGTTTCATGAATGCATATGGGGTCGTCTTCATTACAGCACACACAGTGCCTGAAAAATCTCTGCCTTTCCTCCTTGGCTAACCCTGAAGGAGACAGGAGGACTGTAGAAAACTGAATGAAGTTTTTGTCTTGTGTAGCCAAGTATGCTGTCTGCACAGATATTACATGCAAATTATGTAATTGTTTTACTATGTTTTGTTCATCCCAAGCACCTTTTAAAAAGAAAAAGAAAAAAATGTTTTCAATTTGTTCAAGCCAGTGCTTGCGTCAAAAAAAATATATAAATAAAAAAAACACAGAGGACCTCAGGTTTTATCTCAGACTGTTAAGATTGTAAAATGCATCTGTGTGTTAAATGTTACTCTGTGCTTCTTGGTAAAACAGTTCTTTCCAGTTTCATTAATGTTGCACATCAATACAACCACTGTGGAGTTCCTTTTATCATCATAACAATCAGTCCAAGTCCTTGTATTTTACGACATATTAGGTTTAGAAAACCGAGAGAGGGTGGGGTTCAGGTTGTTCCCGTCCAGACTGTTAAAGGAAAACTATATTGAAAGTTAAGACATTTGTGTTAATGTACACACCTCACCTTTCTGCTTCAAGTGCCTGCTGATGGGTGCTTCCTGACCCTCGCAACCACTGACTGATAATCAAAATTGAATCGTAGCGGCCTGACATTACTATATATATGTGTGTTCTTTTTTTTTGTATGTCTGTGAGATAAATAATTTACTGACAAGAGGACAGTGGATTCAGCAACCTCAGGAGGATGGGGACTGAACTTGTAATTTCCTTCTTTCCCAAGGGCTCAAGAGGCTGAGCACAGTAACACACAGTAGCCTTTGCATTGATGTCTGAAGCATTAAAAGAAATGACCAAAATCTATTTTTGTTTTCTAATGTTTAGCAATAGAAATTGTTTATTTGCTTGTTTTCTACTTTCAATCATTCTGCTCCTTTTAAAAAACTGAATTGTTACTGAAACACTAGAATATGCAAATGTATGGAGAGGAAGGAAAAAAAAAAATCCTTTGAGAAAATGACAAATTTCTTTTTGCATTATTCCAATTCTGATTTGATTTACACAACAAGATTCCTTCTGGAGAACATTAAACAGTTGATTTAAATTTGTTAATGATGTGTGTTATTTGGTGCGCTGTGTCATTAGCCTCATTCAAAAGTGCTTCAAGCAGCAAAAGTGAAGCTGGAGAGCTTGCCTTTGAAATTGCATTCACTTAATGCAAGTTTAACTTTTTTTTTTTGGGGGGGGGGGGGGGGGGGTTG
>JARVGW010000506.1:19776663-19789223 GCA_031762495.1 Anablepsoides rubrolineatus | reverse complement strand
TTTGAATCAGCTGTGCCAAAGCAGGGAAACAACTAAAACATGCAGGGCAGGGGTCCTTGAGGACCAGGGTTGAGAACAGTTTGGTCAGAGTTATATTCTGTTTTCCCAGACTGAGGTTGTTCAAATAACTATCTACAACAGGTAAAATAATAACTGTTAGAACCTCACTTCAGCTATATTACTTCATGTTTTTCACATGATGTCACATGACTAATCACGTTCAGTGATGGTTCTGGATGCTCTGTGCTTTCAGCCAGCATTGCTAAATGAGAGATGTGTAACCCATCACTGTTGCCATAGCACATCCTGTGGTACTGCTTCTTCCCAGCACAATAGTCTGTGTACAGAAGAGTTTACAGACTTCTTTTTCAGCTGTCTTCATTAACCATTACTTAGTCTGAGGTTTACCACTTCACTTCTTCACCGTTCTCTCTGTCCCCCAAACCAAGAATCCCACTTTGTTTTTGATTTATTCTCTAAAGTGGACACACAAATGGCTGTGTGAGACTAAAAGCCAGGCTGGGGAGCACTGCAGTGTGTGTCAGGGAGGATTAATGTCTTGATTTTTGAAGAGAGGCCAGATAAAATGCTGCCAGTAAATCCTGCCATGCTGGTATCCTGGCTACTTCTTTTGTGCACCTAAAACTGTGGTCAGCAGATAAGCAGGGGGGGAGGCTAATGTAGCTGTGAAACTGTCTTGATGTCATCTTTGTGTTCGTGTCTCGTAAAGAAATCCGGAGATATTTTTCCCTAGCCGTCCTCCTTTCTTCATCGTAATGAATCACCACAATAGAGCACGGAGGAAAACGAGGCTGCGAATGATGGCGGGTGCAGCTCTCTCGGTGGCAGGACTCCAAAGTCGATCCATTTCTGTCCTCCCTGGTCATTCTCTCCCATGTGCGTCCGTGGCTCTGCACTTCATTGGTATGGATGTGGGTCTGTGCTTGAGCTTTTATCTAAATGAAAGGCAACAGCAGAAAAAGAAAAAGTTGATTCTGTTAAAAGCAAAGCTCGGGCCAGGGAGTGTTGTGACGCAGTTTGGAGGGAGATGGGAAGGAAAAGAGGCGAATGACTGTTTGAGGTCGAGTCGTGAGGAAAGAAGCGACAGTTGGGGGTCAGTTTGGGTGTGAGTTATATTCCTCTAGTTCAGATATGACTCTGTGCGGTTATTCTTTCCACTTCCTCCTCTGTGTGACTTTCTCTGCCCCTCAGTTTAATGCCCTTCCTTCTGTCATTCAGTGCACAAACCTGAATTAAGCACTTCTCTGAGGACTGCCGCCAACATTGTTTCTCCTCTGTCTCTTCTTCTCTGCCCCTCTCTTGTCCTCACATCGTATTTCTTCTGACCACTCAATTTTTTCACTTCACTATTTTTTCCTACCTTCCCTGATGTTCCCCAGAGCTCTAGTATAAATATACATGCCCCACTCCTGCTCTGAGGTCAGGGTTTGGGAGTCGGTGGCCCCACGCAGACAGATGACATGCATAAACTTCACTACCAAAACGAACACTAACAAAGACTCAAGGTTCAATCTGATGGACTGCTGCTTAAAATGTAAGGCTTAATATTCAAAGGGACCGGTATCATCCACTGCCTTTTGTATCCAAGATGTAAACTAAGATCATCTATGTTGAGAAATGCTTAAGTTGTAGCTCTATCTCCCAGAGTATATGCTGTGAATATCAGTTTTAGATGATTACTTTCTGAAATTTAATTAAAATCTGTTATATTCATCATAACATATTTTGTTAACAGACAAACAAGTTGACTCCGTCTGTTAACGTTAATGTTTTAAGCCAAGATCTTACTCTTGGTGTATCTGCTGTGAATGACTCTCAACCATTACTTAGTCTGTACAATATCTGTAAAAACGATTGATTTATAGCCATTTTAGATTTTTTTTGTATTGTGAGTTGACTGTGGAGACCAATTGGGTTGACTCCAAAATGTAATCAGTATAGAGATCCCTACATTTTTACTCGTACACAAAATGTCCTTATACCTAGAACCTACGATATGTTATGTTATGTTATGTAATGTAATGTTAATGTTAATGTTAATGTTATGTTATTGTTAAGGCTCTAACTCAGTAAGTACTTGGTATCGGTACTCTGTTTTTATACTCAGTATCGGCAAGTACCCAAATTAAAGCACTTGTACTCATACTCAGTTTGAGAAAAACACATCTTTTACATGCCTAGTGTAGATGTAAATTTAAGGATTATTTTCTGAGAGATTAATCAAAATCAGTCCAGTGGTTCATGCGATATTTTGCTAATAGGTATATAAACACAGGTATGGGCCAAAACATTATCATCTTGAGGTGACGGGTAATTAAGATGAGGAAGGATGATGCGCCCGTGTGTCGTTCTTAGTATGTTCGTCGTTATCTGGGCTCCTCCACCCATCATCTGACTTCAATAAAAGCCTCTTCATCTTCTGTTGCCGAGCTTTATTTTGACTTTGCAACAGCCTTCCAATCCCCCTCCCCCCCCCGCTCCCCCCGTAGCAATGATGTCATCTGATACTACGAGGGAATGCAACCCACTGACCCTTTAGCATTACCCATCGGCCCCACCACCACCACCCCTCACTATCTCTGAAGTACATTAGCATTACTCCCCCTCGCCCCCTCTCTCCTCCTGATCTTGAACCGACTCTTTGTCTCGGCCCCGCTGCTCCAACCGCCGGGATTCGAGCGGCAAGCGCCACAGTCTCAATCCCAGCATCTGTCTGGACACTGGAGCCCATCCAAATGCATTCACCATCACACACAAGTCTTACAGTCATGCTAAATCGAAAGCTTGCCCAGCAAGCTTTTAATTTTTTTTTACCAGAATGCAAATAAGCACAAAGCTCTGACGTTTTTTGAAGTTCCAAGTGACGTAGCTTTCCTGATAATGAGCTATTGAGCTAATGATCTACACAACATGTGTTTTATTTTGTTTTTGTCATTCCTCTTATTGTAATTAGTCACTTGTTTTGTTTTTTCTTTAGAATTTGTTGCTTTTATGAAGACAATCATCTGATTTTCTTTTATGTTGCTTAGACAAATCAAGAAAATCACATCTCATTTGGCTTCAGTGCAATATGATGTTTTAGTGCAGTGATTCCCAACCTGAGGGGGCCCCAGAGAGCACCGAGGTCATAACACTAACTGCATTTTTGTCAATGTTTTTTTAGGCACATTTTTAAGTATTAAGTATTTTAAGTATCACATTAGAAAAGGTTGATGGAAACAGTAAAAAAAAAACAACTTCCTAAATTTTGCAAAAAAAAACAACAATTTTTTACACTCACTTGAGGTGATTTTTGAATTTTCTAAAAAAGGGAGCTGGAAGCACATTTGCCGAAAAGATTCTGACGTAGCAAACCTTTACCTCACATGATCAGCCGTTCCCACTGTCGACGTCTTACCGGATATTTCCATAATGCGAAGAGAATTGCATTTTCTTCTCTACGTCTCCAGACAGCATGTACCATTGGCAATACTAGTTGACATGACAGAACAATTACAACTTGCCTGATGGCAACACATTCCTGATCATTTCTTTTCATTGTCCGGTGGTCCCTGCTAGTTTGCAGCCTCTACTTGGCTCAGCTTGGCTTGGAAGTAAGACACTGAGGCTTTGAGGGAAAACAGGTTGGGAACCACTGTTTTAGTGCACGCATGTTCAGGCATAGCAGTAACTCAAAGTATTATCTAGTAGTAAATCTAAACCAGATGTATTTTTCAAACTCCAAAGGCCTGTTGGCATTTCAGTACTTTAAGAGCTGTTGAATCGCAAGTGAATCTAAAAACCCATCTTGAACTAAAGCACAGCAATAGTTTTTTTCTTTCTTTGAACGTGTACCTGTAACGCCTGCTGGTTCAAAGGAACAAGGAACTGATGACGCAGATTGAAACTGAGACATTTAAACACACCCACTTTCGGTTTGTTTGTGGTTACTGTGGTGGTTTCGGTTGGCAAAGAATTAAAGGGATATCTGCAACATGTAAGGTGTTAATTGTTCATAAGCTTTACACAGATCACTATTTCCAGTTTGCCACTCTTCAGAACCAGCAGTGTTTGGGTAAATGCATTGCTTATTTTAGCTGATGATTTGATGACTTTTTGATCCGAGTTCGTGGAGGCTGCCACATCCCAGCTGACCTTGAAAAGGACGAAACGCCTTGTGTTTACATGTCACAATATTTCAGGTACTATAGCTGTCTGTTTAGTTTATACTATTTACCCGAAGGAGTTCTATGTCAGCGTGCTTTAGCTCAGAGTCGCTGACTGGCATCAGAGCAAAACTGTGGATAGTCATAATTTGATTATTTTGCAGAAGAAGTCCTTTCTATTCATTTGTCTTCTGAAAATGCCAGGGAAGCCTAAAGATGAGACAAGATTTTGATGGGAATCTCTGAGTTAAGAGACGCCAGAGAGGAAGGCCAGATGAGGTCAGGAGGTCAGACCACAATGCTGTGGGGGTCAGTCTCTTCAGGATAACACCAACCAGACTGATCATGTGGATGTAGAACCCCCTTCTTTCCTCTGAGTCAGGATTTTTTAAAGGTTGAGGAAGCTGGTTTTTGTCTTTGACCTGCTTTGTTGCCGATTCCATCAACAAGCTGTCATTGTTTCAAGAGACTTGTCTCCCTCAGGGTGAGTGAATGAGAAAATAAAGACAGTCAATGCTTCATCTGTCTTCATTTTGCTTTAAAGGAACTGGTGGACATTTTTAGACATGTGGTCAGTTGTACTTTAATGAAAAGGCACTTTTTTGTATGTTTAGGGTCAGAAACTAGCCACACAACATGAATAACACTAACATTAGCTATAGAAATTAGACGAAAGGCTAGAAACTGGGAAAAACAACCAGCCTGATTCTGTCTGAACTGATCAAACCAGCCCACAAACAAAGCTGTGGTAAAACATGGACTTAAAAAGGATGGTCACTATTAGCAGCCAATTAGCAAATAAATAAAATTAAAGACTTAGCTTTCCTTGACAACTAAGATCATCCTAAGTTGACAAAGTCCTTTTTTGAAAATAACTTTATGCCTAATTCTGTGCGATTTGTTAACACTCAGCGTATGTGTTGCGAATAACTCAAAGCTTCAACCAATACAAATTTTACCTTAGTATTTGTAAAACTGACCAACTTATTGACATTTTTGTGTTTGATAAAGTCAACTAGCTGTGGCAGCCATAAAAAGTTAATCATCTGGAGATGTGTGTATAATTATTATCTTCTAAAAAGTTTCTTTAAAATATATGAGAAACTTTGCTAAGAGGCAAGGGTTAATGGTAAAATTTTAAATGAAAATCTTGTATTACATGTTAGCTCTCAGAGTATAAAGGCTGTTCCACTAGCTCCACTGACTTGGTCTTCCCAGGGTTTTTTTTAATCGTGGTGGTGGGCTGTCATTTTTTATTTATCTTTTTTCGGGGGGGGAACAGAGATTTAATTATAAAACAGGATTTATTTTATGCTAATATGAATCAGTTTAGTGTATTTTGTAAATATATTTTTGTAGGAATTAACACATTTTGTTACGTTTATTCAAAATAAACCTGCTTCTCTTTACTTCTGCAACATGTTGTTTAAAAGAAAATATTATCAGTAAAAAGCCTCAAATCATGTCCCGTTTCTACAAATTGTCTTTGTAACACTTCAGAAGAACTCTTAACTCTTGTAGATATGAAAAACAATAGTTAAAAATGCAACTATCCAAAAAAAACTTCATTTCAATCACTGAAAATAATATGAACTGGGCCTTAAAGGGTTAATGCTCCTGAGATCGTCTGTGCTGCGGCTGGATGGTGACACACACACACAAATACACACACACCACTGTGTCTCTCTATCTTTGTGGGGACTTTCCATTGACTTCCACCCTAAAATTAATCTAAACTCAAGTCACACTGTTAACAAAAAATAAAATAAATAAAAAATACTCTACTTCACTCAACACTGATGTTGAGTGGAAAAAACACTATCCAGCCATTGTTATTGTAATTTATATACTTTATATGAGCTGTTGGGAGGGCAGAGGGAGGATTTATGATAATTTATGGCCCACCGCGTCTTCAGCCCATTTATACTCGGTCAGGAAAAGACGCACTGAAATTGCGCATCATCAACCTGGAGAGGCACAGAGCCGCTGACTCCCGGTCACACCGGGTCTGTGTTGGTGGTTCTTGCTGTATCAGAGTAGTTATTGATAAGGCAACCATGCTGTAGCTTCACCTGTCGTGTTTTCCTTGAAAGAAAAGAAGTAGCTTGCAAAGATGTCGCATCAGACAGATTTCATCGCGCGTCACATCACACACATATACATGCCTTGGTATCTTTGTGAGGACCACACACAGCCTCGCTCTGCGCACAAGAACCCGAGGTGTTGTTTTTTCAAAATAAAGTATATACTAACTTTTCATTGGTGTTTAAATAGGGTTTCAAAGTCTGATTATGGTTAGTATAAGAGCGCAAATATAGGATATGAATATATATGATATGTTTTACATTGTTTTAGCCTAATATAGTCCTATTATTAAAAAAAGAAAAAACTTTATTCTGAAAGTGTGGCGGCTATGATTTTTGCCGTGTCGGTGTGCCACAATCAATTACATGTAGGGGAAACCCTGTTTCCATTACACTTCAGTAACAGTTGTAGTGGGAGGGTTCATTGTAAAATTGGGTGGTCCCAGAGTCCGAAGACTGACACCACACACTTTACCAGCTGGTGGCGGTTATGCTCAATTAAGTTATTTACCAGTCACCATTAAGTATAGTAGAAGAAGAAGAAGACCTCGAAAAGATTTGCAGCACAATAATGGAGGACATGGTAGCATTGTTATTGCAAATGCCGGATCAGGTTGTTGTGAGTGTAGCTCTTGTGACACAATCAGTGACTCCACCCCCTAACCAATCAGTGACCGACAGTCTTCTGACATCACATTTTCAGGCCAGGCCAGTACACTTGGAACCACATCGAAGTAAGTTCTGAAAAAGAGGCTGGTTCCATAAATCCTTGCTCGTGGAGAGCCAAGTCGAACCATACTATAGAGGTGCTAGTGGAAAAGGGGCAATAGTGGCAAGATATTTGTTGTCACACACACCTTTCATAGTTCAGTAGACACAATTGCCTGGGCAACCTCTTCAATTGCAGTACAGTTTTCTGTACTCCACTCCGTTCCAGCATCCGCCATTTGGCCACAAAATGGTCATGGATAAAGCGCCACACTTTTTGGGAGACATAGTCCTCCATGCACAATGTATATGCGGTCTCCATCCAGGACGTTTTGGCTATTTTACTATTTAAGTGTCTGGAAGAGTCATATAAATGGACATATTTTCTGACTGCTTTGGCCAACTGTTCCTCAAAGCTATCCATGTTGCTTACAAGCACAAAAGCCAACTTCTGGTAAACGGCAAAAGGCAAAATGACACCATTGCTGTCCAAGCACTTTTCCACATGACAAAATTTTGACCAATCACAAAATACTTTGTACTCCTGCTAAAAAATTTGGCTTTGGCCTTGTGTCAAAAAAGTGTGGACGAATCTACTCTGAGAACAAAATTATGTGATTTTCATCACTCAGATACATCAATGAGAGACACTTATGCAGCTTTGGATGGAGTATAAAACTGCTATTGGTTGGGGATGACTCTCAGCTACTACCACACCAAATTTTAGCTTTTTGGCAATTAACTGTTATTTCCGGTCAGGTTTGTTAGCTGATCTGCTGTTTGCAGGATTTTTTTTTTCTGTGGCCTAAATTTGCTTCCGCCAATTCGAAGAGTCAGATCTTTTGAGGAGAGATGAGAACAGATTTGAAGAGAGATAGAGCGAAGGCAAACCAGCTGTGAGGCAGACAGAGTTTATGAATGAAAACAGGAAGGATGGGCTGAGACCCGGTTGGAAGGAGTGCGACAGGAAAATAAGCGTCAGTGATGATTCGGGTCCAAAGGCATATAAAACACACAGATGGAGTATAAGAAGAATGTCATGTTTCACCCAAATAAAACAAATGTTTGTCCAGACATGTGCGTGTTTCTCTTATTTATCCATCTCTCCTCGTAAAATCTGTCTTATATTGTGCAAACTACAAATGAATGGAGAACATTTGCCGAAAATTAACTCTACTATTCAGGATGCAAAATGATTATTCAAGAAAAATGCATATTGAGTTTTTTATATATATTTTTATATGTTGTCTTTTCTGAGTACAGCTTTAAAATTTTAACACTTAACTTTGCAGAGTGTATCTACCAGCATGAATAGTTTATGAGCTGGAGATCCACTGGCCTTATTTTATCAGTTGAGTTTTCTGCAGCTGTTACTCATTAAAAAATCGACCAAGGTACTTACAGTATTTATCACTTTTTGTTCTGTGTGTCTTGTTGTTTTTTTGTGACTGACAATATAAATGTTCATCTGTCCCTGAGTTTTTGTTTTTATTAAAAAGAATTTTTTCTCCAGGCAGCTGTTGGCCCCAGGATACCAGGAAATATGGTACAGCCCCGATGGAACCCGTCAGTCCTCGACTCCAGCCAACACTGTGAGTTTGAACAAGCAGATGTATTTCTACTGAGGGAATTTTAAAAGTATTATTATAAAAAAATCAAGTCAGTGACAACATTAACAGAAAATGCTGTGGCTTCTTCCTTAAATATATGGTGTTTTATGGCTTTATTGCAGGCCGTTTTGCAAACAGAGATACATTCTGAATTAGGATTTTGTCTTCCAGGATCATTGTTACTACCATGGTGAGGTTCTGGGCATGGAGGGTTCCAGTGTGGTGGTCAGCACTTGTTCAGGACTCAGGTGAGAAAACATGTTTTTTTCAAAATATTTAGAGAGGTTTTTTTTGTTTTATTTCAGTGGTCATGGTCTTTTTGTAGTTACAAGTAAACATATTAGAGAAATTATTATTTGAACGTACAACAGCAAAATAAGATCTCTATAAAGCAACAGAAATCAGCAGCTGGAAAAATGATTCAAAGTGTATTTTTGCTTTTTAGTTTCTAGTTGTTTACATGGACTTAGACTTTACTGTTGCTAGTCCGCATGGGGATGTTCTATTTTGGCTTCAACTTCTGCGTTCTGTCCTTGTGTCTAGTCATGATTGTATGTTCACGATTGACCTCAGTGATTGGATTGACAAGCTAACAGCTACCCTGACTGGAACCAAAGTGGAATAATGTCATCTTAAAACATCTCCCGTCTCAACTATTTCATAGTGATTGATGCAAACACAATTTTATATACCTTTACATTGATGTCAGTTTTACAATAGTTTTTTACATAGAACTTATTGAGAATTTGAAGAAGCAAATTTCTTCAGCAGTAAGCTGTAGCACTTCTTGTGAAATCTATTTGCAGATTTCTGCCAAAATAACAATGAAGTGTAACATTCTAAGTGACACAGGGATTTTAAATACTTGTACTGCTAAGAAAATATCCACAAACATTTTGTAACTGGGTCTGCTTGGACTAATTCTTATCCTGTCAAATGAAATGTTATTTCTCCAAACTAAGCTTGTTCAAGGAGCTATCTACAATATAAATATTAACATGTTATAACCTTTCCACAAGCTTTCAATTGAAAAGAGTAAAATGTTAAGCTAAAAGTTAAATAAAGCAAAAAAGTAGCTAGAAGCTAAAAGTTGGAAAAGACTAACTAAAAATTGTCTAGTCAGATTCCAGCTAAAAACTAAGTGTATCGAAAAGTTAGCTAAAAGTAGCAACAGTCTGGCTTATTTTACTTGCCGTTGAGCTAGCAAAATAAGCTAGCCTTTTTACATATGCTAAAGTACCATATGGTACTAAAGAGTTAAGGCTAAAAGTATTATATGACAAAAAAGAGCAGATTTTTGAAGGAACTGAAGAGATTTCTATGGAAAAAAAAAGATTTACAAACAAAGGTCAAATTTTTTATAAAAGTTTAAAAATGACAAAAACCAAAAGTGATAGAATCCATCTCCTGAATCAGCTGAACGTTTTGGATTAAATTGTACAAAGTATATAGAAAATAGCTAGACTGAAAAAGATGAAGATAAAAATATAGAACAGAAAACCAATGGTCTGCTATTAATAAATGCCGACTCAGCATTCAGACTATTAAGTCTACTGAATTTCATTTATTTATAGTGCTTTAGAAGTCATATTTCAACAAAAGCTATACGGTCAGTTTAGCTGTATGCCTCTAAATACATCCATTTAAAGTCTTAGTCTTGTGTAAAACAAAATGCTTCCACTCTTTTTTCATTTGATATTTAGGTTTGAAGAAAGAGGCTTTTCGAGGTAACAGCTGAAAAGTCTGAGAAAACTGTCTGTGAAGACATTTTTATAACCGTATTAAAATATAACCAAAGCTTGCACAACTCTTTAGTCACAGAGGCAGAGTAAATCACAGCGCTGCGTGTAATAGCTCACGGAGTTTATTAGGTCAGTGGGGTTTCTGGCTCCAGAGTTGGTTCATCGGGTGCAGCTCAGTGTGCAGATCCTGTATTTTATTCTATTATTTTTCTGTACTTTAAGTTGCCCCGGAGCATGTTGATGCTTCCTGCTGTAGACACTCCCTGCCAGAAATCAAGTGTTTATGTGGGGGTCACAGCTCTGCATCTGGAGGACGAGTGAATGAATACATCTTCATTTTGATTCCCCTCCCTCAGGAATGCAAACAAAGGAAAAGTCGGACGGCAACATGTAGGCGTCTGACTCCAGATGTTTTCTGCAGCTGCGTGACCTGCTGTTGTTGTGCTTGCTCGTGTGTTTGTGTGCTTGTTCTGCTCCGGCTGATCTGCACTTATAGTAGAGACACGCAGCCCTCTGCTCTGCCCGTCCGTAGAGGTGTCCAGAAAAGACCTGATCTCAAATGTAATCGAAGAAGGACAATAATGTTTTAGCTTCGTGTCTGTTTTTCATGTGTGTGTGTTTGTGTGTGCGTTTGCATCTGTCTGAAGCGGAACCATCCGTGGTGTCTTGTTTCCTCAGGGGACTGGTTTCTCTGAACGCAAGCGTGAGCTACCTGATCGAGCCCCTTCCCGATTCTTCTCGGAGCCACGCAGTGTTCCGAGCCGAGGCTCTCCATCTACCCAGGGGGAGCTGTGAACATCACCATGGCGACGAGGCGCGTCAGGATGGGCTCGACGGCTTCATCGGTGGAATGATGTCGCCACACAGTGGGAGGGTGGGTTGGGTCAGATCAGACCAGCAGCCATTATTGAATGAATTTACCCATAACATGACCATATTAAATTGTTAGTGTAATTGTGTGTGCAGGAGAAAAG
Source organism: Anablepsoides rubrolineatus (assembly GCA_031762495.1). Lineage (NCBI taxonomy): Eukaryota > Metazoa > Chordata > Actinopteri > Cyprinodontiformes > Rivulidae > Anablepsoides > Anablepsoides rubrolineatus. The sequence goes on along the minus strand of JARVGW010000506.1, from coordinate 19,777,939 downwards.
GGAGCTGAACCAGAACATGAAGTATGTGGAGCTTCTGTTGGTGGCAGATAAGGCTGAGGTGAGGATATGCATATTATCATATGTGCATCTTTCAACTGCACAGCAGCTGAGATCACATCTTTAAAAGTGTGAGTTTTGAAAGCGGCTATTTTTTTTTAAAGTCATCTGTATTTAGATTAATCATCACAAGATCAGTTATATATATATATATATATATATATATATATATAGAAACGCTTGATGTGTTATGACCTTGTAGGGTTACTAAAACTGCAGAGTAGATTGATCTCTATTTTTATCATTTCTTCTGAGAAGTTTCCCTGTAAATAATAGAAGGGTGAAAAAAATCTATATATTTTCTTCACGTGTTCATTGTTGTTGCGTTGCAGTTTAAGGAGCATGACCGGAGTTTCAACAAGACCAGACTAAAGTTGCTGGAAGCGGCCAACTTGGTTGACAAGGTAAGTGTCTCGTTAAAAGCTCTTCGGGTTGTTTCATTTAAAGTGCTGAGTCATAAATGCCTGCCTCTTCTGGCCACACCTACAGTACTACAGGGCTCTGAGCATCCGCGTGGCTCTAATCGGCCTGGAAGTGTGGACCGACCAGGACAAGATCAACATGTCTGAGAACCCTCGGAGCATGCTGGATGCGTTTCTGTCCTGGAGACAAAAAAATCTCAAGACTCTCCCTAATGACAACGCTCAGCTTATCACGTCAGTATCTAAATATTTGATCCAGTTTTGATGTAACCAAGACAAACACTAAATGTCCTTTCTGAAAGCCTGTGTTTGTACACGTTTGTCTGTAGTGTTAGCAAAATATCACATGACTCACTGGACAGATTTTATGAACCTTTCAGGAAGTAGTACTGAATGTACATACACTAATTAACCTTTGGAGGCAATGCAGTTCAAGATGGCTGCTTCAGCTAATTCGCATGAGCAAACACAAAAATAGCTGTAACTAAGTAAATGGTACAGATATTGAGCTAAAATTTAGTACTAAAATTTAGTGTGGTAATAGCTGAGAGGCATATACAGAACTTACTGTGGATGCTAACACATTACACACTATGTTAGTTTCAGGATTTCACCAAAAAGGCTACTGCTCCGTCACTTCTTACTAGGGATGCAAACAATTATTCGATTTTCGATTAATTGTCGATTAATGGTTTATTAGATTAAAGTTTCTTCCATTCAATTAATTGTAAAGTGTAGTTTTGACTTCATCCAGCAGGGGGCGCTGCTGCTCCACCCCTGCCCTGTTACACTGAGCA
>JARVGW010000506.1:19736556-19747562 GCA_031762495.1 Anablepsoides rubrolineatus | reverse complement strand
ATATGTAGGTGTTTTGTCTTAAAATTGTCCTCATATGTCACCATAGACACGTACACACACACACACACACACACACAAACCAGGCAAACAACATTCAATAACCATATAATAGGTTTGCTTTTGTTACAAGAAATTATGAATGCAGTGAGTCTCTACAAAACAAATTCAGTAATATAAGCTGGATAGTAATGTTGGCTAGCTTAGTAAGCTTGCTAACAGAGTACTAACATTACTACTAACATTATTTTGTAGTTAGCTATCTAGTGTCTACTATTTTGACCAACATGATACTATATATAACAGAAAAATTATGGAGTTGATAAATGAATCTGTAAATCTGTCATTTCCTTTCATGGGATCAATAAAGTATCATTCAGTTCAATAATACTTACATGTATCCTGCTGCATCAAACTGACCTCCTGGTGGTAAAATTGCAGGCATCAGATGTGTAAGTGGGACAGAAAATGTATCCTGACAGTCACAGTTGGTACAATTTCTTAAAATATATAAAAACATTTTTAAAAATTCAAATGGCTTCAGGTCACAAACATGTTTTATGAGGAATACCTGTAATATAGAAGTGTAAAACCTGTTAATTTCAGAGATTTTTAAGAATAACAACCCCCGGAGTCATTTTTGACCCCACTTATGCATCTAAGGGTTAAGTATCTCTGGGTCTTGTTCACAAATGAGGGAAGAATGGAGCGGGAGATCGACAGGCAGATTGGTGCTGCGTCTGCAGTGATGAGGGCGCTGTATCGGTCTGTCCTGGTGAAGCGGGAGCCCATCTGTTTCTCAACAAGTTCTCAGTTTACCTGTCGGTCTACGTTCCTACCCTCATCTATGGTCACGAGCTTTGGGTAGTGACCGAAAGAACTAGATCATGGATACAAGCGGCCAAAATGACTTTCCTTTGCAGGGTGTCTGGGCTCTCCCTTAGAGACAGGGTGAGAAGCTCAGTCATCTGGGAGGGACTCAGAGTAGAGCCGCTGCTCCTCCACGTTGAGAGGAGCCAGTTGAGGTGGCTCGGGCATCTGGTTAGAATGCCTCCTGGACGCCTCCCTGGTGAGGTGTTCGGGCACGTCCCAATGGGAGGAGGCCCAGAGGAAGACCCAGGGCACACTGGAGGGACTGTTTCTTGGCTGGCCTGGGAACGCCTTGGGATTCCCCCCGGATGAGCTGGCCCAAGTGGCTGGGCAGAGGGAAGTCTGGGTCTCTCTGCTTAGACTGCTGCCCCTGCGACCCGACCCCGGATAAGAGGAAGAAAACGGACGGACCGACGAACGGATTGGCTTCACAGAGTCCACTGAGAACCATTGTGATGTGCTGGAGAAGACTTTGTGCAGCAGTCAGACTTTATCATCATCAATGTAAGATCATGGTGAAAAATTAATGCAACACTTGATGGAAAAAAATCTTGTGACATCACAGAAACTTATCCAAACAATGCCACAGCGAATGCATGCCGTAATAAAAGCTAAAGGCGGTCCAATAAAATATTAGTGTGCAACCTTTTTTTTTCCCCGAGGTGACTTTTTTTGGCCAGACAGAGTTGCAAAAATGAACCATAACAAAAAATATTTTTTTTCCCAACCTGTTTACAACAAACAGCTGACAAAAGCATAAAAAGCTTAAATTAGAAAAAGCAGTTGATAAAAGCAAAATAAATTCTAATTAGAAGAGTAGCTTTAAAAAGCAGAAAGATGGCTGAAATAGCAAAAACAAAGCTAAATTTAGCAAAAAAAAAATTTAAAGGAAGCTAAAATTGTCACATAAAAGGGGGGAAAACACTACCTTTAATTAGGAAAAATAGCTGAACCAGAACAAAAGGTGAATCGTGCAGAAAAAGTTAAACTATTTTTGATGGATTTTAAGGATGTTGAAGACAGCTCCATTTATTTTCAATGAGAAAAACAAAATGTCCAAAAAAGCTAACTGTCTTTAAAAATTATAAATAGCTAAAATATCAAAAGTCACACCTGGAACATCCTAAATAAGCTGAAAGTTTTGACACATGAATTGTTGAAATAGCATAAAAATTGCAGAACTAGAAACCTACAGAAGAATGGAAAAATGGATAATCTCAAAAACCACTGACACAATCATTTTACAACCTGGTATACACCAGACCATCTTTATCATGCTCTAAAAACCCTTGACTTGACAGTGTAATAACACTTATAACTATATTAATTGTTTATAATAAGCAGGTCAGAAGATGAGCTTGCAAATCTTTATTCTTTTTTTTTTATTATTCAAAGTAAGTCCAGTAAGCATAAAGACTGCATGGTAATTTCTTTGCATTTCAATACATTCTGAGCTATAAAAGGTTGTTCGTTTCAATTAGAAGTGTCACAAAAGAACTTGTTTAGAAGATATTACTGTTAAAGGAATCACACTGAAATATTCCCTGATTGCACAGAGTTCAGTTAAGCCTTTGACCGTTTGGCTTCCTGGGAGATAATCCATGAACCGGTCTGAGCTGAGAGCCGAGAATCAACCTGCTGCATTATCGCCCCACCCCTCTTTCTTTAGCAAGAGGAGAAACATGCACGACGGTCTAAAATGAAACCGATTTGAGCTGGAACCTCTGCACTGTGCTTCAAATGACCTGTAGATGTACAAAAGCAGGCTTTTTAAACTGAACGGGCTCAGAACCAACACACATGCAAACGAAGGAGTGTCAAGATATTCTAGCTCTTAATTCTAGTTGACAGAAGAAATGTTACAGTCAAACAGTTTCACGGGGTGTTCCCCCATCTACAGATCATTTTCAGCATTACTCGAACTGAATCAAATGTAATCAAGAGTTTATAAAATGCATTTTGCACAGAAAAATAATGTGGCTTTGTCTCGTCTCTGAAATAAGAACAGACTGAAGGTTCTCTGTACAAATCTTCTCCTAAGCTCACAAGCGTGAAACCAGGTTTATGACGCAACTCCTTGAAACACATTGAGCTCCGTGAAGCTTTTTATCTTTTTTTTTTTTTGAAGAAAGAAAAAAATGTGAAGAACAAAAAAATGAACCAAAAAAAAACTACTAAGTTAGCTTTTCATTTAAAACATTCTCACAGTCCCGTCCCCCCCCCCCTCCCACTACATCAAACCCCCACATACCAAAAAAGAAGGCACCACAGCTTCTAAACAGACTCACTGACCGAGAGAACGAAACAACAGCTTTAAATGAAAGGACTTGACAGGAGCCCTGGAAGGGCTTCGTTCACGTTAGAGACTAACAGACGTCTCGACAAGGAGACACAAAACTGGTTCTAAATAGCCTGACCGTGTTCGTCGGAGTTTCTGCGGCCAGGCGTTAACAGTCTTCTTCTTTTCTCTGTCGCAAGTCACACCCAGTGTCGCAACATTTTCACCTCGGTTAAAGACCGCAGGGTTCACATGTAGCAGAGTGAAAGACAGGGGGCACTGATGCTACATGAGAGCCAGCCCCCCGTCACACAGGCTGGCTTTCTGTCTGAGCGCTCTGCTTTATATTCAGCGTTCCCTTTTATCCGCCCTCGTCGTCAGGGTCCAGAGGGCTGCTACATAGCATTATTCATGCAGCGATCCTCTTGTTGCATAAATGTGCAGGATTCATTTCTTCGGGGCGGTTAAATAATTTAAAATCAGAAGTCACACTGTGGAGTGAAGCGTTTCCTGCACAGCGTAGTCGTTTCTCCACAAATACTTACTGGTCGTTCCCCCCACATCAGTTGTTTGACTCTTTTAAAACCAGAGTGGAGGGAATCAAAGACAGAAGCCCCTCGCTCAGGTGGATCCAGGAAGTGGGGGGGTTCACCAGGTGATTTTTTATTTTTTTTTAGTTTACTTTGTCTTGGAAAATGTAGAGGTTGTTGGTGGCTGCTACAGCGATGATGTTCTCATGCGGGTGCCACGTCGTGTGAAGGATCTTCTTGCTGAAGTCGAGGCTGTCGACGCTGATCTCGTCCTTGCGACGTTTCCCGCCAACACACACCTAAGGGACAGAAACAATGATGAGTGTTTTTACGCATTTCCACTCCTGCATCAGGACTTACTGCTAAGATGCGGAAGAAGTACGTAGGCGGACAGAACGACAATGAATTCACCTCACATTGTTGAATTGGAGAAAAATGTAAAACAGACTTTTTAAAGGTTTTCTTTTCCCTTAACAGACTAAAGTCCAGCATTTCTTCACGCTTTAAGCCTTTTTTGTGAAACAAAAACAGTTTCTCCCTTGAACCCTTATAGGAACCTTTTTCTTGCAGAGGTATGTGCCAAGTGAAATCACTGTGTGATTGGTCAGAACGTAGTAGGTGTTTTTGTGTGCCGCAGTATAATGATCTCATTTCACTCCAGTTGTTCCCCTGAGCAGCAGCTGGTTGAAAATACAGCCATCTTTACAAGCGTTCTAACAAAACATAAAATAACTCATGGGAGGAGACTGTGCAACAAGGAGACAGCAAGGAGACACAGGTGGCTGTCAGTGCCTGTGCCGGATAACACTTCAGCCGGGCAACAAAGAGACACGATCTTATCTGAAACTGTGGCGATCTCTTTGTGACATACAGTAGTTTCAAATCATAGCTTCTCCTCAGTTTACAACAGAAATCCCAGATCTTCTTACCCCGACTTTCTTCATCATCAACTGAAAATAAACATCCCTATTCATGTCAAGTTGTATGTATTGTCCTTAAAATGTATGTAGACAGATGTATAAGGCAATCTTACAGTTTTTTCCAAAAACATTCCTTCAAATTTATTGAAGTCTCAGACCTGGCAGGCTGTAAGGAAATAAGTTTGCCACTTCCTTGTCTGCCCCTCTTTGTTCCTCTGCCGCTGCAGACGATGATATCTTCACCTTACCGCAACAATCCCATTGTCCGCTCCAACCCCATCATGACCTTTCCTTCATTTCTTGGTCCTTACTTTAAAATGTTCAAGCATTTATTGGTTGTTACTGATGACATGCTAATAAAACAGCACATCAGTTGTACACCGAGTAAGAATTTTCTGTTTAAAAAGGATGCTCAAATGTTTGTTTAGTCATTGCTCTGCCGGAAGCCGAAACCTCCATCCCAGTGTCCAATCTGTGGAAGACTCCAACATGTTTCCCCTTGAGAATTTCTTTGTATTTTGCTCGATCCATTTCTCAAGTTTTGACCAGCTTCCACCGTCATGCTTCACTGTTAGATGGTTCTCAGTTTTAATCTCATTCCACTGAACTTTCTTCCACATGTGTTCCTGTTAAGGGGGAGTTTTTCCTCTCCGCTGCTGCAGGTGTGCTGCTCAGGATGGGAGACTGTGGCGAAAAAAAGATTTGGCGCAGTCTGCTGGTTTCTTTAGATTTATTGTTTTCTGTGTACAGTGCCCTGAGACAACAGTTGTTGTGACTTGGCGCTATATAAATAAACTGAATTGAATTAGAAAGTCTCCACAATGCATTTTCATAATAATAATAATAATAGTAATAATAATGCATTTTATTTGTTAATGCCTTTCAAGACACCCAAGGACACTGTACAACAATAAAAACAAAATTAAACCATACAAAACACCACTAAAAACACACTAAAGCTAAAACTTAAATGAAATTTAAGTGAGAAGGCTAACTTGAACAGACGAGTTTTGAGTTGTGATTTGAAGGTTGGAACAGAGTCATTATTATGGATGTCTGGAGGAAGAGCATTGCAGAGTTGGGGAGCGGAGTGAGAAAAGGCTCTGTTTTCTGTGGTGCTTTAAGCAATGCGAGTATTTGAATAGTGGCAAATAGTTTTTTGCAACCCATTGTAATAACGATTGCTTTAAGACATGAAAAAATTATTATTATTATAGCAGCTGCTATTCTGTAGCTAAGGACTTGACGTTATAGATTACAACTGCTTACTGTTAAAAAAATGACGCAAAAGTAACAAAAAATGGTGAAATATAAATATCAGACACATCTGTCTTTTTCTGAAGTGAACATTTTTTCTAACAAGTTTTCAGAAAAAGCATGTTCAAACCATGTTTGCAGGATAAAATTCGATAAGGCATGTCAAATTTTCCAATTAACTATAATTAGCAAAATACCAACAAGAACGAGCTGATGAAAAACACTTTAGGCCACTTTGGTTCAGAAAATGGTTAGCCTATAAATGATCATGGTAAATGTTTTTAATGACTCGAGCTGTCCGACCCATCTGGGAGTCTCAAGCACTTAAAGTCTAAATCCAGTGGACTTTCATTTACGCAGGATTACAGCGATTATGCAAAGTGGCTCACCTTGCGAGGCTTCAGAATAGCTCGGGGTTTGCTGTTCTCTCTGGACGCTTCCAGCGTGACGTCTCGCTTGGTGTTGCGGTCGAACATTCGGAAGAAGTTGTTGTACGAGCCGGTCATTATGACGCTGAGGGGAGGGGAAAAGCAGAGGGTTACTTGGAGAGGTGCGTGGACTGACGTGGCAATGGACTGACTGAGAGGTCGTCCCACCTGTCTGATCCGTTCCAGACACACTCAAACTTGTCAAAGATGCAGTCGTTCTCGTACAGGGAGCAAAGCTTGCCCCGTAAATAGTCGTGAACCTGAGAAAACAAACAAAGCATTTTTTAAATCACTAAAAAGCATCTGAACCCACTGAACTGCCTTTTAGTAAATAACCATAAGCTGCCCAGCCATATGCTTGACTTTCAGTAATCCTCAAGTCCTGGTGACCTATGCTAAGATGTTAGGTAGCAGGTGGAAGCAGAATTGCAGAAAAAAGGAATCCCTTGAGTCCAGCTGATGGCCTTATCAATCAAGACCACATCAGACAGGGTGGATCAGACCCCGGTGGCCCCACGGTGGGAGGTTTAACCCTCCGGGATGCATCCGCACCAACACTATCCTCTGAAGGACGCTCGGCTCAATAACCCTTCCTGAGGTAATTGCTAAAGATGACAAGGTTACAGACTGACAGGATGACAGCGAAACAGGATTACGCTGAGTGATTAGCCTGAAATCAATAAGTCTTGATTTGATTTGGCCCCAGCTGTAATTTACTAACTTCACCGGTAAAGAATTTTCTTCGGAGCGTTCCGACCGTCCAAATGAGGCTCAAGAACAGAGCTGGGTGGGCATTTCCTGGCCTACAGGGCCACATCCGGCTCCGGCTCATTAGCGTGACCCTTTCAGCTCACGTGAGAAATCAAATATAATCAATCATTCATTTGCGGTGCTTTTAGTTTAAAGGGAGGCAATGCTTAAAATCACATTACCCGAAACAGACGTCAAGTGTGAACAGGGCCTTTTATCTTTAACTAGACCTGGACTTCAAAGTATTTACTTAATGAAGTCAGTGGCAAGACTCAAGAACATACCTGGTAGGTTTCAAGTGGTTTGTTCTCCATCTGGAGGTCCCACACTTTGACAGTGAGGTAGTCCCTTGTCATCAGGTAGCGTCCATTGTGGCTGAACTTCACGTCTGAGATGGATGAGATGATTTCGGAGAAAAAAGAGCGGGTGGATGGATCCTCTGGCTCCTCGAAGTCTAAAAGTGACAGAAACCAAGAGAGTGTGTAGGACATAGTCTGATCCAGTTTTTTTTTAAAAAACATTTTATACCTAAAACAAAATAAGTAAATAACAGCATTTTTGTTTGGATTGCAGAGTCTGTCACTGATGCAGACAACAATGCCTGGTTGTTGTTCGCGGCAGCAGCTGCATCTCATCTCAGAATTATTCAGGGAGATAATCGTGGGTCAGCTCGGTGGGCAAATATTGGTTATGATTCATATTGATTTTGGCAGCTGCTGATCTGTGTGCAGGCCGGCACACAGGGGGATGAGAGCCAGGCATTCCATCGTTAGCTGTCAAACCCTTCTTTCCCTCCCACCTCTCTCTCTCTCTCTCTCAAAAAAAAAAAGTCTCCACCATTCCCCACCCCCTCGAGCCAATCCTTCCTCTACCGATGCCTGGAGTATCGCTCTGTGATGTGTCAGTGGGGAGCCTAACTAGGGAGGCTGCGTGAGAGATGAAAAAAATCAGGGGGGAGGTAAGGAAGGGATAAGAAAAACAAATCAATGTCAAAATGTTGGGCACACATGAGCCCTGTAGGATTTGTGTGTGTGTGTGTGTGTGTGTGTGCCAGAAAAAGGGGTGTTTGTGAAGAAGCGTGTGTATGTATTAATGCATGTGCGCGTCCCTGCCCCTGCCGCTCCAGGGGTGTATAATAGAGTCCCCGGGGAGTCGACAGGAGGGGGTTAGAGGACTCGTTTGGTCCCTTTCACTCTGTCCTTGGGGGCTTTTGCCAATTCCCTCCTAAATCCCGCTTCCATCCCTCACCCATCCATCCATCCTCGCTGTAACCCTGATTGATACGAGCAGGCTCCTGGTTTTATAGGTGAGGATGGAGAGTAATTGTGAGACTGAATTGTGTTTGTAAAGTTATGTGTGTATATGTGTGTGCAGATGTTGCAGGAAGACAATGTGTGTGTATGTGATTCAGAGAAGACATTATACATATCTCTGAGCCATACAAGTTTATGCAGGGAGACAAGTATTGACATACCTATATCCTAAAGCGAACGACTGCCTGTCTTGTGTGTGTGTGTGTGTGTGTGTGTGTGTGTGTGTGTGTGTGTGTGTGTGTGTGTGTGTGTGTGTGTGTAATGGTTTCTGCTACAGCGTGAGGACCATAATAAGTTTTAAACCAACAAAGTGAGGACATTTTTGGGCAGTGAGGACCTTTTCCTGGTCCTCACTTCTTTGCAGTGCTACTGTGCTCTACTAGTTAGGTTTAGAGGTATGGTGTGAATTAACTATTGGTTCAAGTTAGGGTTAGGAATAGACTGGTAATGGTTAGGGTTAGGGAAAATGTCTGGGTTAGGCATAAATGCAGTTACAAAAATGTATTGAAGTCAATACAAAGTCCCCAGTTTGATGCAAGTACAAGGATGTGTCTGTATTTGTATGTACCTTTGTACCTTGTGTGTACCTTTGTAGGGCCGTTTCTACTTGTCAAGACCAGTAGTCCTTAAAGGGACCAAAGACTGGTCCTAATATACTGGAACTCCATGCTTGGTTTGGGGGTTAGGTTTAGGTATATACTGTGGGAGGTTAGGGTAAGGGGTCACAGTTAAGCTATATAAAAAAAAAGGAAATGAATGGAAGTCGATGAATGGTTCTAATGAGGGTAGAAATACAAACGTGTGTGTGTGACACATGATGTGCATTTTAATATCAACTCTGCTCCCAAAACCCCTCCATATTAAATGTTTCTTTTTTCTTTTTTATAATCAGCATTCATTTGCTCATGTGAAATTCAACAGGCCGTGTTAACGCGGTCCAGCGGTCGGCGTCAATATGTCGGAGGAAACGACTGACATTATTGAGCAACAAGGTGTGTCCATGAGGGACTAATGCAATTGCTCTCGTGACATTGATTTCCCCGCTGAAATGTCAATGTATTCATTATTCATCCAGCCAACGTGAACGCATGTGATGTTAAGACTGAGAGAGACGCTGGCTGTTTGAGACGTGCTGCAAGATTTACTGACGGGTTATCAATCGTGGCGTTTTGAAGAATGCATGTTGCAAATACACTGAAGTGAGGTGGGTTCAGAAAAAAAACTCAGCATTATTGTGTAACCAGAGGATTAACATCTATTTTATACTTCTTTTTGTTTTGACCCAATCTGTATAAAACAGAAATCTATAATCCTTCTTTTCTTTTCCCATGATGCCCTCTGCTCATACTCACATTTGCTGTGCCTGTCGCAGAGCGCCGCCTGTCTCATGTCACAGAGGCGTATCGAGCCCTTACTGCTGCTGTAGGCGAAGGTGTGACAATGCTGAGGGTGGAACTCGGCTGAAGTGATGACTTCCGTCAGCTCCTCCATGTTGGCTGGCTTAATGTCCACAATGTCTGAGAGACGCGTGCTAAGGAACACCAGTTTAAACATGGCCATGCAGTGGACACCCACAGCAAAATTAACACTGAGAATAATTGGTAAATGGACTGTACTTGTAGCACCTATCTATCCAAACAGACACTCACACATTCACACAGCACTCTACCACACCTCTCTTCAAAGCTAATCTAGATAAATCATTCTATAGAGACTAGTCAGTGCATTAAATCACACTCATACACAGATGGGACACACATCAGAGGCAGTGGGGGTTCATTTTCCTGCCCAGGGACACTTCAACATGTGACTGACAAGCAGGAGAATTGACCCAACCGACTCTCTCAGTCACAGCTGCCATCGAGCATACAATATTCCAGATCTTTAAACTGTTGCACTTGAAGGAAAATACCTGAAGAAATTTTGAAGGGTGTCAATGAAGCCACGTCATATTTCTTCTACAAAGCCCAATAGCTGTCATTGTTTAAAAAATACAAGTCATAAAAAAAAAAAAGAAATCCTAACTTCATATGTGGCAGATGGGTCAGATCGTATGTCAATTTTATGTGTCTTTAGTGTTTTTTTTTTTTTATTTCTTGTTGCTTTTCAAGAAGAAGAAGAAATGGCAAGTTCAAAAGATCCTTGACTTTCAGTTCTAATGAGAAAATTCTGAGCTGGTACCTATCTACAGTGAGAGGGTCGGGGTACACCCCAGACAAGTCACAAGTCTACCAAAAGGGCTAAATTGTATTAAAAAATTGTTACATTTGTAGTTGGTTAAAAGCGTTTGTTTGCAAAGATTTGGGAAAGATTAGACATTTAAAATGTCTGACATTATCACAATGTACGTAAAATAATTTGTACTAAAAATCTTTAACATTGTAAAATGCAACTATCAATGTAGAAACTCAGTAAAATAGATCAAAATGCTATTTCAGTTCAGTAGAATCCAAGTTTTTCTGTTAAAATATTACATGCTTTTTTTTTTACAATAAATTATGCTGGAGTTATAGAGCTCATTACAAAATCATATTCTTTTGAGAATCAAGAGAATGCCAAGTGTGTGTGAAGCATTAATCAAAGCAAAAGGTGGCTACTTTGAAGAACCTAGAATAATGTTTTTTTTTTTTTTTAGAGAAAAAAAAAAAAAAAAAAAAATTCCG
>JARVGW010000506.1:19711959-19736456 GCA_031762495.1 Anablepsoides rubrolineatus | reverse complement strand
ATTCACAATTTCCTCAGCTTTATTTTGAACCATAGTTTGTAAAAATCGAGCAAGAAATAAGAAAGTTATAAGAGTTTATCATCAGGATGACGCCTCACATTGACATCCATTCATTCTGTTGAGGCTCCTCAATGCATAACAGAGTTCCAGTGTGTGCACGTCTATGTAGCTAGCAACGCGCTAGCCATGCCCAATCAAGTAATATATATCAATGGGTGCGAGGCTGCGTGCAATGCGAGCTATATCCACCCTAAAGGTTAATCTTGGACAATATTTGACGACATTTTAAATGAAACCAGAACGCATTGGTAGAGAGGAGAAGGCAGAAACGGCTCAGCCTGCAACTAAAAACATGGATGGAGGACTACAGAGATGCTTCATGAAGAAAGATCCCCCATCTTAGCCTGTTAGCTTTACCGTTAGCACAGACGCTATATTGCCTTATTTTATTTGCTCAGGCGAAATCTAACAAGCTTAACTGAGGTCCTTCATCCACATTTTCAGTTGCAGGCTGAGTCATTTTGGCATTCCTGTCTGTCATGTGGATGGAGGACCTCAGTAACGAGAGGAGAATGTGTAGGGGTCCTGAAGAGAAGGGTCCATTGCATAGTCGAATCTCGGATTCAGAAAGTATGGTCTTGGTCTTGGTCTTGGAACAGCGGACCAGCTCTAAAATGCTCTAAACATATTTGAGCAAGTTCAATTTTCTGCAGAATAATGAAATTAAATCAAGAATTCAATGACTTTTTGGTCATTCCAAAGAGTATTATGAGGCCCCTGTTGTCAGGAAAAAATACAATATAAAGTTAAAATGAAAAACAAACAAAAAATGTACATAGTGTGTCACACATGTATTGTAACATACAAACATACTCATTCAGCCTTAGTCGAGTGATCGTTTAAAAACCAAATTAACTGTGATTAATCACAAAAATGTCTTGAGATTAATGGCAATTAAAGTTTAATCTAATGCCCAGCACTAATAAATACATAAAAAACATGTCAATACAGTTTAAAATCTTGAACACCATTACCTAAAATCACAATTTAAACTTAGTGTTTGTTACTGTTTATGGGTTTAATGGAAAGTGGAACAAATGAGTTCTTGCAGCAGTTCAGTCTACATGCAGAAACTCTGAGATGCCAACCTAAAGGAAGAAACTGATACTCTGAATGAAGAACATGAGTGGGGTCTGAGATGATTTTCTGGACCTGTTTATTTTTTCATTGAAAATGATCTAAAGTGAGGTATGATGTTTGACTCCCATCAACTTCAAAATAAGGAGAAACAAGACAAACACATGATGCATGTTGTATCTTACTAAATAAAAGCAGGAAGTCTAGTTTCTGAACACACCCTCAATGCCCCCTCTTCCTGTTTCAAAGACTCACTTATTAGAGAGACACCTTTTCGAGAAGCAGCTTTAAGTTCCAGTTTAATCATGATTAAAATCAAGAATTTTATGGTTCTGGTGGTTCTGACTTGTTTCCTTTGGACTTTTTCAAAAGGAGGTGAGTGAAATGTTTACTAAATCTTCTGTTTATTATTCTGGTGTCGACATAAAGATGATCTGTTGTGGATTGTACCTCAGAAAGGAAACAAACCAGGAAATACAATAAAAGAGCAACTATGCAGTGCATTTTTAAATAAACTGTATTTATCATTATTAATGTAAGCTGATAAAACTACAAGAACCAAGATTTGTTGACAAGCTGAACGTTTCTCTGTTCCTTCTGCTGTACCAGATATACACCAGAAGTTTTGGTCTGATGCAGAGTTAAAGTCAAATAGTTTCAGTCAGAGGTGTTAAAATGATCAAGGGTTCAATCCCAAAATATGTTGTTCTTCATATGATAGCTGTATCATTTTAAGCAGTTTAAAGGTAAAATTATCCCAACAAGTTGGTTGTTTTTTTGTCAAAAAGAAAGTGAAACCAAAACAAGTACACCAGTAGGGTGACTAGACCTCACCGTTTTCCAGGGACAGTCCCCAATTTAGAGGACTTGTCTCCAGCTTAAACTGTCCCCGGAAATGTCCCTGATTTGAGCTTTTTATAAATGAGGGGGAAATTTGTGTGTAGACTGTTTTTACTGTAGACAGCTCTGAAGCTTGATGTTACGAAACAACAGCAGCAAAACTGTTCTCGCGCTGCAGCTCAGTGAGTGCTGAAGGAACAGGAGGGAATGCAGGTCAGGTTCCGGTACTTGTGCTCTCATCAGAATCAGAATCAGAATCAGAAACACTTTATTGCCATTGTCAGTAAATGAGTTATTGACTAGAAATTTGCTCTGGTGTAATGTGCGCATAGCAAGGAGTAAGAGAACTAAAGCTAAGAGGTTGAAGTGAGAAAGGAAAGCAAGCTGATACAGTATTTACAAATAAAATCAAGCAAAGCAGAGCACATGTCACCGTGGTTGCTGTGTGCGGCGCCATCTTGAAAGCTGTATGATGACGTATCGTGTGTGTTGTGGTGAGGCAGCGGTGGGGTGCTGCTGAAGACACAGACGCAGGAGACTTTACAAAATCAGGCTCTGACATTATTAAAAGCGAAGCTCATGTTGAGTCTTTTTTCACAGATAATCTCATAAATAAAATAAATATATTTACTCTGTAATATTTTAATGCAAATAAAATAAGAATAGATAGTACTAAATAAGTACTATTACTATTATACTTATATATCTTTTCAAATTAATAATTCGTAATCTGCAGTTTGACAGCTGCACTTGGTAAGATTTTTAAATATGTTTTATATTCTAGGTTCATCATTTTGCTTTGATTACTGCTTCGTACACTCTTGGCATTCCCTTGATGAGCTTCAAGAGGTAGTCGCCTGAAATGGTTTTCCAACAGTCTTGAAGGAATTCCCAGAGATGCTTAGCACTTGTTGGCCCTTTTGCCTCCTTCACTCTGCGGTCCAGCTCACCCAAAACCGATTGGGTTCAGGTCTGGTGACTGTGGAGGCCAGGTCATCTGGCGCAGCACCCCATCACTCTCCTTCTTGGTCAAATAGCTCTTACAAAGCCTGGAGGTGTAAGAACCTAGAATATAAGACATATTTTCAGATGTTTTACACTCATAGTTATGATGCCTTCAGTGTGAATCTACAATTTTCATAGTCTTGAAAATAAACAAAACTCTTTGAATGAGAAGGTGTGTCCAAACTTTTGGTCTGTACTGTATTTTCCAGGCACATAATTCAATTCTATGCCACAATCAAGTAACCGTTACCTTCAACTGTTATGAAAATGCTGTACGTATCAAAAATAAATTTAACATCGCATCATAAACGCCTTGAAATTGGCCTCTGTCTCTTTAAGAACCTCCTACCTTTTCGGACGGTTCCACTTAAGCACGTCTTCACAACAAAGCTTCATGCAGTTCACAACCTTTTGTAGGAGTGTTGTATTTTGTTGTAAATAAAGATGCAACATTATGTAATATCGGTTTTGGAACATGGCAACTCGGGATACAGTTAAACCTTACTCAAATAATCCCACGTCTGACCCGAAAAGTACATTGTCTGAAGAACTGGAGCGAGTACGGGGCTCTTACAAGACATTTCAGCTGGTAATATATCTCTCAGTCGTCCTCATGTACATACACGTCAATGTTAAGCTACTTTTTGTGAAGAAACTATGAATATTAATCATTATGAAGCTAAGTTCTGCAATGAAATCGTGGTGATTGGTAAAAACATCTTTAGTCTCCAGCATGCTGCAGCCGAACTGCGGAAATCGTGCCGAACTGTCGCAGTTTCATGACTAAAATTGCGTCATTCTGTTCGCATTGTCGACATATCGACACTTCTTGTCGCAACCTGCGGGCTGAACTTTTCACCCGCCCTCCACATAAGAACACATACGAACTGTATTGTGTGATAGGGGTATAAATCACCGGCTTTATCATGATACAATATTACATCCATATGTTTGGATGACGATTTAATATTTCTCGATATCACAAAGTCTGTCACGATACGATTTTGATTCAATTCAATTCACATCTCTGCGATCAATATAATGCGATATCATCTGCCCATCTAACACAATGACTGTGTTAGATGGGCAGATAATATAGATTCACACTGAGCATATGATGACGATACAGATGGATATTTTCATTTTGCCTCGATACAACTGAATCATGAACCATTCAAATCAATATATCGATATAGATCGATGTATTGTTACACCCCAATTGTGTGATTGGTCAGATGTTTGTGGGAGTGTTTGTTTGTGCTGAAAGCGCTCAGACGCTGCGTTTTGCTTCAACCCCTCGCTTCAAAAAAAAAAGAAGAAAAAAAAAGAAAAGCAACCCGCTTCCAGTGCTGACTGTTACCAGGAAGCAGCAGTTTATGTAGATAGTCAAATGGCCAAAACCTCATGAAAGGGGATCAAACAGATATTTTCACGGTGGAATCTGATGATAAGAGCTTAATCCGGGACCAGTTTGTGGATAAACAACATCAGGTGACGAGTCTCTGACTTTTTTTCTGCATTGGACTCCACTGGGAAGAAATCCCATGTAGTGATGTATGCTGCAGCGAGAGGGATTTCCCAAGAGCTCGGCGTGGGGTGTCTCAGGAGGTACGAAAGGTGTCTGCGAAAACGAACGCGGAACAACCACGTGACGGCGCGTCGACCGGTCAGCTGCCGAGCTTTTCTTCTGCTGTGTGGGGGAGGTGGACGGGCCGGGGTGCTCTGTGGGGCGGGAGCGTTTTCGTTTTGCGTCATTCTGTTCGCATTGTCGACATATCGACACTTCTTGTCGCAACCTGCGGGCTGAACTTTTCACCCGCCCTCCACATAAGAACACATACGAACTGTATTGTGTGATAGGGGTATAAATCACCGGCTTTATCATGATACAATATTACATCCATATGTTTGGATGACGATTTAATATTTCTCGATATCACAAAGTCTGTCACGATACGATTTTGATTCAATTCAATTCACATCTCTGCGATCAATATAATGCGATATCATCTGCCCATCTAACACAATGACTGTGTTAGATGGGCAGATAATATAGATTCACACTGAGCATATGATGACGATACAGATGGATATTTTCATTTTGCCTCGATACAACTGAATCATGAACCATTCAAATCAATATATCGATATAGATCGATGTATTGTTACACCCCAATTGTGTGATTGGTCAGATGTTTGTGGGAGTGTTTGTTTGTGCTGAAAGCGCTCAGACGCTGCGTTTTGCTTCAACCCCTCGCTTCAAAAAAAAAAGAAGAAAAAAAAAGAAAAGCAACCCGCTTCCAGTGCTGAAAACGAACGCGGAACAACCACGTGACGGCGCGTCAACCGGTCAGCTGCCGAGCTTTTCTTCTGCTGTGTGGGGGAGGTGGACGGGCCGGGGTGCTCTGTGGGGCGGGAGCTCGGCTGGGGACTGAGCTCCAGGGAGGAGCTTTGGGGAAGTAGGCGGTGCTTTGTAACCAGCAAGTGTTTAGGCAGCTCCACATGTCTACAACATGAGATTCTTGGATTTCATGCATGAATGAGTCAAAGCAACACTCTGGGTATGTGTTTGATGAGGGAATAACATTATAACATGATATAAAGATAATTAAAAAAAAAAAGGTATTGCATAAAACCCCTCCTTTAAGTGACAACATGACCACAGTTATGGCCACTCATGTGGCCATATAGTGCACTGCTGACCTGTCAAAGGAGTACCCTGCCTTTCATCCATAAACTGTTGGAAATAGGCCCAGCTTCCTATGACCATGATCATGATCAGGACCAATCAGGTACAAAAAAATGGATGAATGGATGAAAGACATTAGGAGTTTAAAAGGATACTGAAGCTGCGGTCGGTGATCTCCAGGTTCCACAGGTTCACCCGGAGGTCATCTGTGGAGATGAAAGTCTGAAGGTCTGAGTTGACGGAGATGGAGTTGATGTGGTACGTGTGGGCGTTGCTGAAGACCCGTCTGGCTGTAGCCTCGACCATCAAATCCATCGGCTGCAGCACTGGCACCTAGGAACAGACACAGGGCAATAAAAAGACACATAAAAAAGATGCAATACAGAAAAAAACCTATACTGAAAGCTTTGATGTATTTTATCACACTGGAACATTATTCTGTTTGATTTCATTTCATGGAGGTAATTTCAGATTTCTTTATTTGCATGTGTGAATGTGTATGCAGTGGCTTTTAAATCAGAGACCATGCAGTGTGGGTTTCCGTGCATATGTGTGTGTGTGCAACACAAGCAGATGACTCCAGGGATTCATTTGACATTTACTCCACAAATTATAAAGAAACAGTCAGAAACTGGGCAGCTCTCGTGCGGCTTTATGCAGTTGGTGAATATCTGTTTGCTGCACAGTTACTCAGTGAGCACGCCTCTCATCTCCCCTCTTTCTCATATTGCCGCTGAATAAGTCCCTCTTGCTCACTCACTTGTGTGTTTGGGATGGTCGGAGAAAAAGGTGGCACCGAGAAATGGCCTGAAGGCATCGCTGGGCCCTGCTGTGGAACGATAACTGAACTCTGCGGACTTAAAACCAGCTCACACACACACACACCAATACACACAGTTTTTACAGTGCCGCACAGGCTTCAAAGACGCCCATCACCAGTGTGCAAGCAGCCCCCCCGTTGGTCAGATAAAACCCAGACAAAGAGAGGAAATAGGGGAGGGAGCCAGGGGAACAAATCGGCTGCTTCTTCTCTAATCTTTTTTTTTTCTTCCCCTCCTTTCTTTTCTGTCCACTGCTGGCACTGGCAGAAAGACACGGCAGCCCAGCAGGCTGCTGTAGCTCCATGGGTGTCACTTTCTTTCCATGTCTTTCACTCACTGTCCAGAGAGACACGGGCCTTATTAACCCATAACCTGCAACACTGACAGCTACACTGCTCAACCTGCCCCAGTTTCCCCTCCCAGAAATCCAACAGTTCCTAAAATGATTGTAAAATATCATCTCCCGAGTTCAGCTGTCTTTAATAAAAATGCTTTAAAATATTTGTCTACATAAAGCATTTTTTTTACCACAAACATATTTTTATTTTTAAGCACATTTTTACTCTTTTGCGGCACCGATCAGACAAATATACACCCTCTCCTCCTGCTTTCTCTCCATGCAGATTTCACAGCCACTAAACAGGATTGCCACAGTTCCGACCCGTCATGCAGGTCGCTATGATCCCCCGGACGGCCAGACAAAAGAGGGGCAGACACGCTGAGCACAGCACTAATCTTCTATGGCAGGCACACACACACACACGTTCACCCTGTCCCATGTGTATGTTTAAATTAAACAGGTAGTGGAGTGATAAGAGTAAACGTATGGATGCACTGATAACGCATTCTTACTCTCCAGTTTGTTTACTCTCAAAACTGTACTAATGACAGGATGTCTGGTTTGGTAAAGGTGACTTGAGAATTGTAGACCCACAATTAAACACAAAATACATTCATAACAAAAAGAACATTTATAACAGATAAGGTATATCATTCCTTCAGGGGATGCATATCACCCACTACCTTTCATGCTAGAGTTTTAGGATTAAATATTATTATAATATAGGGACAGAGTTGTGGCCGTTTAGGTCAAAGGTTGTACTTTGTTCAGTTTGTTGCTGTTTTCTGCACCTTCGTGTTTTTACACAATTTGAGCTAATTTAAATGCAGAACAGTAGACGTGATATATTTCAGTTTGACATATTAAAGCCTTTACTTGTATCCTAATACATTTTTAAAGTGAACATAAAATGTCATCAGTGTCTTGGATATTTAACTATGACTTACTCTTCAAAGAAAACTTTTAATTACTTTAACTTTCATTAGGTTTTAATCATAGACGAGCCCTTATTTCTAGCTCCTAATATCAGAATGTCTTGCCCTGTTGTTTTTAAGGAGACATATCATGCTTTTAATCCTTCTTTTTCATGTTTAAATCATTCTGTTGGGGTCTATATAAAGTGGAACTGCAATACTTTGGTCTGAATTCTACCTTATTGTAACTCCACAAGCCCCTCTTCCACCCCTTTTCTGAGGTGTGTCTCAAAGCAGCTCGTCTTGAGGCTGCCCCTTTAAATCCAAATGAGGCGATCTGTCCAGACTCCAGGCCGGTTCTAATTAGTTAGAGGGGTTTAGGACTATATAGCAGCGCAGAAACTTTTTTATTTACAAATGAATTAAAAGATGTCAACAACAGAAGCCTTACATGTGGGAGCCAGAGTCTGACCCGGAGCCAGAAGAAAATGCAGACCACCAAACTGTTGTTGGTAAATCCAGACTTTATATAGAAATGCTGTCACGCATATTGTGACGTATTAGTTCAGGAAACATCATAGAAATTAGAGAAAACTGAACAAGTTGAAAAATATGACCCAAACCGAAAATAAAGATGTTTTTGCAGCACTGGGAGAGACTGAAATCAACTTTTCTGCACTACCAGAGACTCTGAGTACACAACAAAATGTATTTAAAAGCTAAAAAAGTAGGTTTGAATATGTCCCCTTTAAACCCCTTTATTATAGTATACTTATCTGTTGTATGCATGCAACATTGTATTACTTTCTCTTAGTATCTTAAATATGTTTAAATATGTTAAAAATGAACAAACTTCTGGTGGATTAGAAAGAAATTTCCGCCACCGTTTGGCTGGAAGCTGAAAAAATATAGTGGCTAACAGGCTAACAAATTATTAGCACAATTTGATCAATATGTTTTGTTCCTTTTAAGTATTCTGTCACAGAACTTTTATTCATGTGAAAATGACTAAAACCACAGCAGTCCGGTTTCTCTTGTGGTTACACATATGTAGATTAGTCACTCAAGCTTTGTTTTGGTCAAAGGTAAAACAGCTGCTAAAGAGAGATTTAAGAGACGCAAACACCTGAGCTGGATAGTTTGATACATTTGAACTTCCACGTCAGTAAAAAAAAAAAAAAAAAGGAAAAAATAAATAAATGAATAAAATAGTTTCATGTGAGAATTCAAAGTACTACCCTCCTGCTGGTTTTAGTGGCCTGGAGACTTACGCCTTGGGCCAACTATGTTGAGTCATCACTATGACTAAACCATCCCTTTAATGCTGATATGAGTTTATCTAAAGCTGCCAGAGGATAAGAAAATTAAGATTTGTGGCAGGAATGAAAAAAATAATGAACAAATAGTAAGAAAAGGCACCCTTATTAACAGAAAGTTGTAAAATAAATGGACCCAACATGATTCACTCAGTTATTCCATTTTACTAGTTTTACCATTTGTGGTTAAAAGTGATTTCATGACTTGAAATTACCCATGATTTAAGATTACATTGGGTCTTGTACAAGTGGTGAACAAGTACTGATTTATTTTTGTGCTGATTATCAGAACAGGATCTTTACCTTTTGCTTTTTATTTTTGGGTTTTGTGTATCTAACATATCTCAAACAACACATGGGCAGGATATGTGTCCTGTAACATTTCAGGTGGCGTCAGTCAGGAGAGCCTCCTGTGACTTCTTACCCGAAGCGAGGTGATGGTCGTAGGGTCACGGATGCGTCCATCCTCATCCTTCAAGTTGTAGCCTTCCGGGCGTTTGTCCCTTTCGCTGATCTTCCACAGCTTCACAGTCTTGTCTGAGATGAAAACATCACACACAGGCGGGAAAAAAATTACATTTCGATCATTGGTCCCAACAGCGAATCTTCCCTTTTAAGATGAGTGGTTTTTGGGGGGTTGGGCAACCAATCTGGCATGTAGCTGGGCAGCAGCCAGTGCGGATGATGAATGGTGGCTCATGCGCAGATTCTGATGTCATTGATATCCATCTACAAGTTGACTTCATCTCCCACTGCCATAAACCCCCCCACCCCCTAAAAAAATACCATCTGGGTGCTTTTCAATTCTGCTTCACATAAACACCAGTTACATCTCATCTCGGTCTACTGAAGTGGATGGCGGCAGCAGTCAGGTTGTTTTTTTTTCCTTTTCCTTTTTAATTTCCTCTGTGAAAATTGTTGGTGTCAGAGCAACGAGGCCAACGCCACAGGACCCTCCACCATCTGCTCCAGCCACTGCTAGCAGTTGTGTAGCGGCCACGCGTGAAGCCCCACAATCTGCAAGACGTCGCTCCCCGCACCGCGCACGTGCCAATCTGAGCCGGGGAGCACGTACGTGTGTGGCGACACACGCTGCAATGAGCGTGTGTTCCTGCAGTAGCCATGCGTGAAGTCCTTAATTTGAAACTCTTCAGCTGGTGGGGCCTGCTCAGCCGAGCAGAACACCCCCCTTTACTTAAACAGAAAGCTAAAAAAATGACAATTTTATGTGATAATATTTTAATTTACCCCCCCCCCCCCCCACACACACACACACTAAATCCAATCTGCAAACTGGAAAATGTAGTTAACAATAACTTGACATTTTAATCGACCAGAAACAAAAGAACACATTTAAATAGGACATGCTGCAAGGATAGATTATTAGTCCCATTTTTTTCCTTTTTAGCCATTCGTCCACTTTGTTAACTGACCGTTGGTGGAAAGCAGGAAGTACGCAGCGTTCTGCTGAGGCAACCATTTGATCTTGTTGATCTTCTCTTCGATTTCCAAACTCTTCAGGTAATCAAACTCAGGCTCGTGGCTCTGAAATGTGCTGTAAACATTGTACTCCCCTCGACGATGGGGCTGTGTCTTACTCTGCAAAGGATGAAGTAAAAAAAAGGAAAATGAGTTAGACACTAGGGGTCATTTGCATTACTAAAACCTACAACAGGGATGAAAACTAGAGCCAACATTTCAGAATCAAGGTGAATTTATAGTTTATTCTAGTTTAATTACACTTCATTCATATTAGCCCTGCTCACAACATAAATCAGTCATACTGTGTCAAATTTAGAGTGAGGTCTAAACCAAATTTTGATCCAACTTTGCTGCCATTCTTGGTCCGATTGTTCTGATGCACGATCCTTTCTAGGCCAAAACTAAGCTGTCAGATGGATCTAACATCCTAAAGATTAGGGCTTATCACCTTAATCTTGTTACAACACACAGATATTGTTGCTCAAAACTGACAAAATATCTGCTTCTATAAAAGGCAATCACATCTATTCAGATAATCACACAAAATTAAAATGTGATCAACAGATTTTGTTTGATGCAAAGGATGGTTCAGATCTTTTGAAGTGGAGTTTTGTTGATTGGATGTGAACAATTAGAATCTCACCTGTTTTCGATATTTCTTTTATTTATCTCAGTTTTAAGAAACAGAGTTTATATCTGATCCGAATGACACGCTAATAGTTAATCTGAGCATTACCAAGACCAGAGTGGATTGTTGCTGTCTTCTAACAACTTAAGGATGTTTTGACACCAGGAAAGTCCTTTAGTCCACTTGTTCAGTGAACAAGCTCAAATAGGGGTCTGTGGGGCAGCAGCAGCAAGCCGTAGCACTTAAGGCACCCTCGGATGCTTCAGGCAAGGATATCGTAAAGGGTGTATTCACACCAGGAAAGTGTGTATGTGTGTGGTGTGGTTTGCATTCACATTGTGCTTCTTTGTGGACTATAATTCATAAACAAAGCCATGCAGGTCCTGATCATTGCTCCCATTGGACAGAAATGATGAGGGTGGAACAGAGTGCAGACCCAAAAATAAAGATGGTTCTGTTAAAACAACCATTTAGAATTTTAAGAGTAGCTCAATCAAAGACAGTTTCACAATGATATACTTTTTCTGCCTTCTTGGGACGGAATTGGCAAATGCATGTCGCAGCCCAAAGGAGAGGAGATGCTCTGCGTGCCCTGACCCACAACGGCTTGTGTTAGCAACACTGAAAGGCTAATTGTTACCATGACACTTAGCAATGGTGGCTTGCGAAGTCCAAAAAGGCGCATGTTTCCTGTAGTTGGTCTGGTTCAAGGTCAGTCTTTATTCACACCAGAAGTAAACCGCACCAGAGTTTGTTTGGAAGTGGACCAAGACCACCTTAAAATTTGGTCTCAGTCTGGTTGTTTGATCCACACCAGGGTTAGCATGAGTGTATTCACACTTGCATAAAAGGTCCGAATCAACAGGGGAAATGAACTCTGGTCCGTTTAAAGAGGACCAAATGTGTCAGGTGTGAATACAAGCAAAGTATCTACAAGAATAATTGAGGCAATTACAAGGCTTGTAAAATAGTGTTTACATGAGCTGCTGTGACATGAGATGGCACAAAACAGTTTGGTCTTGGCCTTTCTTAGACCCGCTTGTCCTCTGTTTCTCTAGACTGGGGTTATTCAAAGATCTATCTGCTACACATCTGTTCATCATCTTTCCACATAACCTCACTTTAAATGGGCAATATCATGTAAAATCAACTATTTGGAGCTTTATATCATGTTATAATGTTATCCTCTCATCAAAAACATGCCCAGAGTCTTGCTTTGAATCATTCATGCATGTTTGAGAAATCCTGTACTGTCCTGAGGCAGCCAGGCAGGGGAGCAAAAATGGCTGGTTGGCCCCAGAACCACCTTTTAGGTGCAGCTCCTTCTCTGGGCTATGTCACCAAGCTGAGCTTCCCATCACAGAGCATGCCTCCTGCAAACTATCGGTAGCAACAACTAGCAAACAACTGGTGAAACCGCGCGTCTGCTGAGCTTGTAATACTATGTCTCGGTCTAGTCCTTTTCGGATTAAAAAAATGCCTTTGGAAATGTACTGTATTTTGTATGAGCTTACATTTTCCCAAACCAAAATTGTATAATTTTGCTATTTTTATTATTATTACCACAAAATAGGCTACAATGCTCCAAGTAAACAGTATGAAGCTGTTGTGACGTGCAGAAATGAGCATGACGGGAGGGGTAGAAGATTCTTAAAGAGACAGAGGTCAATTTCAAGGCGTTTAGAAATGGCTATGATGTGAAGTTGTTTATTTTAGATTTATACACATAAACAGCATTTTCATATAAGGTGACATAGTTACTTTATTATGGTATAGAATTGAACTTTAAGTCTCAGAAACACATAATATTGACCCTTTAAAAGATCTCAACTGTTACTTTAACCTTTTTAAGTCCAACTGGAGCAGTGAATGTGAAGTTCAGATATATTACTTTTGCATTCCAGCTATATGACGATGAAGTACTAAAATCTTGGAATATGTTTTGGTATAGTTCATTTAAGACAGTATCTAAAGTAAAGACCTAAAATAACCATTGGTTTTCTTCTTGTGTTTGTTTCATATTTGGGTGTATTGTCTTATCAAAGTAATTTTTTTCTATTTATGACTTTTATATTAATAAGGTTGCTTGATATTAGAAAAACACAAGGTTATGATAACATTAAGAACATTAATAAGAACATGATTCAGCTGCAACAAAATCTACATTTCCCTCTCAACTTTTTTTCTTTTTTTCTCAACTATCACAACATCTGTTTTGTTTGTTTTAGCATTTCAGCTAGTATTTTAATCCAAATGTGGATATCGAGGGCAGTGAGAATCCATCTGACTGGCCAAATATAATATTGAGTATGAATGCATGGCTCTTGGAATATAAAAGAATACAATTTATTTAATGTCCAAACAATATTCATAGTGCTCTAGCAATCCAGTTTTGAGATACAGTGCAATTCATATATTATACAAAATGTACAAATTTATTTTAACACAACCCTATTTGAACACATTGCATTCTTGCCTGACTGCAAAAATTGTTGCTTTTGACATTTTTTTCCATCTAATTAATATACTTATCAAGTAATTTCCAGCTGAATGTTTAGGCTATTTTCCTTTTCCTATATTGCGCCTTCTTCCACACTTTTACTTTTTAATACTTTTACTTAAATGTTCCTTCAAGTGCCTCCAAAAGCTAGAGTGGCCTAATTAGTATTGAATTGTTGGCATTTCTTACCTCCTGCTCCCTCTGGAAGACAACAACTCTTCCTCCTTTATCCCCGGTGGCCAACAGTTCCCCCGTTGAGTTAAACTCCACCGTTGAGATAATGTCAGCTGCAACACAGGAAGCAGAGCAGAGAGAGAGAGAGAGAGTGAGAGGGGATGAAGAAAGTGTCAGTGTGTACATGTGGAAACCTGTTAAAGTAGCAGACAGGTGAGGAGAAAAAGAAAAAAAATGGATTTGAGAAGTGAGCAGAACCCACGGAGGAATATTCGGCACAGATACCCAGTTTGGGGGAAATATGGGTTAGGAGGAACCACTGTGTGAATCACTCTGTTGTCTGGATAAAGTGAGATGATTTAGATTGCACTCCTGCTTTTCCAAAGGGACCTAAAAAGACATTCATCTCACTACGATCGGCCGAGAACCCACTGCTGCTTTGCTCCACTAAAAAAAACACACAATCAAAAACCTTTTAGACGTTTGATTTTTGTAGCTTATGTTTCAGTCTTTTCTGCGTGTCTCAGCATTGTTTCACTGAAAAGAAGGAAAAAAACTAAAACAGATACCTTACTCTTGAGAGAGCTACCCCTCCTGAAAGACATGCATCTGCCTGGATTTAGGAAAGGCTAATGGTGACTGTAATTATTATACAGCCTCGGGCTAAAAAGGCAGAGCATCATGCCTGTATCTCTCTCTCTCTCTCTCACACACACACACACACACACACACACCGGCGAGGCTAGCCCCTCAGTTTTGCAGTGACAATAATATTAGCTGGAAAAAGAGAGAGCTATAGCTGTTTTGTACCCCCCCCCCCCCCTCTCGCACACACACCTCCTCCCACCCCACACCCCGTGCCCTCTGTGGACCTGCTTCTGGCGGCGCTCTGAACAGGAGTGGAGAATGTTGCCATGGAGACAGTTTCCATCTCAGCAGTTAGAGTATATATGTGTCTCTGTGTGTGTGTGTGTGTGTGTGTTGGTGTGTGCGTGTGCGTGTGCCAATAGCTTGCAGACTTAGTTGCTGATGCTAGCTGTAATTTCAGCAGACAGACAGAGAGAAAGTGCTGCAATGGAGTGAAAACCTGCTCCTGCATCTGCGGGGGGTGGGTGTGTGTGTGTGTGTGGGGGGGGATGAGTGTGGTTCAATGCAGCGTACAACTTCACACAATAGAGTCAGTCATCTCTTCACAGGAAGCGCCCGCACACGGTGGAAACAACTATGCCGCGTCTTAGTCTATGTGCATACGTGGGCGCGTGTGTCCTCGTCGTGTTGGAGTTAATTGTTCGAGAAACAATCACATCCTACAGATGAGGCCAGAGGGATTTTAATGCCCCCTCCCCTGAGTTAATAATAATTTGAGGTAAGAGCCAATACTAATCAGGTTTGATTAAAGTAACTAATAATCTTTAACACGCATACAAGACAATGTCTGACCTAATTACAGCCTGGGAGAATAACTGTCACATCACATTGCTGTGGCATTCTCTCTTGCATGTGTAATTGCTTGGAAAAAAAAAATGAAATAAGCTCTTTTATACCTGTGCCTGGAGACCTTAATGTGCAACAAAAACACACAGAGCGCCTCCTTCGCCAAACATCATCAGGCCAAAGTCACTGGTGGGAATCAGGTTAGCTAAATCACAGCTGTCTCTTTCCTGTCCTTATCATAGACACATTAAGTCACTGAGAGGAAGCAGTAATTGATGGATGCCATTTAACCGGTTTTACACACGGTTACATCTTTCATTCATTTCTCTGCCAGTGAAACTCGCAGTAAAATCACCGAACGCTACTGTAGATGTTTGTTTTTATTTGTTAAAACATGCAAATGAAATGAAAATGAAAATTTAGTCAGCAATTGATGGAGTGTAGTTTAAATAGCAACGTTTCTAAATAAATTATTTTGAGGGGGAGCTATGGGGGTGGAAATATACAGATGAGTCAGAGCCAAAACAACTCAAGTTCCTTTCTGTGAGTCTGTGAAGGTGTCAAGATGGACAGGGGGGAAAGCAGCAGCCGTGAGATTCAGTTGATCAAATGTGTACTTACACACACAGTCCATCTCGCTGTCTCACACACACACACACACACACACACACACATCCACACACACACCTACTATGTCTCCCTATCCTTGTGGGGACTTTCCATTGACTTCCATTCATTTTTTGAAAATTTTATATCCTAACCCTGACCATTTACCCTAAAATTAACCTCACAGGTACCTACCTGACCCCTAAACTAACCTAAACTCAATTCACACCTTGGTCCTAAACCTAACCCCCCACCACCACCCACCCAAAATCAGCCTCTGAAGTTGTGAGAACCGGGCTTTGGTCCCCACAAGGAGCAGCCGGTCCCCACGAGGCTGCATTTTCCTGAAAAATCGTCCCCACCAAGTAGCAAAAACAAGGCCGCACACACACACAAACTAGTACAGCTATCTTTATAGGGACAATGGATTGACTTCCATTAATTTCCACAGCCTAACCCTGACCTCTAGGCTTAGGTCCCCACAAGTAGGTGTGTATGCCAAAAATGGTCCCCACATAGTAAGGAATACCTGCCCATGCACACACACACATACACCGCCACCCACCCAAAATTGGCATCCATGGGGGGACCAGGCTTTGGTTCTCAGGAGGAGCAATGGGTCCCCACTAAGTTGTGTTTGTCTGGAAAATGATCCCCATGATGTAGCAAATACACACACACACACACACACACACACACACACACAGACACGTAGCTTCATCAGCAGACCATAACCAGATTAAGCCCATAAATCCTGTGGCCAGCCAGGTCTAACAAAGACAGGTCAGCGATTCTTGATGCTTCAGAGGGATGTTTCAGATAGGACACATCCATCAACAGTAATAATGCAGACAGGGCTGTTGATCTGCTGCTGTAATGTGTGTGTGTACGACTAAATCAAAACAGGCAGGGTACAGAGTTACACTGGTACCAATCTGATTCTCCCCCCATTGAGCGGTGCTATATTGACAATCAGCAGCTGGATGGAAATGTAGATATGCATTGATTCTGGAATGAAAATGATGCACGAGGCACCAGAAACATTGAATATATTTATAGAAGCCTGAGCGTGGCATATCAGGTTCAACAGAACAGAAAGAGGCACTAAAAAAGAACAATAAGGAAGAGAGAAGAGTGCAGAGATGGGGGAGGTTTGTTGCCTTAAATAGAGTGATAAAAGATTACCCCGGCTAACCTTAACCCAACACATAATCCTGTCTTGGTGGAGAGACAACAACAACAAAAAACTAGCCTTAATCCAGTAGAAAGCAGAGGCTTGTGTAAGACATTCAAACCCCCCAAAACAGAGCATGTGCATGGAAAAATAGTTGCGTAAGTTGTGTGCGGTAATTTTTAGGTTGAAGGAGAGCAGCATGGCGGCGTGTAAAAGCTTTGTTAGTGATGGTAGAAGAGAGGATTATGTCACTTGTGCTGAGCTGCCTGCGTCAAAAGGATCAGGCCGGTGGATAAAACCAGCCTGTTCTCGCACTCTCTTTCACCTGCCAGTATTGTTCTGTTGTTCGATTATAGATGAAACATACTGTTCCGTGTTTCTTTTTCTTTCAAGAAAATGAACCCATGTGGGCAAAAAAAAAAAAAAACTTTCAGAAAGACACAAAGACCACTTCTGCACTGACAAGGACTTAATTTAACACCGGTATCAATGAAGATCAATCAGAAATTGGAATGAACCTTACAAACCTGGTATCCAGCCAGATGATTATTACTTTATTGGGGGCTTTATTAGCCTCGCACAAAGCAACAGAGCACAATGCAGCCCCTTTCATCTGAAGACTCTTTGTAAGATCTGGAGAGAACAAGCTCATTAACCTGGTTTCTCCAGGAGCAGTCTTTTGAGACCGACGCTCCGTGTGTGTGCATGACGTGGTTTTTCAATGCATGTGAACATGCGTGTGATTTTTATTGTCTTTTTTTTCTATTTTGCCAATCTCAAGGGAGTTAAAGGCAAAATGGGCGAGACGTGTTACCACTCCTCTTCTCACACTTCATTAACACGTTACCGTGGCACACATCTGACTAGCAGACACAACCGGGGACAAGACAGGAGCAGAAAAAGACACAAGAGCGCACAACACCGAGAGGCATCATTTGAAATGCTTTTTTATTTGGTATTCCGTCAGAAATTGAAAAGGGTGCAAGGAAGAGGGGGATGGTGGAGAGTAGAGGATGCGTAGAATTATGGGCTGATATTCAGACTCTATCTGTCTGGCTGTTGTCGCTTTGGTGCAATCCCTTTCATCTTGTTTTCAAGACTGAATTGATGATTAGACGTCTACTGCACAGAGTGAAATCTTGTATTTATCCCAGAAACATAAAAGATCTTGAGGAGCATCGCTTTATCGGCAAGAAACGGGAACGAGGTGCCGAACTTACAAATGCATCCCATCACAAAGCCTAGAAAGGTCAAACCCTGCTTAGCCTTCAGGGCTGTAAATATAGTGATTTAAAATCATAACATGACTCAAGAAGCCGCAAAAAGAGTGAGAAATAGAAAGTTTTCATACAGTAGCAACACAACAGACAATCTTTAATAAATCCTCATTAAATTTTCATGGTGCCCCCGCCTTAATAGGAAGCTAATCAGGGGATGAAAGCAGTTGCTGAAGAAAGAGTGCGACTCGCCCCAACTTCACAGCTTGCCATTAAGCCCGTACCACCAGCACCCCACCCCCCATGCACGCGCATGCACATTATCTTTCGGGGGCTGCAAGGCGAGGCGGGGGCGAGGCAATGTGAGTGTTTCGTGGTGAATAATGGATGGGGCCTGAGGGGATGGAGGGGATAAGTCTTTTCATGCCGCGGTCCTAAAGTGTGGCCCCGGGCCGTTTGCACTGGAACAGGCGACCAGACGCGGCTCTGCCTCTCGTCGGAGGCAATAAAGGCTGCGAGCACGCCGTGCAGGGACTCCATCAGCATTCGGTGGGGCTAAAGAGGTCACACACAGCCTTGTACTTGTATCAGAGAGATGTAGAACAGGAAAGCCGAGAGCAAGAAATGGAGGGTGGAAAATAAGACTAGAGACAGGAAGGAACGGATAACGTGTCCTACCAATAGATCATTAGGGCCAATGTTCCGGTGACTAAATCGTAAAAGACCAGAAATCAATACCAAAGCAGACATTACGTTCGGTCTTGTCTCCCAGTCAGAAAGCTATTTATATTTTGAGAACCAAGTGTGGTGCTATTTGACACCAACATCTATTATCCTAAAGTAAAGATTATGAAAATGAACTGAGATCTGCTGCACCACAAATCAACCACCCCAACACCACAAGAATGCAAATGTTCATCTATAGGCGGCTAATGAAGGCTAATAAAATTGTAATGCTCCTCCTTAGAGACAATAATGATGTTTCTGGAACCTTCCCTTTGACATTAAGGAGATTTCCATCTTGTATCCGACTATGGATGACCAGCTCACATTAGTGAGCGCTCACGAAGTCAAGGTAACCACCAATGGAGTCGCCGAGGCGTGGGATTGGTGCGAGACAAAGGTCAGCACGAGTGACATCATTAAAGTGTCCTGCTGCTGTGGGCGAACACAGCCTGAGGGAAACCCAGACCAGTTCACCATCCACACAACAAGAACCTGAGTTCACGAGTGTGTGTTTGTGTGTGGTCTGAACAGACTGAGCCCTATGGAGCATGTGCACTTTGTTGAATTTATGAGGGTAGACCCCAACACAGAGCTGTGTGATCTTTGGCCACAAGACTGACTGCATCACACTTACGACAGACCTATCCATCATCAGTCATCAGTCGTAAATTACAGCAATATAGCAAAATATAACAAAAGTGTAAAAAAAAAAATAACCCAGATGGTGCATTGAATGAGACACTCCTCTGCTTTCAAGGAGACACATTTTCCAATCTGTGTCTCTCATCCACTCTATTCAGATCCAATGAAAGCACAGAAAGAGCAAGGAAAAGATAGAACGAAAGAAATAGATTTCCCTCCCATTTTTTCCATCTCTGCTCACACATCAAACAAAGATATCCATCACTCCCACCCCCACTTTGCCTTCCCTCAGTGACTGTGTGTTTAGCGGTGACAGGAAATCATCTACTGAGTGTCGGAACAGAGTAAATGACGGGGGTACTCCTGCATGGAAAAGACACCCTCACCCACTTGAAAAAAAGCATGCCACTGTGAGACTTTTTAACCTCCCAAGCCATGACTTTGCCACTCCTCCACCCTGCAGAGGCACCTGTAACCTGAGCTTGGGGCTAAAAGAAGGTGTGGTGGTGACTCCGACCCTCCCCGACTCCCCCACCCCCTTGCAGCAACACACACCCTCCAAAGATAACTCGGTTCTTTTCCACCCAAGCAATAAAGATCATTTGCATAGAGTTCAGCCGACGACTCCATTATGAGCTCGGTCATATTTCAAATTAAAACAGGGCTTTTCGGTTCTGAATCCTGCAGGATGGTGGGTGGTGTGGAAAAGAAATGTGTGGTGTGAAAGAATAAGGCTTTTATTTCCAGTGAGAAGAACATTTAGGCTAAAATTTCAAACAGGACAATTAGGAACATACAGGTGTACACAAATCAGCAGAAAAAAAGACTCACATTAAGCCTGATCGGATTGTGTTATCCTGAGGTGAAAATCCAGTACACAGGTCTGAACTGATATGGTAATGTTGGCATTTACAGAGACCCGCTGTGTTTTTGAGATTAAACGCCTGCCTGACATCAAGTCAAACGTTTTAAGGATCGAAAATACATGCAGTAGTATATAAATGATGTCAACATCAAACAGGTTATTGAAAGAGAAATGCAGAGCAATTTGAGTTATTGTTTAATGTTGGACTCTGAGCAGCAATGTGCTACATGTGTGTCTGAAAGGGAAAAAAAAGACAGATCCATGTTTCACTCTGCTTCCTTTGAAGCATTTTTCTTGTGTTCTCTCACACATTAATTATAAAACCCCCATGTTTCATCATTTTTTAAATAGTGTACAATAACAGGATCCAGTCCTTTAGGCTTTTTAATAGTCATTTTATAATAGCAGATATGATGGGGAAACCACCTGATCCAGTCCCGTTACTGCTGGATCCTTTATATAACCTGATTTTTCCCCTTCAGTATCCCCCCAGCAGCAGCTTGTGTTGAGATTAAGGTGATTAAATGAGTCTAAATGACATCGTTATACCGTCTGACAGACAGATATTCACTTTTATGACCCTGACAGTTTGACTTGATGGGGCTGCTCAGCCTCTCAGGAGCTCATCGTGCCTAATTGGTCTATTTGGTTGGTTGAAAGTAAAGTACCTTCGGTTGCATAGTTGTGGTCGCGCAGGAAGCTGTTGTTGATTTTCCGAGTGTCACTCTCCTCCTCCATTGATGAATCGGCTGCTTCTGGATTCTGAAAGCGTCAGACCTGCTCCCATCATCCTCCTCCTCTTCCTCCTGGGCCCCCCGGTACCGTCAGCAGGCGGGCTGTGGGACCAGCGGGGGGGCTGTCATCGCGGCTCCCAGATGATCCCCCCGGAGTGAAAGCGTACGCGATCGGATCCACCTGTGATGTAGATGATGTTCGGGCAGCTCCTCCGGTCCACACCTCAGTTAAAGCGACGCAAAAGTCGGAGTCGATGGTTTCTTACAGCCGCAAATATCTAGCGCACATCAAATCAGGTCCGATCGTTTAAAACAAAATACTCGAGCATCCCAGACAGACTGAAGAAATTGTTTCCGTTTTAAAGGCAGAAGCCTGTGTCTTCAGCAGCTCCGAAAATCTCTTCTGGAGGATTTGAGTTTAGCCAGGCTAGATTTCCACCCCTCCTCTTCCTCCTCCTCCCAATTCCAGCGGGGCGGGCGGGATTATGCGTCAACGGGCTTCCTCTGACACCTCGGCATGTTCATGTCAGACTCTCTCCAGAGTCGCATCTTTATTTTTGCTTTTCTCCAGATCACACAGGGGTTACCACCGCCACCACCACCACCTCACACAGTCAGTCATCCGTCGGAGCGCAGCGGCGCTCGGTCAGCTGACACATGTGCGTCTGCTTTAGCGCAGAGCTGCGCTTCTTCAGCTGCAGGGAGGGACCCCTCCCTCCCTGCTGCCCGGACCCCTGGCTCTCAAAAAATAAAATAGACCCACAAGCATCAAGTGATGCCTGTGGGGCTACGGTAAGTGGAGACCGGGGACAATTGCAACAATTTTTTGCACTTTACTCTGTCTCTGTTACTCAGAGATGGTTTAGATTAGACAAACCAAATTGTTATACAACAAACTTACATCTGTCTGTTAATAGTCAAAACCATTAATAGATGATTAAAGAATGTACATTCTTCACAATTTGCATTTGAAAATGAAAGTGTTGCAACTCACCCCGGGGCTTGGGACAGTTGCAACATTGTTTGGGGGTGGTTGCAACATATTATTCCCTGTAAATAAAAGTTTTATTATTTTTATATTTATATTATTGCTAAATTAATAAGAACTGTAAGTTATAACAATATTATGTGTAGGTACTTATTTATTTACTGTTTTTGATCAAATGACGAATATAGATTTACTTTGATGAGTAGACTTTATATACAGATGTCAAATACTCAAATTGATATAAAATACAGTTGGCTTTCAATGACAAGAATAATAGAACAATTTGTGAGGCAATTAATTTTTGTTTTGCCTATTGTCACTGCACACCTCCAATATCCATAGTTTACATTGAAAGAAACTGGGATTTTAAAACCATTGTTGACAACCACAACTGTAGAAAATACATCTTAAACACTTGTATGTTTTAAACTATAAAATTATTATGAACACCCAATATCTATTTAAGTACAAACTTAAATTCAACATCTTCATATCATCTTTATGTGGTCTATTTTTGTATGAATTTATTATACGGGACCCCTTCATGTCAGCCATTAGCTAAATAAGCTGATCTTGATACATGTTAACCACATTAGTTAAAAGTAAACATATCACTTGTTTAAACCATATAAGTTTGAGTTGGATCACTAAAACAGTGACAACAGTATAACAAAAATGAAGCTAAGCAAAAAAATTACTTTGGTACCTCAAAAACAGCTTTTTTCAAATAAATCCTGGATCAGTTTTTGTATCTGTTTACTTTTTCTCTTCAAGGTGGGGCATCTAACTGAGCATGTACAGTGTGAGTGTCATCACTCTAGCTTGTTTCTGTTTGGAGAAAAATGACGTGTTGCTACCTGCTAAACTGAGTAGTGTTAGTAGCTGAAGTTACTCATTTTACTTCAAGTCTTACTCATTGTGCGTTATTAACTCTTTATGTTGTGGTCAACCCTTTTCAAGAACCACTGGAAACATTTTAATGTAACTTTCAGAAAACAATTGTTCATTTTGGAGTTGCTGCAAATTAAAAATGAACACCTCAGCTTATTTGTCAGCACAAAAATAGCTACAACTCAGTCCGTTTTACAGATATTGAGCTAAAATGTGTTCCAGTAGTAGCTGAGAGTCATTCAGAACACGTGGTCTGTGTGTGACGTTTTCTTATTTCACACAAAGTTTTGCATCGTGTTATTTTCAAGGTTTGTCCAAAACACTAAAACTGCATAATTTCTTAACATAAAATGATTTTAATGTAAAACACTGACATCTAAGGTGACAAAGGCGATGGGCGATGTGCATTCCTTCAGGGAAGGCTGGGCTTTTAATCTCTTTTTTCTGAATCTGGACCCAATCCCTTACTGCAAGTGTTCTTTTTTTCCCAAATCCAAAAAAATACCTTTTTTTTACAAAACACATGACTTGGCAAATTTGATCAGAAGGTGTCAGATTCAGAGAAATCAGGGCAAAAACATGGACACAAAGGAGAAATACTTTGTGTGTGAGAAGAAGAGACTTGAAAGGCGAGTGGCAGAAACAGGAAAAGAAAAAAAAAAGCCTTGATTCTGATTAATAAGATTAGTAAGGTCGCCGTCTGCTCCTCTTTCTGGGAAGATCTCATTTCCATGCTGGGTTTAATAACGGAGCACACTGAGCCTCCTCAGTCAATCCTTAATCTGTGTGTGTGTGTTGCATCTCTGCCCTTATCTACTCACTATACTTTAAAATCTCTGTTCCCACAAAGGGACAGGGTATCTATCCTGCCATGGGCTTCCGTGCATGGAGCATCCCCAGCAGTGGCAATCAAGAAATTGTGGAGCATCCCCCTCCCCTAAATGCATTAACCGTCTAATCCGCGGGAACCATTTGCACATCCAATCCCCTGCTCCTCTGTTAATAGGAATGTCACTGCGAGGGGTGGTAGTGGTGGTGGTGGGCCGCTCGTCGGGAAACATAAAAAAAGGCCTTCATACACATGCTATTTTACACCCCATCGCCTTCCAACTTCTATCTGCAGCAGAATGCATTACGATGTGGAGTCGGGTGGGGGGGCATCCATGCAAGGGGATAATTAATAAAGGTTGGAGAATCGGAGAATCACTGTTTTCTGCATTTCCACACTGGCGCTTCTTTAATGAAACCTGCGGAGAAAGGCTGCCACCCCTGACCCTCTTAGATCTGACTGAGCGGCCAGCGGTGGTTCTCCTCTCTATCAATATTTAAACAGGATTTCCGGTGGTGGGGGGGGGGGGGGGGGGACACCAAAAA